>JBBGZY010000762.1:0-342500 GCA_037952925.1 Lithobates clamitans
AGAGACCCTCTTTAACAGGATCCTCCCTGAGCCTTCCCTGTGTGTGAGAGGGGGTCCCTGAGCCTTCCCCAGGGGAATCGGCCACCTGAGCCTTCCCTGTGTATTCCTTACAAGACCGTGTGCCTAACAAGAATTATTCCTTTTATTGATATTTAATAAACACAAGTTTTGTACTTTCTAACAAGTCTAATTTCTGTCCAAAAAAACGCTTCTTTGCCCTGGTTGGGAGTCCTACACCACCCGGGTGCAAATTTTCTTTTTTTCATATATGCATTTTGGTTAGAGGACTGAACACCTAACGGTGGTAGAAACTTTGGATTGATTTCCAACAATCATTATTTATCCCCATTGTTTGTTTTTCTTATATTGGGAAGGGGCAGGGACCTCCTCTCCCAAGGCCCTCCCTGAGCCTTCCTGGTGTGTGAGAGTCCCTGAAGAATCCCCCACCTAGTGCATGCTGAGAAATCCCCGGGGGAATCCCCCACCTAGCGTGCTGGGAAATCCCTGGGGGAATCCCCCACCTAGCGCGCTGGGAAATCCCTGGGGGAATCCCCCACCTAGCGCGCTGGGAAATCCCCGGGGGAATCCTCCACCTTGCGCATGCAGGGAAAACCCCGGGGGAATCTCTCACCTGGCGTGCGCTCAGGGAAACTCTTAGGGGGAATCCCCCACCTCGCTCGTGCTGGGAAACTTAGGGGGAATCCCCCACCTCGCTTGCGATGGGAAACTCTTAGGGGGAATCCCCCACCTCGCTTGCGATGGGAAACCCTTCGGGGGAATCCCCCACCTCGCGCGCTGGGTTACCACCCCGCGGGAATCCACCTTGCGCGCTGCGAAACCCCCCGGGGGAATCCCCCACCTCGCGTGCGCAGGGGAATCCCCCACCTCGCGTGCGCAGGGGAATCCCCCACCTCGCGTGCGCAGGGGAATCCCCCACCTCGCGTGCGCAGGGGAATCCCCCACCTCGCGTGCGCAGGGAAGCCCCCCCGGGGGAATCCCCCACCTCGCATGCGCAGGGAAACACCCCCCCACCCGCGGGAATCGCCCACCTTGCGTGTGCACCCCCCAGGGGAATTCCCCACCTCGCGCGCAGGGAAATCCCCCGGGGGTATCCTCCACCTAACGTGCGCTGGGGAATCTCCCACCTTGCGTGCAGGGAAACCCCCACCTCGAGTCCTGGGAAACCTCCGGGGGTATCCCCCACCTAGTGTGCACTGGGAAATCCCCAGGGGAATCCCCCACCTTGCGCGCTCAGGGAAACACCCGGGGGAATCCCCCACCTAGTGTGCGCTGGGGAGTCCCCCACCTCGCGCGCAGGAAACCACACCTCGCGCGCAGGAAAACACCCCCCCCCTCCGGGGGAGTCCCCCACCTCGCGCGCAGGAAAACACCCCCCCCCCCGGGGGAGTCCCCCACCTCGCGCGCAGGAAACCCCCCCCCCCCCGGGGGAGTCCCCCACCTCGCGTGCAGGGGGAGTCCCCCACGGGGAAACCCCCACCTCGCGCGCATGCAGGGAAACCCCCCCCCCGGGGGAGTCCCCCACCTCGCGTGCGTGCAGGGAACCCCCCCCCCGGGGGAGTCCCCCACCTCGCGTGCGTGCAGGGAACCCCCCCCCCGGGGGAGTCCCCCACCTCGCGCGCGCGTGGACCCCCCCCCCGGGGGAGTCCCCCACCTCACGTGCATGGAACCCCCCCCCGGGGGAGTCCCCCACCTCGCGTGCAGGGAACCCCCCCCGGGGGGAGTCCCCCACCTCGCGCGCGCAGGGAAATCCCCCCCCGGGGGAGTCCCCCACCTCGCGCGCGCAGGGAAACCCCCCCCCCCAGGGGGGTCCCCCACCTCGCGCAGGGGGGTCCCCCACCTCGCGCAGGGAAATCCCCCCCCCCGGGGGAGTCCCCCACCTCGCGCGGGCAGGGAAACCCCCCCCCGGGGGAGTCCCCCACCTCGCGCGGGCAGGGAAACCCCCCCCCGGGGGAGTCCCGCACCTCGCGCGCGCAGGGAAACCCCCCCCCCTGGGGGAGTCCCCCACCTCGCGCGTGCAGGGAAACCCCCCCCCCCTGGGGGAGTCCCCCACCTCGCGCGTGCAGGGAAACCCCCCCCCCTGGGGGAGTCCCCCACCTCGCGCGTGCAGGGAAACCCCCCCCCCGGGGGAGTCCCCCACCTCGCGCGCGCAGGGAAATCCCCCCCCCCGGGGGAGTCCCCCACCTCGCGCAGGGAAATCCCCCCCCCCCCCGGGGGAGTCCCCCACCTCGCGCGGGCAGGGAAACCCCCCCCCCCCCGGGGAGTCCCCCACCTCGCGCCCGCAGGGAAACCCCACCGGGAATCCCCCACCTCGCACACGCATGGAAACCACCTAGGGAGGGTGACGGATTCCCTGCGCGCCTGAGGTGGGGCATTCCCCCAGGGCTTCCCCGCAAGCGCGAGCTGGGGGGGATTCCCCTGGGGCTTCCAACTCTACAACTAGATCCCCAGTAAAAGCAACACACACATAAACAATTGTAAGGGACATTTTTAACCCCTTGATCGCCCTAGATGTTAACCCCTTCTTGCCCTGTGTCATTAGTACAGTGACAGTGTATAATATTATAAGCACTGGTCATGTTTATGTTTCTTCAAAATTGGCAGCCTTTTTTTTTATATAATAACAAATAAAGAACCCACAAGTGATCAAATACCACCAAAATGAAGATCTGTTTGTGTACAATTTTGCAAAATTATAAAATGCTATAACAATGCTCCACTTTTAAAGCATATGCAGTGTTTACAAGGTTACTGTATCCATTTCTATGTCCCAAGACAACAGTGATTATTACAGCTGGTAGAAGCATAATAGAAGATATTTTTTCTTAATTATATGCATTTGTTTCTCAACAGTTACGAATCAGTGGTTCCTCCCAGCAGTGAGGGGGGATATTCCTCCAGGTTGTGCTGCTCATGGATTTGTCTGTGATGGGACAAGAATTCTGGTTTTTGGTGGAATGGTGGAATATGGAAGATACAGCAATGATCTATTTGAATTGCAGGTAAGAGAAGGGTATAGTTTCCTGTGCCTAAGGAAAAATATGACTCTATAATAGCTCCATTTTCATATTTGATTAATTGCCTGGGAAATATATTTATCTGTATTTCAGGGCCGGTTCACACTGGGATTGTCACAGGAGCGCACAGATTCACATGCAGTTCTGTGCAGTGCGATTTCAGCCCATTAATTTTGAATGGGCTGAAATCGCACCGCACCAAAAATATGCATGCATACTTCTATACCATGCAATTCGATGCAGGCAAGCATAATGTGTTTGGGGGTATTATTGACTTAATATTGACACCTGCAGCAGATTGCATCTGCAGTGCACTTTGAACGCGCACAGAAAGCGTTCTGGTGTGAACCTGCCCTATTAAAAAAAAAAAAAGTATTTTGCAGCATAACATTTTTTTAGATGTCTGCATTAGTTTTCTTTTTCTCAGGCTAAGTACGCTTTCTGCAAGTACATAAAAATGCTTGTTGATAGAATTCTAGTATCCTTGTAGAAGAGTGGGGTGTGTTTGTCATCAAATTAGGAGTGCAGCCTAAGTTAACAATGTTGTTCCTCCATGAATATAGCACAGTTAGTAAGAGTTGTCACCATAGGATATGGAATAATGCGATTGCAGCATTTTTTGTACCGTGTACCATGAAGTGAGACTGTTTTGCACATGTAGGGAAATGCAACATGTCCACTTAACTGCTGCCCTCTCCAGCTGCATACACTCATATTTCCTTTGCTTAATTTCCACTCTGTTCAGGCTCTGGGAGTGAATTGACATATTTGGTACTTCCAAGCTTAGCAAGTATGTCGCTCGCTTCCCCGCCACCCATGTGGCAGGTCTGGTGCGTGACCACTCGGACCCAGACAGCAAGTCCTTTGTCCAATGTAAGCTCCATGTTGTGGTTTTGGAGCATACACAGGCCATAATCTTCTCCTTGCTTCTGTTGGCTGGCAGGGTGGTGAATGGAAGGCACGAGTATGTGCAGTTGGGGAGGGACACATTTTATGTCAATCTGTTACTTTTGAACAGTATTGAAAAAGCCATTGAGTAGTTGAACAAACATTTGTATGGGTTAAGGAGAGGGGAAGTACTGTGATGACAAACCTGCATTTGGCTGGGAAAATCTGTTCTGGCTGATCAGTGTTTCCCCCATGCAGGCTTGACCATCAGGCATTAGGGTGAAAGGTCTATAAATATACAAACTCTCAATGATCTGACAATAAATACCTAGATTCTGTGAACATTCTTTAAGGCCTGATTCACACAGGTTTCAGCTTGTATAAGAACAATGTGAACAGTAAGCTTTCACAGTGCATTTGCAGAGTTTTCAGCAAGTTTTGTTGAAGTTTCTTAAGTACTTTTCAGCTCCAGTTTGTAAATGTTGAACACAGATCCTAATGGGGTGCTGATTGCCACTTTATGCAAGCTTGCTAGCAGGCTTTCAATAATCTTCTAGAAGTGCTGAAGCCTGCTAGCGGCTTGTTTTAAAGTGTCAATCAGCACCCCATTAGGATCTGTGTTTAACATTCACAAACGAGCTGCATGGTGCTTTAAGGCCTGGTTCACACTTATGCAGGCTGCAGTTTGCATGTTCCAGGTGTATTTTGCGTTTTTCAATACACGTTTGATCCATTGAAGTCTATCAAACCAAAAAAACAGAAAACAATCCGTGGCTCTTTCCATAAAATGCACAGATGTGAACTACATCCATAGGAAAACATGTGAAATGGACTTTAGCGTGTTTCTTTAAAACTGAAAACGCACACAAAATGTGAACCAGGCCTAAAGGCTTCAACAAAGTTTGTTAAAAGTTCTGCAAATGCTTTGTCAAAGCTTGCTGTTTACACTGCTGTTATACAAAAAAAAGCCGTGTGGAACAGGCCTAAAGGTTTAGTTCACATTCATGAAAAAACACATTATGCTGTTAGAGTGCACGATTCTGGCCAAAATGAGAATAACGATTTTTCTCGAATCGTCTTCCAGGGCAGCATCCGAGAGATAGGCTCCTCCTCCCTAAAACAGGAAACACATTAGTCCACCATTATAAATTTCACACTCTTACCTGTGTGCCTCAGTTGTTTGTGTTTCCTCCGGACCCACAGGAGCTGCAAGAACGTTTGTTATTTTATTTTCACCTGTCTCTGTGCTTGTTGCAGGAGACCCCCTGCCAGCATCCCATACAGCCCAAGGGGCTTTGGGAGGGCGAGCAGGCGCAGCACTGGGCAACATTGCTCAAAGCCTGAGATTTCGCCCCTACTGAGGGGTCTGCAATCATACCCCCAGGCTGCAGGAGGACTCTGTCATCTCCACCCCATGCCGCTGTTTAGGCCTGTGTATGCTTCCGCAAGCACCCCCCTCTGGCTTTCCGCAGAATCTGGAGCCCGCCAGGGGGGATGGATACATGCATAGATGGGCGCCCCCCCCGCCGCCGCCGCTGACCGCCGCCGAAAACCTCAGCAGCAGAGGGTCTAGCAGGGAGGGTTTTGCACCTTCTAACTAGGTCCCTGGTGGCTGCGGCTGTCCCCCCAAACGAATCCGCCATTCTCCGGGCGGCGCAGCAGCGTCCTCACTGCCACAGGCCGCTACAGGAAGGGACACCTAGGGGCGGGAAGGTTAAAAAAAAAAAAAAAAAAAAAAAAACAGAGAAAGAAAACCGAATACAAATAGCAAATTTGTTCAATGCTACCCTTCACTACCAGCACAGTTACTCTACAATACAGCGGCATGTGCAGGTGTGTCCACCAACCTGCACGGGGTCAGCTGGGGGCGGGGCCGGAGCTTATGCAGGAAGCAGATAAAAAGGCCTCTAAGCAGAGGATCCTGGTGGCTGATCATGTCTGACGCTTCCCCACCCTGCCCTGCAGATCCTGCAAATCAGGACAGCTCCAAGGTAAGCCAGAATATTCTTGAATTATCTCTGTCTTAACCTCTTTACTGCCTATCTACAGGCAGTTTCTTTGACCACCTAGCTCACGGGGTTTTTTTGTTCTCTATGCTCGCTTGCAGGCAAAGACCCCTGAGGAAAGGAAGGCTAAAGGCAAAACATGTGCCTCATGCAGCCACAGGCTTTCCCCAGATTGGAGAAAGCCCCTGTGTCAGAAATGCTTAGACAAAATGGTGGCAAAAGAATCACAGGGATTTTTGAAAGACCTGCTCAATTCTTTTAAGAAAGAAATTCAGAGCACCATGGCACCACTACGCTCAGCTATAGAAAAATTAGAAACGCCAGCAAGTGTCGCTCAGGCCAGTATCCCATCTACCAGCGGAACACACATTCCAAGGGAGAACAAGGTACAGGCAGAACAAGAGGTGGATTCAGATGAATCTGAACAATCTGAATCAGAAGACGGTATCTGTTCAGACTCAGAGGAGGAAGATGACACGACAGACTGCAACCTGTTTCCTTCTGAGGACACAGACAGTCTTCTCAAAGCCATCACTGACACTCTAGGCATTAAAGAACAGAAAACCGCAGAACTCACTATGCATGACAGAATGTACAAAGGGCTCCAGCCCAAGAAGCCAAGAACGTTCCCGGTACACCAAACACTTAAAGACATAGTCAAAAAGGAATGGGAAGACCCAGAGAAAAAGCTTTTCATCCCCGCCACAATCAAACGCAGATACCCGTTTGCGGAAGCAGACACCAAAACCTGGGCTAAATGCCCCAAGGTGGATGCCTCTCTGGCAAAAATCACGAACAAATCGGACTTGGCTTTTGATGACGCAGGTACCCTCAGCGACCCCATGGACAAGAAAATAGAAGCTCTCCTGAAAAGGGCATGGGAAGCAGGGGCTGCAAACCTAAATCCGGCTATTGCTTCCACCTGCACAGCCCGAACCTTGCTAATCTGGCTAACCCAGCTGCAAGATCTATTGGAGAACGACACGCCCAGGGAGGAACTAATTAAAACCATCCCCACACTAACTAGAGCGGCAGCTTTCTTGGCAGATGCTTCAGCAGAAACTGTCAGAATATCCTCTAGGACCACGGCACTACTAAACTCGGCCCGCAGAGCCCTGTGGTTAAAATCCTGGGGGGGGGATGCACCTTCCAAGAACCGTTTATGTGGCATACCATTCACTGGAGACCTACTGTTTGGTCCCGAGCTAGAAACAGTCCTGGATAGGACTGCAGCAAAAAATAAGGGGTTCCCTCAAACCAAGAAGAGACAAGGGAAGGCGCCCTTTCGGCATTTCAAGAAATTCAATAAGCCAGGGGCAAAAAAGCACTGGGGTCAACAAAACAAGAAAGGCAAAGGTGAATTCATCCTCAAGCCTAATACCCAAAAGAACAAAAAACAATGACTGCCTTCAGGTGGGGGGCAGATTGGCGGCTTTCTCCCACCAATGGGAGGAGATAACAGAAAACAAATTCATATTGCGCACCATAGCGGACGGTTACGCAATAGAATTCTCCAACCGCCCCCCAACCAAATACTTAGCGACCATGCTACCCAAGGACAGCAATCAAGCAAAGGTGTTTTTAGAATCCCTACAGAAACTATTAGATCAGAAGGTGATTTGTCACGTTCCCCAAGAGGAGGAACAAAAGGGCTTCTACTCACACATCTTCGCAAAAAGAAAACCATCAGGCAAACTAAGGCTGATACTAAACCTCAAACCACTCAACCGAGGAATAAGATACAAGAGATTCAGAATGGAATCTATCTATTCAATCAGGAACATCCTACCGCAGGAGACATTCATGGCAACACTAGACTTACAGGATGCCTACCTACATGTCCCCATAAGGAAGGATCACCAAAAGTTTCTAAGGTTCGCAATCCAGGGGCCAGCAGCTACGCTGCACCTACAGTACACAGCTCTCCCCTTCGGAATCTCCTCAGCTCCAAGAATATTCTCAAAAATAATGGCGGAAGCGCTAAAAGGTCTAAGACAGGAGGGTATTGGAATAATACCATACTTAGACGACCTCCTGTTCTTTGCGGACTCAGCAGCAATCCTAGAAAACAACCTGCGCAAGTGTATGAACTATCTGCAAAACCTGGGATGGTTAATAAACGCAGAGAAATCGCAAATGATCCCAAGCCAGAGAGTAGTGTACCTGGGATACGTGCTGGACTCCAGATTGTCAAAAATTTACCTAACAAAGGAAAAAGACGTAAAAATGACACAAGCAATTACGTCCCTGCTAAGGAACCATTCCACAACGATCAGGCACGGAATGTCCGTACTAGGACTGATGACGTCTTCCATTCCAGCCATCACCTGGGCACAAATTCACATGCGACCCTTACAGAACTACATTCTGTCCCAGTGGGATGGCAGGCAAGCATCCCTAGAAAAATCCATTCCCGTCCCCGCCACAGTCAAACAAACACTCTACTGGTGGCTCAATCCACTTCGGATCATCGAGGGGCGCAGATGGGCTCAAGTCAATCCAGTCAGCATCACCACCGATGCAAGCGCCCTAGGATGGGGAGCCCACATGGAAGGGCGGTTCTCGCAAGGGAAATGGACACCCAAATGGGCACAAGCCTCCTCAAACTTGAGAGAGCTGAAAGCTGTGGGAGAAGCGCTAAAAGCCTTCAAGCCAGCATTACAGGGGAAGGATGTAAAGATACAATCAGACAACGCAACGACAGTTGCATACCTAAACAGACAAGGGGGCACAAAATCCCAAAAACTGATGAGACTGACACAATCTATCCTACTGTGGACAGAAGTGAACATAAGATCGATATCCGGTATTCATCTAAAAGGAACAGACAATACAGTGGCAGATTTCCTGAGCCGGAAAACGATAAAACACACGGAATGGTCGCTAAACCAAACAACCTTCACTCAAATCACCCAGAAGTGGGGAATACCCGAAGTAGACCTATTTGCTTCCAGGGCGAATGCAAAATCTCCGATATTTTTCTCCCTGGACCCTACAGATGGCAACAGCGGGGTGGATGCTTTCAACCAAAACTGGAAATGGCATCTGTGCTATGCATTCCCTCCAACTGCCATAATCCCAAAAGTAATCCAAAAAATCAAGGCAGAGAAAACAACAGTAATACTAATAGCACCACACTGGCCCCAGAGAGCATGGTTCAGTCATTTAAAAAATCTCAGCATACAACCTCAGCTGACACTGACGGACCGCCCGGATCTACTGTCACAAGGCCCAGTCAACCATCCGAACCACAAAATCTTGAAGCTCTCGGCTTGGTTACTGAGAGGGTAAAACTCCAGAACAAAGGCCTGTCAGACAGAGTAATCAACACCATCTTAAACAGCAGAAAGCCGGTAACGAGAGCCATCTATGAGAAAATAAGGAAAAAATTTGTTTCTTGGTACGAAGACAGACCAATCTCCAACGGTGGGATAATTCCAATAGTTTTGGACTTCCTACAAGATGGTGCAGACAAAAACATATCACCAAGTACCCTGAAAGTACAAGTTGCAGCACTTTCCTCGGTCATGGATACTAGACTAGCGGAAGACCCGCTGATAAGACGATTCCTCATAGCTCTTAAAAGATCCAAACCAGCCAAATTGTACAAAACTCCCACCTGGGACATGGGCACAGTACTTAAGGGCTTTCTTTCCCCTCCGTTTGAACCTATCGAGGACAGCTCAGACAAAAACCTCACGTTAAAAACTGCGCTCCTTCTGGCCTTAGTATCCGCCAGAAGAGTGAGTGAGATCCAAGCTCTATCTTCAATAGAACCATACTGTCTAATACATCTGGACAAGATAATTCTCTCTCCAGATCCGGCCTTTCTACCCAAGGTCTCTTCTACATTTCACAGAACCCAAAACATCGTCATACCCTCACTTCCAACAACCATGGATAGTAGGAAAAGAGACATTTACAGTAAACTTGATGTAAGGAACACGCTCATAGCGTATCTCGAAAGAACAAAAGAATGGCGTAGAACGACCTCCCTCTTCATCCTCTATGCAGGAATGAACAGAGGGAAACAAGCTTCAAAAAGCACCATCAGCAGATGGATAAGGATGGCCATACAGATTACCTATAAGGCACAGAATCTCACTCCACCTAGTGAAATCAGAGCGCACTCAACTAGAGCCTGGGCAACTTCGGCCGCAGAGAAAGCAGGGGCAACTCCGGAGCAGATCTGCAGGGCAGCGACATGGTCGAGCTTCAGTACTTTCGCTAAGCACTACCGCATAGACCAGCTGTCTGACCAAGACCAAGCATTTGGTCGTAAAGTGCTCCAGTCTCTAACCCCACCCTAGTAAGTATTGCTTGATATATCCTCTCGGATGCTGCCCTGGAAGACGATTCGAGAAAACAGAGTTAGGTACCTGGTAACTCTTTTTCTAAGAAGTCTTCCAGGGCAGCACTAGTTCCCACCCTTGAAACAACAAAAACCAGGTACAGAGGGGGAGCTTGCAGCTTACAGGGAATTCCTTCGGTGCTTTAACATAACTGAGGCACACAGGTAAGAGTGTGAAATTTATAATGGTGGACTAATGTGTTTCCTGTTTTAGGGAGGAGGAGCCTATCTCTCGGATGCTGCCCTGGAAGACTTCTTAGAAAAAGAGTTACCAGGTACCTAACTCTGTTTTTTGCTTAGAATAAAGATCACGATTCTTGCGGCTTAAAATCTTTCACATTATAGAAAAAAAAATTGGGCTAACTTTACTGGTTAGTTTTTTTTTTTTTTTTAAATTTATTAACCACTTCCCGCCCGGCCTATAGCAGATTGACGGCCAGGCGGTGGTTCCGTTAACCTGACTGGGCATCATATGACGTCCAGCAGGATAACATGCCGCTGCGTGCCCACGGGGGCGCGCATCGTGGCGATCGGTGGAGCGTTGTGGCAGTCTGCCACAACGCTCCACCGATCTTGGTAAAGAGCCTCCGGCAGATGCTCTTTACCACGTGATCAGCCGTGTCCAATCACCTTTAGGGGGAAGAGGTGGAACGTTCCTTCCCCCTCCCATAAGGGTCAACTCCTTCCCCTCTCCCCACCTCAGGCGTCCCACCATTGAAACTTAGACCATAGATAGTGGGATAGAGTGCGAGCAATCTAATCCCCCTCAATCTCCATATTTTCAGTGTAGTGCACTCATATTCTCACCCTCCAGTGTAACCTCTCCAGCTGGCTCTTGCTATTAACTTCGTTCACCGCTCTGGGCCCCTTCCTCCTCCTGGCCAAAATGATATTAAAAAGAAACCTTCCACAGCCTGTGATGATTCCTTTGGACTGAAAGGGAACCCTGGCCGGAAGGTAGGTATAGGACAGCATGGTGTGTTTTTGTAAAGGTGAACTTAACCTTTAAAGAATGACCACAGAATCCAAGCATATACTGTCAGATCACTGAGTGTTTGTAAGTTTATAGACCTGCTTTTTGGTGAACCTACACTTATTTGTGGAGTTGTCATGCAACATATACAGTAATTGACCATACCTTCTCATGCTACTTGTAATATGATATAAAGGTTGACCCTAGTACCTTAAATTTCTTTATCATACTTTACGGGACACAGAGCAGCCATAATAACTAACTGGGTTAGACGCCACCTATAGGTGAATGGACACTGACAAACCAAACAGACAGGAAGTTCCTCCCCTATATAACCCCTCCTACACAGGAAGTACCTCAGTGTCTTCAAGGTGATGGTCACGGTTTGAAGAAGCTCTCCATTAGCTAGCTAAGAGATGGTCCCGGAACAGATCCTGAAGGATTTAAAAGGGCTATATAATTGGATCCATCCAAATGGTGATACACTAAAATGGTTGTTACGCAAACCTCGTTACACAAGAAGATTAAGAAGTTTTGCCTGTAATGTGACCCTTTGGGCACTGGACCCTGGGAGATCCGGATCCTTGGTAAGAAATAAAAAATCCCAAAGGAGTTCCGGCAGGGTGCTTTACAGGTCCAAGGGAGAGGCCCCCTATTCAAGGGGACCCAGTCCTTGAAAGTCCTAGAGACAGAGACCCATCGTGATGGGGGAAGATTGGAATCTAGCTTCTTAGCAGAATCCTGCGGCGGGACTGGTAAGTGTTTTAAAAAAACTTTTTTTTGCACCTGTGATACCGTAGATTGTATTTTCAGTCTCTTACCTTTTTCTTTAAAAAAAACAAAAAAAAACAGGTGTCATAATTTTTCTATCCACCGGGGGCAGTGTTGTTGCGGATGGCGGTGCTTCTCTGTGGAGCTTCCAGCCAGGTTGAGTCTATCAGGAGGTGGGCGGTTCTTTAGGATTCCCTCACCCCGTGCATCTAATTCTCACGCCAACACCTTTGTTGGCCCTGTTCCACCGCTGTTTGTGGTCGCAGGGGGCGCGCTTGTGCGCAGGAATGGCGCGAAAGGACGTGCACGTAGGAGGGGGGTGAGAGCGGCACAGAACACCGGACATGTGCAGTGGGGCGCAAGCGGCCATATTAGGAGCAGTCCCAACCCTAGGCTTCTGTAAGCAGCCATAATGGGACACAGAGCAGCATCAGCTGGTCACATGATTCACTGTGTGTGGATGGACCAGGGCACCACAGGTCCTGTAAGAGCTGTAACACTTACAGAGCGGTTGAAGTACATAAGGATGGGGTTGTTTTTTTACCTAAAAATTTTTTGTCTCAGTCATGTCTTCCGGAAGAGGAGTGGGGGAGGCGCAGTGGGAAGGGGTGCAAATGCACCACCATCAGTATTAGAGGATGTTAGCCTTACATCTGCTGTGTTTAAATCCCCTGAAAGACCTGAGGCAACAGGCCAGTCTGAGCCATTTCGGTTGTCAGGCATTGTAGCAACAGCTAATGCTTCTGCCTCAACCTACATTACAAAGGACGACTTAGCATCAGCTTTAGCTGGGCTAGAGGGTAAAATAGCAGGTATGATTGCTTCATTTTCTCAAGGGAGAAAGAAATGGTATAGATCCCCTTCACCTGAGCCCCCACCTGCATTGGAACAGGATTGGGCAGAGGATGTGGAATTAGTGGCAGTGAATGACCAGGAGGAAGGCCAGGCCACAGATTCCACTTTTGAGGAGTCATGTTCTGAAGAACCATTTTCAGCCTCTCAATCCCATAGACTGCTGATCCAGACCCCCCCGGAGAGGTGTGGAGGTCCCTGAAGTTTCCTTTTCCTCTTTAGGATCTCTGCGGCCTCCACAGAGTTCACAGGCTTTTCCATTGCATGCGTTACTAGAGCAGATCATGTATGCTGACTGGGATCACCCGGTTAAGCTGTTTGCACTTTTGTACCCTATGGAGAAAAAATTTTTAAGAAAATGGAGCATGCCATCTGTGGACGCAGCCATTTCTTCTGTGAATAAGAGTCTCACCTGCCGGGTAGATAATGCCCAGGTGTTTAAGGATCCAGCAGATAAGAAATTGGAGTCTTTATTAAAAACTTTATTTGCTATTTCTGGGTCTGCTGTATAGCCAGCAGTAGCAGCTATCGGTATCTGTCAGTCTTTAAAGGACCAAGTGAAGCGGGTAACTAAGACTGTTCTCGATCAAGGGGTACATGCGAGGGTTTGGCAGAATTACCTCGGGCCTTAAGTTTCGCAGTGGATGCCCTTAAGGATTCCATACAACAGATGTCTCAGTTGGCCCTGCTGTCAGTACATATGCATAGGATTATTTGGTTAAAGAGCTTACTTACTGGTTAAAAGATTACTAGCTGGTTTTCCCTTTCACAGGGATCGGCTATTTGGAGAGGACCTGGATAAATATATCCAGAAGATTTCAGGGGATAAGAGTGCACTTCTACCAGTTAAGAAGAGCAGACAACCCTCTTTCAAGGTGTCTAGTGCTTCAGTACCCGGCACTTCTAATTTCAGGCAGTATCGATGACCTCTGTCGTCCGGTCCTAGAGGAAAGCCTCAAGGCAGAAAAAGCCTTGGGCCCAGGGACCTCCTAAGGTCAGTCCCAAGCCTTCCTTATGAAGGGGCGCCTCCACTCACGCGGGTGGGGGGAGGCTATTATTGTTCGCAGATGCCTGGGAAGAAGTGATCCGAGACAAGTGGGTTATTTCCATCGTATCTCAGGGGTACAAAATAGAGTTCTGGGGGCTTCCCCCCTCTCGGTTCATAAGGTTCAATGTCCCCCATAGACCCGGTAAAGAAGAGATCTTTTCTTCAGGCAATAGATCAGCTAAAGTTACAAGGAGTAATTTCAGAGGTTCCAATTATCGAAAGATTTAAGGATTTTTACTCAAATCTTTTCATAATTCCAAAGCCAAATGGAGAGGTCTATTCTGGACCTCAAGGCTCTGAATCAATTTCTGGTCATTCGTTCTTTCCAAATGGAATCAATTCGTTCAGTGATAGCCTCCTTAAACGGGGAGGAATTCCTGGCGTTCGTAGACCTCAAGGACGCGTACCTACATGTGCCAATCTGCAGGTCCCAACGAAGGTTTCTGCGATTTGCGGTGGGCGATCAACATCTTCACTTTGTGGCACTGCCCTTCGGGTTAGCCACGGCACCTCGGGTATTCACGAAGATAGTTCTAAGATCCCAGGGAATATCGGTTGCAGGGTACCTGGACGATCTACTACTGATAGATCAAACGGTTCCAGACCTGAGGCAGAATGTAGCTCGGGCGGTTCAGTTCTTGGAACAGCTGGGTTGGGTTCTGAATTGGTCAAAATCGGCCCTGCAACCTGTTCAGCGCCTAGAATATCTGGGGCTAATACTAGACACAGTCAAGGCAAAGGTATTCTTACCACCAGAGAAGGTCAGGGTCATGAAAAACCCCGTCAAGGTCATAAAGAGGAAAAGATATCCCTCCATTTGCCTGTGTATGAAGCTCCTGGGGAAGATGGTGTCCTCATTCGAGGAAGTCCCTTATGCACAGTTTCACTGAGTTCCACTCACAGTGTCACGGTCCTTTTTACCCGTGATCTGGAAGGTGGTGACGACAGTCTTTCTGGATGGGGGGGCAATCCTAGAGGAGGCCACCGTCCAGGGAGAGTGGTCCTGGAGGGAGAAGGGCTTGCCCATCCACGTTTTGGAGATTCCGGCAGTGCGCTTGGCTCTAAGCTTCTGGACTTCCAGACTACAGGGATGTCCTGTGAGAATCCAGCTTGACAATGCCACGGCTGTGGCATATATCAATCACCAGGGGGGCACCAGGAGTCAGACAGCCCAGAAGGAAGTAGATCGCATGCTGACTTGGGCAGAAAGATTTGTTCCATCCTTATCAGCGGTGTTTATCCCTAGAGTGGAGAATTAGCAGGCGGACTTTCTGAGTCGCCAGTAGATACTACCAGGGGAGTGATCCCAAGATCTTTGCATCAATCTGCCGCCATTGGGGGTTCTGGATGTAGACCTGCTGGCGTCCAGGTTCAACAGGAAACTAGACAGTTTCGTGTCCAGAACCAGGGACCCACTGTCATTAGGGGCAGATGCCCTGATAATTCGGTGGGATCAGTTTTCCCTGATATACGCAGAATCCGGGAAGAGAGAAAGCCGGTAATTCCAGTAGCTCTGGTCTGGCCCAGAAGGACTTGGTACGCACAGATTGTAAAACTGGCGGTGGGAAACCCCTGGGTTCTTCCACTCCGTCCGGATCTGCTCTCACAGGGTCCAATATTCCACCCTGCTTTACGGTCTCTAAGTTTAATGGTTTGGCTATTGAAACCAGGATCTTAAGGGACCAGGGCATTTCTAGGTCGGTATTGTCTACCATGTTGAATCCTAGAAAGCCAATTTCCAGAAATATCTACTATAGAGTCTGGAGATCCTATATTGCCTGGTGTGAGGCCAGGAGGTGGCACCCCCGTAGATATTTCATCGGGAGAGTTTTGGCTTTTCTGCAGAAAGGGGTGGATATAAATCTGGCCTTAAGTACAATTAAGAGTCAAATCTCGACCTCGGCAATCTTTTTTCAGAGGCCTGTTGCTTCTCACTCCGTAGTACGAACATTTGTACAAGGGATGGTTCGTGTGCTTCCACCAGTCAGGCCGCCTCTGTGCCCTTGGTTTTAAATTTAGTGCTGGGGGTTTTACAGAGGCAGCCCTTTGAACCTATCCGGCAGATTCTTTTAGTCCTCTTGACAAGAAAATTTGTTTTCTTGGTGGCAGTGACGTCGGCCAGGAGGGTGTCGGCTCTGTCCTGTAAAGAACATTATTTGATCTTGCACCAGGAAAGGGCGGTTTTGCGGCCACAACCAGAATTTTTGCCCAAGGTAGTGTCCAGTTTTCATCCAAATCAGGTTTTTATTCTACCTTCCTTTTTTACGAATCCACAGTCTGCAGAGGAGAGATTATTTCATTCTCTTGACGTAGTACGGGCTATCAGAGTCTATCTGAGAATATCAGCTCAAATGAGAAAGACTGATGTTCTGTTTATTTTGTCAGAAGGTCCGAAGATGGTGCAGGCAGCATCTAAGTCAACTGTTTCTCAATGGATCTGCCCGGTGATTGTTCAGGCGTATGGTGTAAGAGGTAAGGCCCCGCATATTCCAATAAAGGCACACACTACCAGAAGATTGAGTGCTTCATGGGCGGTTTGTCATCAAGCATCGATGGCTCAGATTTGCAAGGCTGCTACTTGGGTCTTCGGTACATACATTCACTAGGTTTTATCAAGTAGATGGTAGGACTCAGGAGGATATTGCATTTTGGACGCAGTGTACTGCAGGCAACAGTATAGATCCTGTTGTTCTGATGGTGTTTCTTTGGTCATAATGGGTTCCCTCCCCTCAAAGAGCATTGCTTGGGGACATCCCAGTTAGTTATTATGGCTGCTCTGTGCCCCCTGATGTACAATAAAGAAATTAGGATTTTTACTTACCTGTAAAATCCTTTTCTTGGAGTACATCACGGGACACAGAGATCCCTCCCCTCTTGTTTGGGAAGTTTATTGCTTGCTACAAAACTGAGGTACTTCCTGTGTAGGAGGGGTTGACTTCCTGTCTGTTTGTTTGATTTGCCAGTGTCCATTCACCTATAGGTGGCATATAACCTGGTTAGTAATTATGGCTGCTCTGTGTCCTGTGATGTACTCCAAGAAAAGGATTTTACAGGTAAGCTGTAGTAAAAATCCAAATTTTTCATTAAATGTTATTTAAAAAAAATATTGCCACATATATTGTTTTCATACAAAATGAAAGCATGCGTGTTAGGCCTCCTGTACACTGCTGCTGCTGCTCAACGGACATTTAGGAACTGCTCCTGAACTCTCCTCTATGTTATCTTATCAGTACATGTACACAGGTTCGTTTATAGTCGTTTCTAGGCAGTTGAGTTTAGAGGTTTTTTTTTTTGGAACCCAAAAAATGCGTTCAGAAGCTCAGTTAAGAGGCATTTCAATCGCTAAATGCGGCTAAAGGCGGTAACTTGCGTTTAGCCGCGTTCCGTTTACTGGCGTTTTTTTCATTTTTGGCTAAATTAAAAAAAAAAAAATTTTTTTCAAACGATTCTAAGCGCGAACGCCGCTAAATGTGGCAAAATGGATATTTTAAACGTGGGTTACTATCTGTCAAGTTAAATCGTTCAGGAGAGGTTGTAAAAACGTCCCGTGTACATTAAGCCTAAATGTTCATTTTGAGTAAATAGAATGTTGGTTTACTCTTCAGGCAAGTCGTTGGCTGTGGAGGAAATTAAAGCCTCAACCTTCATCTAATGGATCCCTGCCTTGTCCTCGACTAGGGCACAGCTTTTCTCTTCATGGTAATAAATGTTATTTGTTTGGTGGCCTGGCCAACGAGAGTGAAGACACCAACAACAATATTCCCAGGTAAAGATGTTTTTCTGATTAGCATAGTTGCAGACAGAGTATTATTCTGAAGGGTTAGTGTGTGGGTGTGGCGCTGTCCTAATTCATAGAAATGCTTTGTAAGTCGTGTGTAGCCAAATTCCATAGGTAAAGTCGGATATGAAATATAAACCAAAATCGCATATGACAAATTCAACGAAAAATAAACCAAAAATAAAACAACAAAGTGCCCCCTATGTGGTGTGTGGGTGTAGCACTGTCCTAGTTTATAGGAATACTTTATAAATCGTGTGCAGCCAAATCCCATATGTAAAGTTGCATAAGAAAAATGTGAACAAAATCGCATATAACAAATAAACCAAAAAAAAACAGCAAAAGTGACCCCCTTTAGATAGGGGGGGGATAACAACTTTAACTAAAATTATTCCATCCACATAAAGACTCCATACAGTGATTAATGTAAAAGTCTTTTGCACAGATAAAATTGCTGAATAATTGCATTTCATTACAGAGTATTATTCTGGAATGAGGATTTAATATTTCATTGTATAACTTGGGCCATAATCTTAAGCTAGTAATACACACCTTGACCTCTGACTTATGCTGAAGATATACAGTAACTGTTTTGTCTTTGCGGTGCTGCTTTTAGGTTACTCTGCTTGCTGAGGTATATTTTTTTACTCTAGATCAGTATGGAAAAGGTCTTTGGCTTAACTAAGTCCCTTAAGGCTTAACTATCTGATACATTTTACTGTTAGGCCCCTTACACACGAGGCATAATCCATCCAAATGGATCCGCCTGCTCAGTAGGGGATCTGCATCTATTGAAATTGTGCTGCTACCCCAAAATAGCTCTTAATGATAAGATGAGATAGAGACTCGTGCTCGAATGGCCCCCCGTACTCAGGCATTCAAATGTCCAATCAAAGAGAAAAAAATCTGGCACCACAATGTCTCAAAAATAAAACATATACAAATTTATTAGATCCATCCATTAAAAGGAATCAATACCTTTTAATTATGCCTGTAACAAATCTGATGCGTTTCAGCCTCTTACATAGGCCTTTCATTCCTTTTAATGGATGGATGTAAAAAAAACATCTTTGTTTTAAATTTGAGCCATCGTGGTGCTGGATTTTTTTCTATTTTATCAGCGGGGGATCTGTCCGCTGATCCCCGCTGAGCAGGCGGATGACAGGTCCACTGTATTCTATGGGGCGGTCCGTTTTCATCCGATTGCCATCTGATCCGCTGGACAGATGCCAAACGTATCCCCATCCGGCTGCTTCTAGTGGACTGGATTGAATCACATGTCCGCTGACATCCGCTGCCCCATAAAGAACAATGGCTGGTCCGATAGGGTCCGCCTGAAAAACTGACAGATGGACCTGATTGGTCCGCTGGTGTGAATGGGGCCTTAAAGGTAAACTCCAGGCTGTTCTTCTCTCCCATGCTGTCCCTCCCCCAACCTGCCTTTTGAACTAATTGCTGGCATCAAAAAAAAAAAAAAAAAAAAGTATCGAAGTTCCTCTTTTACTCAAATCAATAGTCATGTGATGTTCAGGTCTTTAGTTTTTTGCAATTCTCCTTGCACAGGAGGCTTCTTTGGGTGTACATGTCACTGCCTGCGAGACATGGACACTTTCTATTGACTTTCCTCTCAGGATCCGAAACAGAGACTGCAGACCAAGTGGACACAATCTGCGTGCGTCTCATGCACATTGTTCGATCGAGATCGGGCTTAGGTAAGTATTAGGGGGAAGCTGCACACTGAAGGTTTTTTACCTTCATGCATAGAAGGTAAAAACCTTCAGCCTTTACGACCACTTTAATGATTTAAAGAGAGGTAGAGGGAAGAGGTAGATGGGAGGCTAAATTTTGCCCAGAGATGGGCTTTACATTTTGCTGCTTTTGGACATTTACATGCCAACTGTGTGATCCTCTCGCTGCAAAACCGCCACCTCTCAGAACCCTAGTACTAGTGCTTGCAGCTTTCATATACGTTTAGAAAGGATTCATTTAGTTCTTAATAATACTTTTTTTAAAGCAAGTTTTTATTTGCACAAGCTAAAACATCATCCTCTGCCCAAGTATTATTCCAACTTATAAAAGTTGGTGTTTTCCTAAACCTTCCAATATATAGTGCTACATTGCATGAGGATATATACTGGCTTAGAAGAGATTGGTCAGGCAGCAGTAAGATATGTACATGATTGGGAAAGAAAAAAGCCATTGCAAGCTTTGTATGTAAACTTTTTTTTTATAAAACTTGTAGCTTTGTAAGGAGCCTACCAACTTGTTTTCCAAATGATATATATATTTATTACACATTAGGTACCTAAACGATTTTTATGAACTTGAGTTACGTCCAGGAAGTGGAGTGGTTGGCTGGAATATTCCACAGACCAAAGGAACTTCTCCATGTCCACGAGAGTCCCACTCAGCTGTCATATACAGCAGAAAGGATAATCGGAAACCTAAGCTTTACATCTTTGGAGGAATGTCCGGATGTCGTCTTGACGACCTGTGGGAGCTCGATATTGGTGAGATTTGAAAGGTTTTCTATTTAAATTTGTTTTCCATATACAGGAAAATGTCAATTTTTAGATGTAAGCATGTAATCATGTAATTGAATAGCTCTCCTGCTAGGTGTTTATTATGCATCCTTTGCTAAACCAGGGCACCTATCTGTGGATAATTTATTTATTTTTTTTCTAGTTACTGGTTCTTAACAACAGTGGTAGAAGTAAATTTCCAACAGATGCATTCTAGAAAATAAGAGAACAAGGGAGGGGAGTCCTGTTAAGGCAGGCCATACATTATACAATTTTCTTGTACAGTTTTCCTTTAGATTTACCAAAACCATATAATTTGAGGTCAAACCTAAACACTTTTAATTTGTATGCAGTCAGACAGGCCCTTGCACTACATAGTTGAAAGTAAATCTAAAGGAAATTGAATAAGAATATTGTATAATGTATGGCCAGACTTTTTTTTTTTTAGCTTTCAGCTAAACATTTAGGCTTCACTCACAATGGTATTCCTCTGTTTAGGTTTTCTAAAGCCAGCCATAGCAAATTTGAATCTCGGCCAGTTCAGCAGGGGGCGGCCAAGATTCGAACCATGTTATGGGCAGGCTGAATGTACCCAAGTTAATCGATTGATCAACTTGGGTACAACCAACCTGTCAGACTTTTCATGTGATTATTGCCATTGGCCATAGCCGCTAGCAATGATCACTGTGTGTTCTCCCGGGCCAGGATGGCTTCCCCCTTCGGAGGATTACTATGGTTCTGTGGGAGGGATACCCCCATCAACACAGTGTTAACACGTGGTTGCAGGAAAAAAATCGCTCCATCTATGGCCGGCATAAGTGAGGGAGACGTCATCTGAGAGTTAGGAACAACTTTTATTCCTCCCAGATCACTTTTCCTGCATTTAGTTGTTATTGCTTTAAAGCAGGTATAGGTGCGTTTAGAAACATTTAGGCTCCATTCATACCAATGCAATTTTTCCTGATTTTTACAGAAACGCAGGTCATTTTTTTTAGCATGTGTTCCTATAGAACATGTTCACATCAATGCCTTTTTGAACCTCTGCGTTTTTGGAAAGGGTCAGGGACTTTTTTTCCCACAGCATGCAGCATTTTGCATGTAATTGACTTCAATGGACCTGCATCCAAAACGCAAGTACTGCGTTTTTGCTGCGATTTGCGTCTTTTGCTTGCCATTCACTGTATATAGCTGGTTGCTTAAAAAATTCAAGAAAAAAAATGGTGTGGGGTCCCCCCCACCAAGCCAAACCAGACCGAAGTTTTGAGGGGCAACCCCACACCAAGAAAAAAAAAACAAAACGCTGTGGGGTCCCCGCAGAAATCCATGCAAGACCCTTATCTGAGCACCCAACCCCCCCCCCCAATGTTGATGGGGACAAGAGCTTCATCCCTGTGGTTGTGGGGGTCTGTGGGCAGGGGGCCTATTGAAATCTGGAAGGTGCTGCCCTCCTTCCTCCAACGCTGACCCCCTGAAAAAAGTTATCATCCTCTGACTGGCTCCCACCTTTCTGTTCACTCTGATATCTGATATTTCTAATATAACTATGGGGCCTGGCTATCGGGTGACATCATCCAGAATAACCACCACTTGTGACGTCACAGACCCATCAACAAGGGGCGGGGTCTCCGAATGATGTCACCCGATGGCCACGCCCCATAGTTATATAAGAAATGTCAGACATCAGTGCGAACAGTAAGTTGGGGGCTAGTCAGAGGATAATCGCTTTTTTCTTTTCAGCGGGTCGGCGGCGGCAGTGGTGGCTGAGGAAGAAGACATTTTTAACAAAGAAATTTTCAAAAACTGTCTCTTGTTTTTTGTCACACTACACTACTTTTTTTGGGGTGAATGGGTAGAGGTACAATGTACCCCATACTCATTCACATGGGGGGGCCCCCTTCCTGATTTTTAGCAACCGGCTATACAGTGAATAAAAAAAGCAAAAAAACCCACCCCCAAATTGCGGTCAAAACGCGGTTAAAGACCCACGGAAAGCACAACAAAAAGCACTGCAGAAACGCTCAAAAGCAACATGCATAGATGTGAATCGAGCCTTACGCTCATTGACCTGCATTTAGCCACATCTAGAGTGTCTAATCAAATCCTGGATGCACAGAATTTTATTTTCTCTAAATACAGGCCAACACACAATGTGCAGGGCATCTTAAAAAATCATTACATGCATTTATATGCTTGTAGAAATGTTCTCTAAATGCAGGTTTGACAGTGTCATGGTGAGTGAGACAGAATATTAACAGAAAGTAGCATTTTACTGCACTCCACACATAAGTAGGTAAATAAGGCTACATAATTGCAATTTTTGTTTTCTTTTTTTCATTTTATCTTTAATTTTGTTTTTATAGAAACCATGACCTGGAATAGTCCAGAAGCTAAAGGGGTATCACCTTTACCTAGAAGCCTGCACACAGCTAATGTGATAGGGAATAGGTATGTCCCTTTAATAATATATATAATTTTCTTTAATGAAATTATAAATAAATGCCATATGACCATGATATAGATACATAATCACACATCTACAATATGGCCTTAAGTGGGGGTCAGCAACCTGTAGATCGCAATCTATCAGTAGATCACGAACAGGTTACTGGTAGATCGCAGTCTGGGCTTGCTGACCCCGCGACTCAACCGCAGGGTTTTACCACCACCTCAACTTTCTGTTTGAACGAGTCCTAAGGGTGCCGCTGCCAAATGAAACTAAGGGCTCATTCCAAAGTGCAGCAGGCAATGCTGCTCCTCTGGACAGCAATCTGGGTGTATTTAACAGGTGATGAGGAGGCAATATGTTGTCTCCTCACCACCTGATATAAATCAATGATTGCTGTGCAATGCACGTGATTGCGACACGGTAGTACGGCAATTAAAAGTTTAGATCAGGTGTGAGGGGGGCGACACTGTACCCGGTGATTTTTGACTTCTCCCATGGTGTTCAGGTAGATCTTCACCTCTTTAAGGTTGCCTACCTCTGGCCTAAAGTATGTGGGCATCCCTCATACTATGGAGTTCAGATGCACATAGCAAGGTTTATAAAGACATAGGGGTTGATTTACTAATGGCAAAAATAAACTGTGCACTTTGCAAAGTGAAGTTGCCCTCAGCAAGTGAACTTATTACAGAGCTTAGTAAATGAGGTAAAGCTTCACTTTGCAAAGAATACCCAATCATGTGCAAGGAAAATTAAAAAAAAAAAACAGCATTTTTTTGTACATGATTGGATGATAAAGTCAGCAGAGCTTTTGCTAATTTATTAAGCTCTGGAGCAGCTGTTCTTGCAGAGGGCAACTGCTCTTTTCAAAGTTCACAGTATATTTGCCTTAGTAAATTAACCTCATAGTTTGTTGAGGAGGAACTCAAGTGACCTGTACAGAGCCATGACCACCTCTACCCTATTGACATCCTGCAAATGAACTGGAACACCAACAGTAAGCCTGTTTTGTCTTCCAACATCAGTATTCCCAGACATTTAGAAATCTTCTGGAAAGCCTTTCTGGAAGAGTAGAGATTATTATAGCTGTAAAGGAGATGGTGGTGGGGGCATGGCAACTCCATATTAATGCCCATGTTTTTGGAATAGAATCTATAACAAGTTTATATGTGTGATGGTCAGGGGTCCACATATGTTTGGCTCATAACTGTATATACACACACATATATTTTGTCAAGGTGACTCTTAAAGAAGAACCGCACCCAATAATTCTACTGTTTCCCAAAACGGTTACAATTAAGGCATGTTGTGAATGTTTAATGTCATGCCATGAGTGATAAATGCTTGCTCAGCACCGCTGCCATTTTAGAGAACTCCTTGTGCATTCTCTGATTGGACAGTTGCCCTCTACCTCCCCTCTCTTTTTCCCTCCTTGTCCACTTTACTGTAGCTAACATTTATTCCACCCTGGTCACATTCTGCAGGACACTTCTAGCTGTAGGTGAAGCCAGCGATCTCGTGCACTTAATCACTTGCAGAGATGCAGGCAAACTGTAGCCTGAGGCTTGGCTTGGAGCAGCATCTCATGCCTCCCAGTGTTCACCTGCACCCCTTTAGAGTGCATCCCTCTCCCATCCTACCTCTTCCCCATTCAGACAGAATTCCTTCCTCATTCAGACAGAATTCCTTCCTCAACCAAAGAGTATTCCCACCCACCTTACCCTCCCACTCAGCTCACAGCTCATTTCTCCACACTCAGGGCGCGTCCCTCTCTGCCCACCTTAGCCCTCATTCAGAGCACACCGCTCATGGCCACCTTAGCCTTCACTTATAGGGTATCCCCCCCCCCTTCCCGATAGCCCTTGTTCAAAGTACATCTTTCTCCAGTAACCTCACTTCCCCACTAAGTGCATACCTCCCTAGTCATTTCACTTTGGTCACATTGTTCCGCAGCTCTCTGTGTATCCGCTCTGCGAATCGGCTCTACTCTACCCATTCTGGAGCGGGCTCACTTTGAGCTAGTTATTATTGTTTGGTAATAAATCAAAATGGAGATTATGCAGCTTGAATAAGATTATGTAACTTAAAAAGAAAAGGAAAAAGCTGTTTGTCTAATTTCATTGCATCTTTTGTATTGTGCTTTGTCTTTTGTTGCTCGGTGTCTTTAAATTTAATCTGGTTTCCTTTGGAATAATCTGTATGATAGAAAAACATAGGATATTTCTTGTGAAAAGTGTTCTTTCTGTCTATCCTAATGCATAGTTTGATCTATTTTAGAATGTATATATTTGGTGGCTGGGTCCCACAAAGTGAAAATGGTGACAGCGTGCCTGCTCAAGAGAATCAATGGAAGTGCACTAACTCTTTTTCCTACTTAGATCTTGGTGTGTATAACTGATTTTCATATAGTTTATTGGTAGCTAGATACACATGCTTTCAGCATGCTTTCGTGTTTATATAATTGCAAGCTGATTTTTATTTTTACTGTATGTGTCTCACTTTGTTGAGCAGACTCCATGGAGTGGACAATGTTAATGGCAGACAGCTCAGAAGAGAAAGGTAACTGGCCAAGACCAAGAGCAGGACACTGCGCAGTCACAGTTGGAAAACGCCTGTACATTTGGAGTGGAAGGGATGGTTACAAAAAGGCATGGAATTACCAAGTGTGTTGCAAAGACCTTTGGTACATTGACACAGGTAGGACACACCAGACTGATACAGGTTATCTTGTGGCAATGTACTTTAAAGCCCTGGTTGCAAGCACTTTTATGTGTCTTTTTCAGAAAAGCCGTCAACATCTTCACAAGTTCAGCTAATACTGGCTACCACAAACTCCTTTCATGTAAAATGGGATGAACTGCCAACTGTTGAAAGATATCTCCTGCAACTAAGCCCTGAATTACCAGTGTCTCCTTGTGCTGGAAAACCTGCCCACATCAGTGAACTTTCAACACAGAGTTCTTGTATTTCACCATATGCAGCTCCATTGCACTTACTTCAGAGTGGACTTTCATACCCACAAAATGTGGAAGAAAGTAAGTTACAGTGTGAGAAATATGTTTTAGTAACATGGAAAAAGTAGTACGTCCCTTGCTTCAAAGGATGGGTTCAGCCCTAGCAACATGTTACACGTTAAACCCGTATTTTGGATGTAACATGTTGCCATGCACCACCACCCCTTTACCACCTGAGACCCTCACCTACAAGTGTCTGCAGGAACCTGACATTGCACCCGTGATCCACTGATCACAGGTGCAGTGCTTTGCAGGCTACTGTGAAAAAAAATAATAAACGCACATGGATTTTTTTCTTCTTCTTATTTACCATGACTGAAAGTGGATGGTAGATTTGTTGCAGAACCACGCTTTCCTAATTCTGAAATATGATGGAGAAGCCATCATTTTGACATTCATACTGCCGTTGCAGAGAAATCAGCAGTTATGAATCATTAATGATTCCAAGATACAGACTTTTTTTTTTTTTTTCTTTTCAAGCTTCTCCCTTTAATTCACTTGGTAATCCTGCAGATGAAACATTTGTCCCTTTTATGGCTACACTCACCTCTTCAGTGTATTTGAGTCAGTCATTGTTGTCACACTGGCTATCCTCTAGCCTTTGAATATGTTTGCCTTTTGTTAATCTCCATTATTGAAGAGATTGTTGTGACTATTAGCTTACAGAAGAAAGATAGCATTGTTTTTTTCTATTTTTCAACTCACAGAAAGTGACAAGGGCACTACATTTCTGGCAGGATCAACTGATATATCTTAAAGTAGAATTATAGGCAAAACAGTTTTTTTGGATAGAGTAAGGGAGGGTTATAACCTCTGTAAGGCTTATTTTTGCCATCTTTTTTTCCCATTGAGGAGATTTACCTCCACTTCTTGTCCTATAGCCAAACAGGAAGTGAGAGGTAATCCCTGCTAATTAAGGGAATCTCTTGGGGATCCCCAGGTCGTTAGAACTAGTGTCCACATTGGAAAATTTCCCCTCTATTACGTTTCTGGGGACAACCCAAAATTTTGGATTTTTTTTTACTTTCAATTTCAATGATAACGGTAAACAGGGCAAATAGAGAGGGTGACTCTCCCTAATGGGGGCACAGACAACAGTTAAAACTGACAGGTGTTCAAATTTCTCTCCTCTCTATCCAAAACTAAAAAAAAAGTTTTGCCTTTAGTTATACTTTTATTCGTACAATACAGGACACTATAACTGATTACTAAAACGTATGTTATGCAGTTACTTTTAGATGATAGGATGTAGGGCTGGGGAAAAAATCGATTTAAATCTTGAATCGAGTTGAGAGGTCAAATCGATTCAAAATTTAAGCAAATCGATTTTTTTCGAGTGTTTTTTTTTTTTTTTTCACCGCGCCGGCCTCGAGGAGCTGCGGGCAGGAGTTTTTAGGCAAGGCCACGGCTTCGGCCCAGTCCGCGAGACCGGCTGCCGCCGCTTAGGCCGAAGCCACGGCCTCGCCTAAAAACTCCTGCCTGCAGCTCCTCGGGACAGACGCGGTGTCCACAAAAAAAACTCGATTCAAAACGTGAATCGAGTTTATTTTTAGGAAAATTGCTGTTTTTTTTTTTTTTTTTTTTTAAAGAAAATCTCCCAGCCCTAATAGGATTCTAGCAAAAGCTTTGCTGGGACTGCCGACCAGTGTATCTAAATAACCCCACTCACTCCGTGAGGCTCCAATTTTTAGTTAGTACCTTTTAGATGATGAATCACTTCTTCTGTGGCGAGTATTTTTTTTTTTTCTGTTCTTCACCGGTTTTTCCTTCTGTTAAGGACATATTGCTTATTGCCTTATGAGTCATAAGCAGTTTCCAGATTAGTTTCCCTCGATGTACATTTTGGGAACCCTACCCGGATACCACAACAGCTGGGCCTGTAATTTTGGCTTTGGACATGTGGTGGAACGAGCAAGTTAGTCACAAGGTGCTAAACAAGTCCAGGGCCATAATCTATTCCTATGGCACCTAGACACTGAACACCCCTTCAGGGGTTTGCCCACTGTGATGAGCAAAGCCTGGACCCTGGTCGGGGGGCCAGAGAAATGGACAAGGTAAGACAGGGTTTACATTTACTCTGAGGAAGAAGGTCCTCTACTTCACCATCTTGAGACTGACTAATCACCACCATTAGGTGGCTTTTACAAAGCAATTTTTCTTCACACGTTTGAGTAGTTTTTAATTTGTTTTTATCAATAAATTTGCTTAGGCTAATGCACGAGGCCGGTGCGCCCTCTTTTCTTTACTCCTTTTTTTTTTTTTTTACATTTACATGCTAGTTCCGTGCTATACGTTTCTTGTTAGATCATTACTTGGATTTGTAATAAACACTTTGTCCTTTTTCTGGGGGGTTCATTGACTTCTGTGGCAATGGTATTCTCACTATCCATGTTCCTCCCTTAATGCATGTCAAACAATTTATGATTTACCCTATGAGAAGTGGGTTGAGAACTGTCATCTATGCCTACCTGCAGTGTCTTCCCTTGGGAACTAAATGTAAAGATGTGAAGCCACTGGCACTCCAAATAGATGTTTCACATTTATAGTGAACATAGCACCACATAAGGCATAGGGAAAAAAGGTTTCTTATCCCTTTTGAGGCTGTCTTTACAACAAACACGTGAAATATTTATGTTTGGTATGTTAGCAACTTTGCATCTTTGCATTTGATCCTGGCATGGTATTATTCATGGCCTTCACTTCAAGCACCCACCATCACAAGATCCAGTACTATAGGGAGTGTAGTTTCTATTGGGACTTCTCTTGGGAACTTACCGCTTTTCTGTTTCCTTACAGGGTGATTACTCCATGGGATTCCTCCCTCCTTTTCCACCTGGCTGGGTGGTTATTTTGTATTTTATTTCTAGAGCCTGGCCGTATATGGATCTAAGTTCAGCAGGGACCAGCCAAATTTTGATCCATGCATGGGCACCCTGGTTGTGCAGACCTGCCTGTCTGATAAATGACGCTTTATCAGCACAGCTGGCTACAGCCAGCAGCGCTGACCAGTTTGTTCTGACGACAGGGACATTTTCCCGCTGTCATAACACAGTAGCTTGGGGGGGGGGGGATACCCCTATCCACATCTAGTGTGTGGATGGGGAAATCGGGTGATTTTTATTTATTTTTTTCAACCCGCTGGAAAAAAAATGAAACCCAGGGTATCTGTCCCCTTTTCCCTACCTGAGCCCATTTTCCCTGACATGTCTGGGTTATTGGGCTTTTTATTGCATCTAGCATCTGTTTTTCTCACAAACTTGCATGGCCAACGCTTTGTTTTTTTTGTTCGTTTTTTTTTCTTACCAGGTGGCTTTTTGAACATCTGTTAATATGTACTTCAGTGGTCAAATGCATGTTTGGGTCTGTTGACTGACTAACCTTGTTTTTTTCCTGCAGCCTGTTGCTGCTCTTTTGACTATTTTGTTGTCCACCCCTTGAATTATTGTTTGGGGACGTCATATGATCTAAGAATCAATCCCTGTGTCCTGTACTGTACGATTGAGATGGTGGAATTTTAATATTCCAGTAAATTCCATATCTTGAAGTGCAGTACAGGCGGTTCCCGGGTTACAAACAAGATAGGGTCTGTAGGTTTGTTCTTAAGTTGAATTTGTCGGAACAGTACATTTTTTTTTTTTATTACATTATTGTTTTGTGTTTAGATACACTTTAAGATAAATATAGTGATCTGTCTGCTGAGTTTAAAATTATTTATTAAAGTTTACATATAGCTACATTTTTTTTTTTTTGGTAGGGAAGGGTTAAACCTTTCTCTGCTTGGTGTTTGTTTTTTGTTTTTTTGTTCTGATTGCAGCGCCAACATTTTGGACTTCTTGTCTTGGTGCCAATGGTCACCAGTACAGATATTGAGGCTAAATCTATCTAGTGGGGACACATGAAAATAAAAATCTCCCTGCTCTATCCAAAAAAAAAATAAAACCCCCAAAAATTTAGATTTACAAGCAGTTTAACCTTTTTGCTGCCACCAAGATAACTATTACTTCAGAGGCAGCACTAGGATATACACATACTCCTAACCATTATAGAAGCTGGGAGTTTTATCACATTTTTACATTTAGAAGATGTCACATAAAAGTGATTCGGGTGGCTATAAAGCTACTCAGTTACTTCTATACACTTATAACGCTACACCTTTTTTAGGTTGCAAAATTTAAAATTCTTTCCGAGACGAGACCCTGTCAGTAATACAATATTGAATGGGTATTATGGGTTGATCATACAAAGCTGTCATTGAGAGTTTTTAGCTGCCCCTTCCTCGCTGTGTCACACAATATCTCAAGAGGTTTTTCAGTTTAATTATGTGGGTGGGTTATTATATTTGTGTTTATCAAACTGGTGCTGGGAATTTTTACTGTGTTTTTATAGTTTGTTACTGAAGCTTCTTTTTAAACATATGTGATGTGTGTGTATACAGACAGAAATAGAAGTGCTAATAGTTTATTTTTTATCAATTAACAAAATGGAAAGTAAACGAAAAGAAGAGAAATCTAAATCAATATTTTGTGTGACCACATTTTGCCTTCAAAACAGCATCAGTAGGTACAATTGCACACAGATTTTGAAGAACTAACCACAGATCTTTTGTGGATGTAGACTGCCTCAGATCCTTTTGTCTCTTCATGTAATCCCAGACAGACTCCATGATGTTGAGATTGGGGCTCTGTGTGGGCCAATCCATCACTTCCAGAACTCAAAAATAGTTCTTAATTACATTGGCTGCATGTTTGGGGTTGTCAGCAATAAGGACACCATTGATCCTATCCAAATCTCCAACTCTATTTGCAGAAATGCAGCCCTAAACATGCAAGGAACTTCTACCATGCTTCACTGTTGTCTGCAGACGCTCATTTTTGTACCGCACTGCAGCCCTTCGGGAAATAAACTGCCTCCTGCTACAGCCAGATATTTCAAATTTTGACTCGTCAGTCCAGAGCACCTGCTGCCATTTTTCTGCACCTCAGTTCCTATGTTTTCATGCATAGTTGAGTCACTTAGCCTTGTTTCCATGTCAGAGGTATGACTTTTGGGCTGCAATTCTTCCGTGAAGATTAATTCTGTCCAGAATTCTCCAGACTCTAGATGGGTGTACCTGGGTCCCACTGGTTTCCTCCAGTTCTGTGCTGATGGCACTGCTGAACATCTTTTGATGTTGAAAGGGAAAAAAGCATGATGTGATTTTCATCTGCTGCATTAAGTTTCCTTGGCCAAGCACTGTATCTACGGTCCTCAACATTGCGTGTTTCTTTGTGCTTCTTCAAAAGAACTTGAACAGCACACCTTGTTTTCCAATTTGCTTTGAAATCTTTGCCTGGGAGAGACTTTGCTGATACAGTATAACTACCTTGTGTCTTTTTGCTATGCTCAGTATTGCCATGGTGTATGACCTGTGATATGAAACTGTCTTCCACAACCTCACTCAGTAGCAGAGTTTGGCTTTTTCTCACCCAATTTTAAAGTGGTTGTAAAGTCAAAAGGTTTTTTATCTTAACGCATTCTATTCATTAAGATAAAATGGCTTCTATGTGCAGCTCTCCCCACAGCCCCCCTAATACTTGAGCCCCTCTCAATCCAGCGATGTTGGAGTGTCTCGGCTGCCCGGGACTCTTCCTCCTCATTGGCTGAGACAGCAGCATGGCACCATTGGCTCCTGCTACTGTCAAAGTCAGTGAGCCAATGAGAAGCAAGAGGGGGCAGGGCTGAACCGCAGCTCTGTTTTTCAATGGACACACAGAGCAGCGGCTCCGCTCGGGTGCCCCCAAAGCAAGCTGCTTGCTCAGCAGGAGGGAGGGGCCAGAAGTGCCAGCGTGGGACCTGAGAAGAGGAGGATCCGGGCTGCTCTGTCCAAAACCACTGCACAAAGCAGGTAAGTATAAATGTTTATTTTTTATTTTTTTTAAATGAGACTTTAGTATCACCTCCTACACAGCTGTTTCTGTTTTAATGACTGTGTTTCAACCTACATATAAAATTGATGACCATTGGCACCTCCTTGGTATAACTGGTTAATCATACACCTGACTCTAATACATAGTTAGTCTAGTTGAAAAAAACACAAGTCCATCTAGTTAAACCAATAAAGGGAAAAACATTTTTATACAATCCTATATACACAATCCCATACCTACAGTTGATCCAGAAGAAATCAATCCTACCAAATCCCTGACTTTGTGCAAGTGTACACATAGTAAAATTGTAAGACCTGATGCTGGTTTGAAGTCAGAGGGTAGTCGCACTAAATATTGATTTGATTTAGATTTTTCTTCTGTTCGCTCACTTTTGCATTTTGTAAATTGAAAAAAATAAACATAAATCATTGCCTTTCTTCTCACCTGCCTAAAACTTTTGCACAGTACTGTGTGTATGTATATATAATATACACACTGTTATTGCTCAACTTCTGAGAGTATTTCTAAAATGTGCTTGCTAGCACAATTGGCCTCATGCTTGAGACTACCAGATATCCCTGTCCTGACATTCCAATTGGACACATGAATGTATTGCAGTATGGCTTAAAGAGGTTGTTAAGCCATGCAACAACCTTTCAACAATCCCCTCTGCTATGTTAATGTCCCCAGTGCATTTGTTTTGTTTTTTTTAAACGTGCTGCTGTGTACTTGATTTCAGAGAGGCCATTGGCGCTCACATGACTGGCCGCCTCTCTCGAGCTGACAGCAAAGCGGGCGGGGCTGAGAAACCGCCACTGACATCAGCCAGGAGGAGCAGAAGAGGAGAGAGGCGGCCGGTCACGTGGGCGCTCTGAAATCAGGCACACAGCGGCATTGGCATTTTTTTTAAAAAACAAATGCGCTGGGGACATTATTTAACATGGCAGAGGGGTTTGTTGCAAGCTTGTTGTATTTTGAAAGCAGTAGGATGCGAGGATCGTGAAGTGGACAGAGCTGATTGGCAGGGAGGGGAGGGGGGAGGAGGACAGAGGGAGACACAGGAGAGCTGCAGATAGCAATGGATGACGGACGCACATAAACTGACCCTGGTGTCAGGGCTCAGCAGCCATGATATACTGTGGTCAGTTTACAGGGGGAGGGCAGAACCAGGCAGGATCAGCCAGGTATTTCAGGTGATAGAAAGGGCCAAATTACACAGCACAAGCACTGTGCTGTATAACATGCTTTAACCACTTACCCACTTATGGACCGCCCGCCGCAGTTTTACGTCGGCTGTTTGAAGGAGGATATCGCTAGCTGCCATAACCCCGGTATCCCCTTCTTCAGCGGGCGGTCCGCTACAAGATAAAAGTGGTCTCTTGGGCGGATTCGCTGCAAGATCACTTTTATCGGCGGTGGGAGAGGGCCTCCCGCTGCGATCCGGTGCCCGGTAATTTTCTAGCAAAAAAAAACCTGTTTTTAACTTGTAAACAACAAATCTCAGAAAGAGGCTCGGTCCTTAAGTGGTTAGGGTAACAGGATACACTTCTGGCTACTGTACTGTACTAGACTCATGAGACCATATGTTTTACATGTAATTTAATGTTTACAAGAATGACCATGTCCCTGCTAATATTATAGATGCAGTTAGCCAAGTATCTCCCGCGAGCTGCATATTTCCTCCTGAACATAAAGTGGACACTTGTCACCAGAAAAGCAGTAGTGGACCAGTTAGCCAGGTAAGTGGCTGATAAGTTTATAATGATTTACATATAATAGGCCATATCAATGTTGGTGCCATGCCACTAATTTGGCTTTGTGCCAATGTTTGTATATATGGGGTCCAATAAAATCAAATGCTTGTACAAAAAATAACCTGTTAAAATGTTACTAAGCATGCTTTCATATTTTTTAACCGTGGCATTAACATTAATCTACGGTAGATTACATAGAAATAATTAATATAAATGCCTCCATTAAATTTTTTTTTTTTTTGGTGCGCTATGGTCATGTGGCGCTGTTTGCCTACTCCACACTACACTGTTTAATAGGTGTGCGGAGCAAGCAGTGAACTCCTCAGTCTGCAGACGTCTGTGTCATGTTAAGCAGCTCTCAGTATAAAGCATCAATCACTCCTGTGGCTCCACTCTGCAGTATTGTCAGCACATGTGGGCGAATGGGAGGGGAGGATGGGAAGATGCTACCATAGAAATGGTTGGAGCCTCCCCACAAGACTATGAACAAAGTCATGGTGGAGCGGATTGAGGAAGTGAGAAGCCTTCTAAAAGGCAGACTGGAGCATGTGCATTGCGAGTGACAATGCAGTACATAGCTGTTTTGCTGTTTTGTTACCACTGAGGAGAGGGGAGATCCATGAAAAAAAAGGCAGGATCAACCAGGCATGTAAAACTAAACATTAAAGTGGTTGTAAACCTTAGACATGAAATATGTACAAAGCATACATCTCTATAATGTGTCATTGTCTCAATCCACAGCATTAAAGGGGTTGTAAAGGTTAGTTGGTTTTTTTTTTGTAACAAACAGGTCATACTTACCTCCTCTGTGCAAGGGTTTTACACAAAGCGGCCTCGATCCTCCTCTTCTGGCTTCCCTCAGTGGCGCTTATGGCTCCTCCTCTTCTCGAGTGCCCCCACAGAGAGCCGCATTCCATGGGGGCACTTGTGCGGGCGTGCCCCCGAGTCCTGCTGCTGCGTTCATTGACACAGACAGCAGGACTCGGCCCCGCCCCGAGTTACTGGATTTAATTGACAGCAGCGGAAGCCAATGGCTCTTGCTATCAGTCTATCCAGTGAGGACCCGAGCCACCGGCTGGAGCTGCTGTGCTCGTCCCCATCACTGGAACGACCAGGTTCAGGTAAGTATAAGGGGGGCTCTGGGGGGCTGCTGCACTACAAAAGGTTTTTCACCTTAATGCATAGAAAGCATTAAGGTGAAAAACCTCAAGGGTTTACATGCTATATGCATAAGTCACTTCTAGCAAGTTTTTCCTGACACCAAAAGAAAAAAGGTGACAGGAGAGGGAGCTCCAGCACACAGCCTGTGATGGACAGCCTCAGCAGCTTTCAGCGTCGTTGCACTTTGATTACAATTGCGTGCTCATGCAACACTGTACAAACATAACATTTTTACAATTTTTTTTTTGATGGTTTTCCTTTGGTAGTATTCCATCACCCCCAGAAAAAAAAACAAAAAAACCGTTTTCTTCGTTTTCTGTTATAAATTTTTGTAAATAAGTAATTTTTCTTCTTCACTTATGTTCACTGATGATTAGTGCCCTGATTATCATTGTAAATGTCCCCCTGTTACAGGAAAGCCGGTTATCAGCTTTCCTCTCTTCAGACCGTGACAGCGATGAGGAAAGGATATGCTGATACCCGGCATTTGTTTACACGTGATCAGCTGTGGACACAGCTGATCACATGGTAAAGAGCCAATGTCATTGGCTCTTTTTACCCTGATTGGTGATGCGATGTGTCCGAGGGACACAGCTCAACACCAATCAGGGAGGGCAGACACGAGCGACAAGAATGGGAGGACATCATATGATGTCCTCCCAGAACAAGAGCAGTCCCGTCCAGCCGTCATTGTAAAATGGGGCGGGAGGGAACCTGTTAATGTCACTTTAAGCACTTTTACACTTCTTGACAAATATTTCCTTTATATGTGATGACATATATTTCTTTTGTCACTGAACTAGAATTCCACACCCAGCTCTTTAGTAAAGTCCACTGCTACTGACCATGGTGTTATTGGAATGAAGATAACCTTAACAGAGAAACAAGCACTTTCCAGTGGAACTGTAGAAATAAATGGGAAATTACAAGACTCACCTGGGACTAACACAGCAGGTAAGAATAAAGTATTGGTATGTTCCAAGTGCAAACGTTAGACCTCTATAATGTTTCTGTAATACAGATAGAATTGAAATTTTATCTTGCATATGTTGTATAAAATTGATATTCAATATTCCTGAGTAAAAAGTGTAAAGGTATCAGATCCAGAGAGTCAATACCATTCTCCTGTGACCATGGCTTGGCGTGAACCATAGATCTAAAAAGGTTTTACATTGCGTTGTAAATGGTCAGTTTGATGATCAAGTGGATCCAAAAACACATTTAATGGGTTGTCATTTACTTTGTGTCCTAGGTCCTCATACATCATCTAATTTGAATGATGTGCATGCCTTGGACATAGGAATTTTAACACCTGAGGTTTCAGCATCCTGCATTGTCTCCAGTGCACAATCTATGGTAACCCAGCAGCGCATTAAAAATGAGACATCACGTACAAATGGGGCACTTGTTAGAGATGAAACTTCACAAACTACACTCAGTACACAACGTGAAGGTTTGAAACGAGTTTCACATACTGTATTCTCAGCCATTTGTCTGTCAAAGCAGTTGAATTGCAAGGTGGACATTAACATTGCATGTGTTTTGAAATGTGTATAAAGGTACAAAGTAAAAATGTTTGCATGACCGATCAGTATTTGCAGTTAGCGGTATTTTGTGTTCAGTTCATCAGCTATCAAAGTTGATGTAAAATTATTGTTTTTATCACCTCAAGCAGAGATGCTCCCAATTCCTGTTCTCAATTTGTAATTTGTAATGCAGATGTTAAATGAAACATTATTACATGTCATTGGCTGTTACAGCAATGGTCACCTCCACAGAAATGTTATTTTAGGCCCCTTTCACACGTATACGACTTGTCCCACGATTTTGTACTGCAAAATCGTATGACAAGTCATTCTCAATGATTTTCAATGACTACCATTCATATAGGCACGACTTTAAGTCGTGACGACTTGAAAGTAGTCCCTGCACTACTTTGGTTCAACTTCTATGCGAGTTGTACTCCATAGACCTCAATGTTAAACCCTCAAGTAGTATGCAAATCGTACCTGAATAATATAGACACGATTTCAGTACGACTTTGTAAGCACAAGCCTCACACCATATACAGTACCTGACCGCGAGATTGTGTTTCTCGGAGACAGGGTACTGATCGGGAAAGGAAAACTTTTTTTTCCTTTCGCGATGAGTGACAGGCAGTGCTGACAGCTGTCAGGTATGAATCATGAGGGGGAACGCCACGCCAAGTTTTAAATGAAAAAAACGGCGTAGGTTCCCCCCCAGGGACATACCAGGCCCTTAGGTCTGGTATGGATTGTATGGGGAACCCCCCTACGCCCATAAATCGGCGTGGGGGTCCCCCCAAAATCCATACCAGACCCTTATCCGAGCACGCAGCCCGGCCGGTCAGGAATGGGGGTGGGGACGAGCGAGCGCCCCCCCCCTGAACCATACCAGGCTGCATGCCCTCAACATGGGGGGGTGGATGCTTTGGGGCAGGGGGGCACCATGTTGATGAGGACAAGGGCCTCTTCCCGACAACCCTGGCTGTTGGTTGTCTGGGTCTGCGGGCGGGGGGCTTATCGGAATCCCGGCCCCCCACCCTTTGTGAATGAGTAAGGGGTACATTGTACCCCTACCCATTTACCTAGGGAAAAAAGTGTCAATGAAAAAACACACTACACAGGTTTTTAAAGTAATTTATTAGGCAGCTCCGGGGTCTTCTTCCGACTTCGGGGGTCTGGATATGGAGTATGAATTTTGGGGGGACCCCCATGCCGATTTTTCGGCGTAGGGGGGGTTCCCCTTACAATCCATACCAGACCTAAGGGCCTGGTATGCCCCTGGGGGGGAACCCACGCCCATTTTTTATTTAAAATTTGGCGCAGAGTTCCCCCTCATGATTCATACCAGCTACTGTATGTTTTCATTTGTTAATGCCAAAGTTGTGGCAAAGTAGTACTGCTTCCAAATCGCAGCAAAATAGCGGCCGCAAAATCGCGGTAAAATCGCTCGACTTTGAAGTCGTATAAGTGTGAAAGGGGCTTTAATGGTAATTAGGTTTTTTCTGGCTCATGGAATAGGCGATGAATTAAATAATTGTAATGCCCTGTACACACGATAGGAATTTCCGACAACAAAATCCATGGATTTTTTCCGACGGATGTTGGCTCAAACTTGTCTTGCATACACACGGTCACACAAATCTTGTCGGAAATTCCGAACGTCAAGAACGCGGTGACATACAACATGTACGACGAGACGAGAAAAATGAAGTTCAGTAGCCAGTGCGGCTCTTCTGCTTGATTCCGAGCATGCGTGGAACTTTGTGCGTCAGAATTGTGTACACACAATCGAAATTTACGACAACGGATTTTGTTGTCGGAAAATTTGAGATCCAGATCTCAAATTTTGTGTGTCGGAAATTCCAATGGAAACTGTCCGATAATTCCGATGGAAACTGTCCGATGGAGCCTACACACGGTCGGAATTTCTGGCAACAGGCTCCCATAGAACATTTTCCATGTGTATGGGGCATTAGACTAGACTAGCATTCATGAATATAGAAAACCAAATATACTCTATAGGAGGTTTGATATGGCCACCAATCTGTATACATCTTGTATCTGATTAAAGTACAGTACTGTATAATTGCTAAGATATAAGGTATTAAATGTACCTCAAACTGAAATATCAGATATTAACTGACCCTTGGATAGGCCAGATTCTCCTCGCCTCCTATGTGCATTTTTTCTTTAGAGTTTCTAGAAACAAAGGGGAATGTGCTTTAAAGAACAAGTTCACCTTTTCACATTTTCACATTTCACCTGTGCATTTATTTTTTTACTAGGAGTCTGGAAAGCATTACATCCATGATCAGCAGATCGTGGGTGCCACGCAGGACTCCTGCAGACTTGTCAGTATATCTATCTGCTTATATCTCATACAGGCAGGCACATACATATTGACCGGTAGAGACAATGAACTACCAGAGTGCTCAACAGTGCCCTGGTAGTTCATTGAGAACTACAAGCCAACAGCTGCAAAGGCTATTCACAGAACTTCTTTCTTTAATAGTGACCCCAAGCGGGGGGTTTAATATCCCCTGCTTGCTGTCACTAAATGCAGCGGATCAGGGAGACGTTGCAGGAGTGAAAACATGTTACATGTTCCACCCTAAAAATGGGTGGAATATGTAACATGTTCCCAAAGGTGAATGTAACTTGTGGCAGCCCATCAGGAATCATATACAGTGAAAAAGTATTCACACCCCTTGAAATTTTCTACATTTTGTCATATTACAACCAAAAATGTAAATATATTTTATTGGAATTTTATGTGATAGACCAACACAAAGTGGCACATAATTGTGAAATGGAAGGAAAATGATAAATGGTTTTCAAAAATTTTCACAAATAAATATGTGAAAAGTTGGGCGTGCATTTGTATTCAGCCCTCCCTGAATCAATACTTTGTACTTTGTACTTAGATCCACCTTTCGCTGCAATTACAGCTGCAAGTCTTTTTGGGTATGTCTCTACCAGCTTTGCACATCTAGAGAGTGACATTTTTGCCCATACTTCTTTGCAAAATAGCTCAAGCTCTCAGATTGGATGGGGAGCGTCTGTGCACAGCAATTTTCAAGTCTTGCTACAGATTCTCAATTGGATTTAGGTCTGGACTTTGACTGGGCCATGATCTAAACCAGGAGTGTCTTAACTTTTTAGCCCGAGGGCCACATTGTAGATTTTACAAATATTTACGGGCCAACAAAAATTAGTTATTTACAAATTTAAATAATCACGTCTGTGTCCCCCATGAGAGTCTCCCACACGTCTGTGACCCCTATGAGAGTCTCCCACACGTCTGTGTCCCCCATGAAAGTCTCCCACACGTCTGTGTCCCCCATGAGAGTCTCCCACACGTCTGTGTCCCCCATGAGAGTCTCCCACACGTCTGTGTCCCCCATGAGAGTCTCCCACACGTCTGTGTCCCCCATGAGAGTCTCCCACACGTCTGTGTCCCCCATGAGAGTCTCCCACACGTCTGTGTCCCCCATGAGAGTCTCCCACACGTCTTTGTCTCCCACACGTTTGTGTCCCTGATCAGAGTCTCCCACATGTCTGTGTTCCCCATCAGAGTCTTCTACACGTCTGTGTTCCCCATCAGATGTCACACACCATTGAAAATGGAGCTGTTTTGAACTTAGACTAAATGGCAGTGTGTAATGAGGGGGTGGGATTATGCATTCCCCACTTCTCACTGGCCGCTGGCAGACAAGGCTAACAAAAACTTCCAATGGCTGGATTCCTCCATAAGCAAACTCCCAGATCATACCCCCAGATACCCCTACCCTGATTACACCCCCAGATACCCCCCACTCCGATCACACCCCTATATTCAACCCCCCATATCTCTCCACTCTGATCGCACCCCCCACACAAACAAACCTCTCCCTCCCTTAACACTCACCCCTCCCCCCCAACCTGATCACCACCCCTCCAGGTACCCCCAGTCTTATCACACTCCCATATCTCTCCACTATAATCACACCCCCCATACCTCTCCCCTAACACACACCAAAGATACCCCTCTCCACCATCACACACACCTTGGGTTTACCAATCCCTCAGATCTTATCAGTCCTGCAGACAGTTCCTCCCATCCAAATCTCTGGTGGCGGTGGCCTCCACCACCCCTGCCTGACTCCAGCATGCACTCCCTGCACACATAGGAATCTGCCCACTGCTCCTTCATCCTCAGCCTCGTTGTATCTGCTCTGACAGTGGTACACACACATCGCCCCGCCTGCCTTCTCCTCTCGCCGATGGTCCTGGAAAATAATCCACAGCACGAATGGCATAGCAGGAGGCAGTGCGGGGGAGCTGCTGTGTCTGTTTGTCGGGACTCCCTGCAGAAGACAGCAGGGGGTGGGGGAGAGTGCACACCAGCAGTTCTGTGCCTGCAGTCTCTGCAGTATCTAAAGGAGCTGCAGGCCGGATAGAACATACAAGCGGGCCGGGGTTTGGAGACCCCTGATCTAAACCATTCCATTGTGCTCTGGCTGTATGTTTAGGGTCATTGTACTGCTGGAAGGTGAACCCCCGCCCCAGTCTCAAGCCTTTTTTTGCAGACTCTTAACAGATTTTCTTCTAAGATTGCCCTGTATTTGGCTCAATCCATCTTACCATCAACTCTGACTAGCTTCCCTGTCCCTGCTGAAGAAAGGCATCCCCACAACATGCTGCTGCCACCACCATGTTTCACGGTGGGAATGGTGTGTTCAGGGTGATGTGCAGTGTTAGTTTTCCACCACACATAGCATTTTGCTTTTAGGTCAAAAAGATAAATTTTGGTCTCATCTGACCAGAGCACCTTCTTCCAGATGTTTGCTGTGTCCCACACATGTCTTCTGGCAAACTGCAAATGGGACTTCTTATGGCTTTCTTTCAACAATGGCTTTCTTCTTGCCACTCTTCCATAAAGGCCAGATTTGTGGAGTGCACGACTAATAGTTGTCCTGTGGAAAGATTCTCCCAAATGAGCTGTGCAGCTCCTTCACAGTTACCTTGGGCCTCTTGGCTGCTTCTCTGATTAATGCTCTCCTTGCCCGGCCTGTCAGTTTAGATGGACGGCCATGTCTTCGTAGGTTTGCAGTTGTGCCATACTCTTTCCATTTTCAGATGATGGATTGAACAGTGCTCCGTTACATGTTCAAAGCTGGGATATTTTTTATAACCTAAACTTGCTTTCAACTTTTCCACAACTTTATCTCCGACCTATCTGGTGTGTTCCTTGACTTTCAAGATTCTGTTTGTTCACTAAGGTTCTCTAACAAACCTCTGAAGGCTTCACAGAACAGCTGTATTTATACTGAGATTAAATTACACACAGGTGGACTCTATTTACTAATTAGGTGACTTCTGAAGGCAATTGGTCCCACTAGATTTTAGTTAGTAAAGGGGGCTGAATACAAATGCATGCCACACTTTTCAGATATTTATTTGAAAAAATGTTGAAAACCATTTAGCATTTTCCTTCCACTTCACAATTATGTGCCACGTTGTGTTGGTCTATCACATAAAATACATTTACGTGTTCGGTTTCTAACATGACAAAATGTGGAAAATGTCAAGGGGTGTGAATACTTTTTCAAGCCACTGTATGTTGTAAATAATGCTGAAGGGGTCCAAAGTCAATGTATGTATGCATTTGGTACACCAAAAACAAATATCCAGTACAGACTGAAGTTTGGTACACTTTATTGTTTTATTTATATATTATATTTATTTATTTTATATAAATTATTTATATACAAGTTCAACTGTTAAATTTCATAATTACTGAGATTTTTTTCTTTATAGTTACAGGCTCCACATCGGCTTTACATACAAGTGAGAAAGTGGTGTCCCAGTCAAAGAGCTCGCTAGTAAGTTTTACCTGTTAACAACAGAGAATCAAGTACACATCAGTATATAGAACTATTGTTTTGACTCTTTAAGGCAAAATTGAATTAAATTGAATACAGAATTACTGGTCACTGATACACTGGAGAACTAAAAAAAAAAAAGTTTGATAATTTTTGCTCCTGCATTCTGGAGAATATGCCAATTTGCTTAACACGTGCATGTATCTCTTCCTAGAAATGGATAATAACACTTCTAATGGGTAAACTGAAGAATTTTTACTTTGCTGACAGGCAAATGGGCAGGTTACAGAAAAGTCTGCAGTAAAGAATGGCCAGAGGAAGTGGTATGATGTTGGGATCTTCCAAACCAATAGTGCTGTGGTCAGTCACTTCTTTGTGCTTCCAGAAGCGAACCAGGGCACCTCAGGCAAGGTAGTGTGTCTACATCATATGTGTACAGTTTCTGTCTTTAAGTTAGGTGTAGATCTCTAAGGCTTATTAGCAGCAGGGGCGTTGCTAGGTCTGCAAAAGATCTGGGGCTAGAGCCCATAGCAGCAGTCACCAACCTTTTTGCATGCCCGTGGTGGGGGGGGGGGACCGGTGGTAAGCAATTTTTCATGGGCGATGGCTGGTTTTGGCGCTTCAATCATCACGGAACCATGCTTGATATGGTGTCAGGGTGATTGAAGTGCATTATTTCTATTGTTACATTCTAATATATAATGAAGTGGTTCAACTTACCATACTGCATAATCAGTGGGAGCCCTGGGCATGTCACTTGTCACATCTCCTGCCACCAGATGCAGCGTGTCACTTGCCACCGTCACCTGCCACTAGATGTGGATTGTCACTTGCCACTTTCACTTGGCAGCAGATGTGGATTGCCACTTGCCATGTCACCTGCCACCATTTGCAGATTGCCACGTCTCCTGCCACCATTTGCAGATTGTCACTTGCCACATCTCTTGCCACCATTTGCAGATTGTCACTTGCCACGTCTCCTGCCACCATTTGCAGATTGTCACTTGCCACGTCTCCTGCCACTATTTGCAGATTGTCACTTGCCACGTCTCTTCCCACCATTTGCAGATTGTCACTTGCCACGTCTCTTGCCACCATTTGCAGATTGTCACTTGTCACGTCTCCTGGCACCATTTGCAGATTGCCACATCTCCTGCCACCATTTGCAGATTGTCACTTGCTACATCACCGGCCACCAGATGTGGGTTGTCTCTTGTCAACTGATGTGGATTGTCACTTGCCATGCCAGCCAGTGCCACCAAATGTGCATTGGCGCTGCATTGGTGGGAGGCTGACAGCACTGGTCCATTTAGTGAGAGCAGGAGAGCGGTGATGCGGGGTGGGCAGTAAGAGATGATGTCCTCTCGCTGCTCCCCGCCACACCTCCGACATTGAAGCAAGGGGGTCTGGCTGCAAAGTGGAGCTCCACGATGACAGGAAGCACGTGACCTCCACTCCACTGTGCTGCAAGGGCGGAAGAGCGCTGATGTGTGGTGGGCAGTGAGAGATGATGTCATTTCTCTGCTGCTCGCCGCACCTCGCTCCCAAATTGAAGAGGCCTGGCTGTGAAGAGCTCTGATGTGGAGCGGGTGGAGAGAGATGTCATCTCTGCTCGTCCGCCCGCTTGCTTCTCTCCTCTCCTCCGCCTCTCTCATGCAGCCAGCCCACCCGCCGCAGCAGCCGCAACCCGCTGGTTAGGCAGGGACCCTGCAGCAAGAGACTCGGGGCTATGGGCACCCTATTCGGGGCTATAGCCCCAATAGCCACCCCCTAGCAACGCCCCTGATTAGCAGTGTTAATTTCGTCAACAAAAATATTTTCAACATCGTTTTCGTCAGATGCATGTTTTCAGTGAGGAAAACTAAACAAAAATTAAAATTCGAGATAAGTCAGTTGACGAAAAATAGGATGAAAATCAATTTCAATTTTCATTTAGTCGCCTAAAATCCAATTGGTTTAGTTAAATTGTAATGCATTATTTAAGCATTTCTCTAGAATTGCCAAACTCATTATATACTACAGGAGTAAAAATCTAATAACATTTTATTATTTATGGTATTAAGGTTTGAACGTGCACTACAGACACAGATTTAGCCGTTGTAATAAATAATGACTTTATAAATAAAACCAAATTTCATAAACAAAAATATTACTTTTTGACAAACAGAGGTACAACTGTAAAAATTATTGGCTGTATTGCTAGGCTGCAAGTTGGGATAGGGAAGTAAATGGGAGCGAGGGAGTGCACAGGGCAGAGAACTGGACAGTCTGGGGAGGATGTTATTTTACACAGTGCTAAGCATTGCTATCTTGCTGGGAGGAAAAACACACTCACCATGTCACATCCAGACAGACACAAATCCGACAGCATTTGCAGGGCATTGTTCCAGAACTCCCAGACAGCAGGCAGACAGAGGAAGCCTGCGTCTCTTAGCCAGTACAGCTTGCCAATAGAGTCAGGGTGAAGGGGCTTTAACAGACAGGTGGAGCTCCAAGGAAAGCTGAAGTTCAAGTGGGTACTGGAAATGTAAGTCGACTAAAATACACTGGAGATTTTAGTCTACTAAAATATGACTAAAACGAAAACAATTTAGATGACTAAAATTAAAATGGCATTTTAGTCCAAAGACTATGACTAAAACTAAATTGAAATTTGACGTCAAAATTAACACTGCTTGTCAGTCATATTTTATGTATGGCAGTCTACAACTGTTAAATGCAGAGTGGTTATTGTTTGTGTGTGTGTGTGTGTGTGTGTGTGTGTTTTTTTTTTTTTTTTCTTTTTTTATGATGGATTAAAAATTGTATTGCCAATATACAATCTAAGGTCATACAATAAAATTGCATTAAAAATGCATTAAGGTAAAAAGCCTTCTGTGTGCAGCAGCTCCCCTCAACCCCCCTAACACTTACCTTAGGTTCCTCCCTGTCTAGTGATGTCCACGAGTGTGTCAGCCTTCCGAGATTCTCCTTCCTGATTGGCTGAGACACAGAAGCGACGACATTGGCTCCCGCTGTTGTCAATCAAGGTCAGCTTGCCAATCAGGGAAAAGAGGGGTTGAGGCTCTGTGTCTGAATGGACACAGGGAGCTGTGACTCGGCTCAGGTGCTCCCATAGCAAGCTGCTCACAAAAGAGGGACTCAAGAAGAGGAGGATCTGGGCTACTCTGTGCAAATCCACTGCAACAGAGCAGGGAAGTATAACATGTTTGTTATTTTTATAGGGAAAAAAAAACAAACCTTTACAATTATGTTAATTGAACAAGCGGAGGTTAGAGGTTGATTGGTTTCTATGCAGAAGTAAGTCTGATTTTGCACTCTTCAGCTTTAGTAAATAAACCCCATAGTGCACTCTACTTGTATAAGAATTTAAGATAACATAACACAGCCACACAGTGACATTTAAAAACAACATATACATAAAACAATAGATCTTAAAATGTAAGTCATGTCCCCACCCTATCCCATACGTTTAAATTTGTTAAATGTAAACTAAAGGATAGAGGTCGACCGATATGGGTTTTTCTCTGGCCGATGCCGATATTTAGAAATCTCGGTGGCCGATGACCGATATGTGATGCCGATTTTTTTGGGCCGATATATTTGGCCGATTTTTTTTTTTTTTCCTTTCTTTTTTCCCTTCATCTCATAAAATCTAACAGTTAGACCCCTTTCACACTGGGGCGTTTTTCAGGCGCTTTTGGGCTAAAAATAGCGCCTGTAAAGTGCCTGTAAAACAGCTCCCCTGCAGTCTCAGTGTGAGATCCCGAGTGCTTTCACACTGAGGTGATGCGCTGGCAGGATGTAAAAAAAAGTCCTGCAAACGGCATCTTTGGAGCGGTGTATACCGCTCCTCCACCACTCCTGCCCATTGAAATGAATGCACACCGCTGCCGAAGCGCCTGCAAAGCGCTTTGGCAGCGGCGCTTCAGGGGCGCATTTAACCCCTTCCTCGGCCGCTAGCTGGGTTATAAGCGCCCCGCTAGCAGCCGAATAGCGCCTCTAAAATGACGGTAAAGCGCCGCTAAAACTAGCAGCGTTTTACCATCAACGCCTGCCCGCTCCAGTGTGAAAGCAGCCTTAAGTAATACAGAAATTTTTTTTCATTTAAACATTAAACAAAACAAACCTTCAATCAGTTCACTTGTATGTATAATTTAATTAAAAAACAAAAAACAAAACAAAACTATCTTAAATAATAAATACACAAAAACAGGTAATCAAAACTTTTGGATGAAAAAAAATGGGCTAACTTTACTGCTTTTAGGTTTTTTTTTTTTAATTCATTACTGTATTTTTTTTTTTTTTAAATTGCGTTTGAAAGACCGCTGCGCAAATACCGTGTGACATAAAATATTGCAACAATCACCATTTTATTCCCTAGGGTCTCTGCTAAAAAAATATATATAATGTTTGGGGGTTCTAAGTGATTTTCTAGCAGAAAATACAGGATTTTTACTTGTAAGCAACAAGTGTCAGAAAAGATTTAGTCTTTAAATGGTTAAACTGAGAGCTTCTACTCACAGAGTCCAGTCTATTGATAAAAAGAACCTGAAAGATACAAATGTATCTTATCAGACTTGGCAGGCTGCCCAGAGGAGGAGAGAATCCTCTCCACAGATAACTTAAGGAAACTTGCATTAACTTCTATTACAGAAGTCGTTTGCAAGTCACGGCTAATCGGCCTTTTTTATCAGCACAATCGGCCCATGCCGATTAAGTAAAATTGGCCGGCCGATATATTGGTCGACCTCTACTAAAGGACCAAATATGCAATCACAATCTAAGAACTGAAAAACTCTTGCTTTTCTTCCTCAGGATGCTGATGTGACTTGCTACACTTTGTTAAAGAAATATGGACTCAGTCCCGGCAGTGTGTACAGGTTTAGAGTTGCTGCAATTAATGGATATGGAATTGGTTCCTTCAGTAAAATTTGTGAATTTAAGACTTGCATTCCTGGATTTCCTGGAGCTCCATCATCGGTAAAAGTCACCAAGGTGAGATAAGAAAATACTTGCAAAAATTTAACAAAATGTATTCACATATGAAAAATTATTTGTTGGTTCACAATAGCCTGCAACATTTACTAAGTATATAATATTTAGTTTAGCAAACCTACCTTGACATAAGCATACCCAGTCCCTTTTACAGCACATTACAAAATGGTGTCTAGTAATTGATAGACAGTCATCTCACTGAGTACAACAGGAGAGACATATGCCTGTGCTAGAATACATAACTGGCATGTGAGAACTGCCCTATTTCTCTTCTGTTTCTTTTGATGAATGAAGTCAACTTTTACTTGAAGTGTTTGCTCCATTTTTTCATATAATACATGGATTCTACCCACAACATTCAGTCATTGCTGTCTCTTGTATAATCACCCGAGTTAATGGATACAATACAAAAGGAAATGTAAAAAGTAAATAAAGAAAATGTAATGTTTATGATGGCAGATTAGTCCCAGGTGGTCTGTAGCAACACAGTATTCCACTGGGAACACAATGGGGGGAGTAAAAGGGAGACGGCCTGGGGAAGTTATTCTCAACTATAACTTGGAAGATGGGATCTAATGCTGTTTGCTGGATCAGATGTACCATTGTGCACAGTAGGTCTGAGGCAAGGAGGCATATTTTTTCTCAGTGTGGGTGTAAATGGCCACGCTCGTTTTTTCCTATTAACTCTAAAAATGCAGTGATTTTCACTTATCTTTTTATGCATCGTGAGAGTATTCTAAGCCAGGATAGGACCAATAAAACTGGAAAATGCTCTTGAAAAATAAGGCAATCCTAGCAGAGTAGTGTTGCATTAGCCACTTAAGTTTGTGTATACATATTCCAAAGGTGGAACTCCTGCCCTGGCAGTTAGTAAAAACTTCAGCAGAAAAATGGAGTTGGCCTGCCAAGAATAGGTCCTAGGTGCCAGATCAATCTTGCTCTTTATGAGCCATTTGGGTCTTTTACATGTTCAGAGAGCCTCCCCACCTTCCTCTTTGTGGTTGTAGTGTGGGGCTTCTGATTCACTCAGGCTGCACAGGGCCTATCTATCCCTACAAGCTTAAGAGAAGTTTCTTCCATGACATTGCCACTGTAGATTGCACCTCGTTTGCTTGATTGAAAGCTTTCCTAAAGAATTGAGTCTGGTTATCTAATTCAACTTGTGTAATTATTTCAGAGTACAGACTGTGTCCATATTTCATGGGAAACACCTTCTTCACCAACGGGAAACATTTTAGAATACTCTGCCTTTTTAGCTATACGTACTTCACTTCCTGAGGCTCAGAACCAGCTGGCATTCATGAAGATTTACAGTGGTGTGAAGACATCCTGCACTGTAACCTCTGCTCAGCTGGCAAATGCTCACGTTGACTGCAGCTCCCGACCTGCTGTTGTTTTCAGGATTTCTGCAAAGAATGAAAAGGGTTATGGACCAGCTATACAAGTGCGCTGGCTTCAAGGTAAGCACATGAACATTATGCTGCCACCTTCAGGTGAATGGACAGTGGCCAAAAAAGGCAGGAATGCCTTGCAAAGGGGCTGCCTTGGTCTTTAAAGATGCCTCAGATAAGGGATTAGATAGGTTTCCTCTATGGTAGCAGTGATTCTGCAGCCTGCTGAAAAATGCAGTGGGAATTTTGCAAGCCCTGGGTGAAGCATATGCCCTGTTCCTGAGACACTGATCTGAAAGATCCTGTCTTCAGGCAGCTCCTGTTAGCCAATCTAAGAGCCTTGAGCTTCAAGGTTGATTCCTAGGAGCAATCCATATATCTGTTTTCTAGAGTGAGCAGCAGGGCTTTCCAAATGAGATGGAACTTATGCCTCAAGTGTTGGTTGTTAGAACTTCTCTGCAAGAAGCAAATTGAGTGGCTGCCTTTTGAGGGCGATCACTGGTTCTCCTAAGGAGAAGGCAAAGGTGACACCAGTGGAACCTTCAAAATTCAAGAAGAGTTCCTTTCATAAGCAACAACCCTCGAGTTCCAAGCAGAAGCCTCCATCCGAGTTTAGTGAGGAAAAACTGGACTCCCAAATCCTCTCCTCCTGGAGGCAAAATCTCCTCACAGTGAAGGGGCACCCTGCACTTCTTGCATGGGAGGGGGGGCGCTTATGGGCCTTCATAGCCTCCTGGAGTCAGGAAGTAACAGATGACTGGGTCTGCAGCGTGGTATCCAGAGACTGGATACTAGAGCTTTACTTCTTCCCCCTCCATTCTTTATGCGCTCAAGGATATCTTCGGATCCTGGAAAGACTGTTGTACCAGGGGGTCATCACTCCTGTGCCGGCTGGAGAGAGGTCTCACAACTTTCATTGCAACCTGTTAACGGTTCCCACGCCAGAGACATCTGGCCTATTCTGAATCTCAAGGGTGTTAACAAGTTCCTGCAAGTACAGAAATTCAGGATTGAGTCCACCTGATCTGTGGTTGCTTTGCTGTATTAGTGGACTCCCTAGTGGCAGTGGATATCAAGGATGTCTATCTTTACATCCAAGTTTTGCTGCCATTTGCAGTGGAAGATTGACACTATCCATTTGTGGCATTACCTTTTGACCTGTCCACAGCACCAAGAGTGTGGGCTCCAGTTCTCGGGTTGGTGAGGACTAGAGATATTCCCATTGAGAGATACCTGGATGACTTACTGCTCAGGGAGCATTTGACACAAAAACTAACTTCACATGTCCAGCAGACGTTACTAAAAGTCCTAGAGCTGTTCGACTGGGTGCTAAACATCCAGAAGTCGGCGTTGCTTATAACGCAAGGTCTGGAGTACCTAATATTAGTGCTTAACATGGAGCAGTGCTGCATCCACAAAAGAAATGCCCAGGTAGAGTACCTGAAAAAGTCCCTCAATTCACACCTGCATCAAGGTGCTGGGAAAAATTGTAGTTGCCATTGATGCAATCCTCTATGCCCAGTCTCATTCCTGAGCTTCTACAGCTTGGTATTCTGCCGGTATGGAATAGACATCAGGAGTCCTTGAATCTACATATGCATCTGACTTCCAAAACCAGGCTGACTCTGGACTGGTGGATATCCACACAGATGCTGGATACTGGGAAATCCCTCCTTCCCATGAATTGAAAGATCATGATGACGCTTGTCAGCCTGTTGTGCTCGGAAGGAGTTATAGAGAACCTATATCCAACCTTCTACCTTCAGGCGTTTTCCATCAGGGTGCAGTTGGACAATGCCATGACTGCATACATTGACCGTCAAGGAAGGGACATAAAGTCGCAGACCTGATCTTCTCTTGGGCAGAATATTCCAGCCCTCTCGCTATGCACATTACTGGCATGGAAAATTGGCAGGAGCATTTTCTTATCCATCAATAGATTAACCAGGAGAATGGCCACTTGACCTGAAAGTGTTTGCAGAGATTTGTCTGTGGTGGCGGTGCCAGCTTTGGTGGAGATCTTGACATCCAACAAACTAGACAGATTTGTTTGCCATACCAGGGATCCTCAAGAAAGAGATGCCCTTGTGACTTGAGATCAGTTTTCCCTAATCTATGCCTTCCCTCCACTGCAGCTTCCTCACCTATTGTGGAGGGCGTTCTGCCTGGCCAAAAAGAATACAGACATAAATCTTGAAAGACAAGCTATTGACTCTTCCAAATTGACCAGATTTACTGTTGCAGTGTCCAATCTTCCATCCTGCTTCATGGTCGCTGGTTTGAACAGCATGGCTGTTTAAACCCAAGTTCTGAGGGATAGGGGTGTGTGTCTATTCCTACCCTCCTTAAGGCTAAAAATTGACCTCCAGGAGGCACTTGTAGGATTTCAATGACATTTGGGGTTAGATGACAGAACAGAATAACAGAAAGGCGGCATTGTTGTCCGGCATCTGAATGTAAATTTCAAGATCTGATATTTAACCTGAAATCGGATCTCTTTGAGACTTTCACAGGACCAGAAGATGTGGAGCATTGAGCCTTCCTCCCTCTGTCATATCCAACACAATAAGGAGCTCTGTGGGAAAAGTTTATTTAAGGTTTTGGGGACCATGTACCATCTAGTTAAAAATTTTCATTCCACAGGCGTGTGCATTTTTAAAGCGTGACATGTTTGGTATCTTTTTTTATTTTGCGCAAAATCATCTTTTATATTTTAGCAAAATGGGTATTATATTGTGTTTATGTGCATTAAAATCCATTTTAAAAATAAATAATAAAAAATTGCATTTAAAAAATGGCTGCACATATATTGTGTGTGACTTAAAAAATTGCAACAACCACCATGGCCTCTGCTTCATAAAATATATATAATGTTTGGGGGGGGGGGGTTTCTAAGTAATTTTCTAGCAAAAAGATGCAGATTTTTACATGTACAGTGGATATAAAAAGTCTACCCACCACTGTTTAATTGTCAGGTTTCAGTGATGTATAAAAATGAGACAAAGATAAATCATTTCAGAACTTTTTCCACCTTTTAATGTGACCTATAAACTGTACAACTCAGTTTAACAAGAAACTGAAATCTTTTAGGTGGAGAGAAGTAGAACTTAAAAACTTAAATAATATGGTTGCATAAGTGTGCACACCCTTAAACTAATACTTTGTTAAAGCACCTTTTGATTTTATTACAGCAGTCGGTCTTTTTGGGTATGAGTCTATCAGCATGGTACATCTTGACTTGTCACTATTTGCCCACTCTTCTTTGCAAAAACACTCCAAATCTGTGAGATTGCAAGGGCAATTTCCTGTGCACAACCCTCTTCAGATCACCCCACAGATTATCAATCAAATTCAGGTCTGGGCTCTGGCTGGGCCATTCCAAAACTTTAATCTTCCTCTGGTGAAGCCATTCCTTTGTTGATTTGGATGTATGATGTGGGTCATTGTCATGCTGAAAGATGAAGTTCCTCTTCATGTTCAGCTTTCTAGCAGAAGCCTGATGGTTTTGTGCCAATTTTTACTGGTATATGAAACTGTTCAATATCCCTCCAACTTGACTAAGGCCCCTGTTCCAGCTAAAGAAAAACAGCCCCAAAGCATGATGATGCCACCACCATGCTTCACTGTGGGTATGGTGTTCTTTTGGTGATGTGCAGTGTTGTTTTTGCGCCTAACATATCTTTTGGAATTTATGACTAAAAAGTTCAACCTTGGTTCCATCAGACGATAACACATTTCCCCACATGCTTTTGGGCGACTTCAGATGTGTTTTTGCAAAATTTATCCGGGCTTGGATGTTTTTCTTGGTAAGAAAAGGCTTTCGTCTTGCCACTCTACCCCATAGCCCAGACATATGAAGAATCCGGGAGATTGTTGTCACATGTATCACACAGCCAGTACTTGCCAGATATTCTTGCAGCTCCTTTTAATGTTCCTGTAGACCTCTTGGTAGCCTCCCAGCCCAGTTTTCTTCTCGTCTTTTCATCAATTTTGGAGGGACGCCCAGTTCTTGGTAAGTAATGTCTCTGTTGTGCCATATTTTCTCCACTTGATGATGACTGTCTTCATTGTGTTCCATGGTATATCTAATGCCTTGGAAATTCTTTTGTACCCTTCTCCTCACTGAAGTTATAAAAGAGCGCGCACACTTATGCAACCAAATTATTATTATTTTTTTTTTTAACCCCCCCCCCCCCTCCTAAAAGATTTCAGTTTGTTTTCCAACTGAGTTGTACAGTTTATATGTGGCATTAAAGGTTAAAAAAGTACTGAAATTATTTATCTTTGTCTCATTTTTTTTACAACCCAGAAACCTGACATTTTACCAGGAGTGTGTAGACTTTTTATATCCACTGTAAGCTTGTGATAAATGCATGTCAGAATTGTACTCATTTAATTTTGTGATTACTACTGTGATATTAGCTACTCTAAAAATACCACTGGTAAAAAAAAAAGTGTCCCTGAAAATATTTTTTAAATGTTGGCAACTATGCACTTGGGCCCTTAAATGATATATTGCTTAAACATGCCATGGAATGCCAAGATAGCACAAAACCCCGAAATGATCCCTTTTTGGAAAATAAGGTAATTTGGGGGGGGGGGGGGGGGGGGGTTGAACTGTCCTGCCATTTTATGCCCAACATTAGAAGCACTCTTCTAACCAATTGAACCACCAAGTTCTTTCGGACACTTCATTTACATAAAATTTTTTTTATTTTTTTGTTAGAAAATTACTTTGAACCCCCAAACATTATATATTTTATTAAAGCAGAGGCCCTATAGATTAAAATGGTGGATGTTGCAAATTTTTTTCACACAATATTTACGCAGCGATTTTTCCAAATGCAATTTTTAAAAAAACAAAACGCTTTTTTGAATTTTAATGTACAAAAACATGTTTTTTATTTGCTTGTTTTCAATTTTCAAATCTCACTGACCTGAGCTAAAAATAAATCCAACATTTTTTTTCAGTTGTCCATAATTAACGGTCACAGTCCAATGGGAGCTTTCGGTTGGACATTACGACCGTGTGTATGCCCCATCGGACTTTTTCTGTCGGCATTTCTGACGGACTCAGATATAGAACACGTTCTAAATCTTTCCGTCGGAAATGGCGACGGAGTTTAGCCCGTTGGTAAGTTCGGCCGTGTATGCGGCATTAGGAATGGATTTTTCTGCCTGTCTTCAATTTTAAAATTTCACTGACCTCCACTAAAAATAGATCCAACTTTTTTTTGTTTTTTTTTTTCAGATGGCCGAAATTAACAGTCACTTTGTTTGGGGGGGATGTCTGTTAGGCTTCAGAAATAAGCATCTGGGTGTGAATTAAGACACCATGGAAATCAGGAAATGACTGTGCTGATTGAATGTGTATCAATATATATATAATGTGTGTGTATGTATATGTGTGTGTATATATATATATATATATATATATATATATATATATATTTGAAATATAATATTATATATATTTTTTTTTTGTTATTTATATTTATTAATACATTATGGTTTGTTACAGCAGAGAAAACGTGAAAAGCCTTGTGGAAGCTCCTTGACAAGATTAAGCAGCAAAGTGCCACTTCCAATGGATGTTTGCCACTAATGTAACTGAAAAGGAATTATTTTCAGCGTGTACTAAGTGTAGCTATATGTTTTACTTTTTGTAATATTTTGTAAATCTCAGAATGTTTATTTTTGCATTATGCTACCTGTTGTAAAGCGATACATATATAAATATATACTTTTATTCATGTGTTTTTGCAAAGGATTAGTGACATACTCAGGTGGGACTACACAGTACAGTTTCTTTGTACTGGAAACTGGCTTTGACTTCCATTTTTTTTTTTTTCTTTTTTTTTTTTTTTTTTTTATCACTTAAGTGTATTTGTGAGTATCTAGTTTTAAGCAATAAAATAGAGTAAAAGGGATGGATCAACGGTTACAGTGCAATACTTTAGGCACAATGCACTTCCCTGACTGCAGGGGCTCCGTGCCTATACTTCAGCATGGAATCATTAAGGAATGTGCAAGGGGAATTGAATAAAGTTAATTTAGGCATTTTACTTTTCTAGAAGAGTGTGTGTTGAATAACTTGCACTTTTCAAATAGCCTTTTTTTTATCAAATAAGTTGTATGCAAAAAGAAACGTTGGTAAATTTTATATAGCTGTAAATTTATAGAGCATCAGTCTGGTCATTCAGTATACCAGATTATTCTGGGAGTTGTACAGACAAAATCATCAAACCAATGTTCTTAACTAGGCTTTTACTGGATTGTGCAGTTTAAAGGGGTCTCCGACCAAAATGAGAATTTCCAATGCTTCACCCCAGACAGATCCCAGGAAAACCCCAGTGTGATCCATTGTGGTATCCATGTGTTCAGACCAGCCATTTACACAAGATTGTGTTTACTTTACATTTCTGAATGGCTGGTGCCAATGGAATCTGAACTCGCATCTCCCTATCCCGGTAAAACAGAGGAGAAGGGGCTTTCTTAAGGGATTTTCAGGGAAGTTAGAAGCAAGTGTTAACACTTTCAGTTTTGCTGGAAAACCCATTTATACAGAGTAGTATCTTGTAGAAGCAGTTTAATTGTCGTATCAAAACTGATCACATGTTAGTGAATAAACTGATGTCCTATGTAATCTAGGTAGGCAATCTATTAACTAAGGTTAGTGGATCAATTTGCTTAGCAGAAAAACATCTTGGTATGTTGTGCACTACACTGCCCAGCAGTACCTTTTTGTCAGATGAAAGCACATTTTTAAGTGACAATTTCAAGGAAAAACATGTCTGTTATAGAAAACTGCAGTAAAGTGGGTTTTGCTCACTATGAGGAATGCTATATTCACCAGAGGTGCTTTAGCGCTATCGGCGTACCACAAACTCTTGTAACTTTAGGTCCATATACATGTTACTGAGCTGCTTTTCACAGACGCAGCTTGATATCTACTAAGGTTGACAGTACTGACCCATGTTGGGGTATACCTAATGCTTGTTTTCTCTAGGTCAGGCATGTCAAACTTTATTATTGGCTGCATGCAGCCCTCATTGGTCTAACGTTCAAAACGAAACTACTAAAATGAATGCACCTCCAGCTGTTTTTCAGTTTATAAGTTACACTTTTTTACATAATTTTGTAGCTTAATACTTTCTTATGGCCCCTTTTATCTGTGATTAAATATTATAAATTGAAATGTTTACTATAATGTTAGGTTCTGAGGTATCAGAATGGTGTTCTGGAGTTAAGGCCAAGTTCACCTTTCAGGAAAAAAATAATAAATGCACATATTTTTGCAGAAAAAAAAAATGTATTATTTTTTTCTACAGGAGCCTTCAAAGCATTGCACCCGCAATCAGTAGATAATGGGTACAAAGTCGAGCTCCTGCCGACATGTCCTCAGTTTTCTTGCCCATACCTCTGCATAGGCTTTCTGTTAAAAGCTGGAGTAGGAGTCAATAGACTACGAGGGTGCTCATCCATGCCCTTGCAGTCCAATAAGAAATTTGTCTGCTGCAGTGGCAGACAGGGCTTGTAGTTTCTTCATTTACAGATCTCTGTGAATGAATTTTGCGGCTGTGCGGGCAGATTTTGAATGTGGGAGGGAGAAAGAACCCCCACCAGTTGTCACAGATGAGGGGAGTTGTTGGAATATGTTCCAGCGGTGAACTTATCTTTTAAGTAGGTGCGGCCCTCTTTGAAGATTATGGGCCTGTTCCCACTGCTGCGATGTCAGAAATTGCATGTGATTCGCACTGCTGTGCAAATCACATGCAATGTCTGTGCGATGCAAATTCAGCCATACAGGTTGTATGGCTGAATTTGCATCGCATTCGGAACCAAACTCGCGCAGGACCCTTTTTTTTGGTCCGCACCAGAATCGGATTGCATGGGTGTTCACATCCATGTGATCTGATTTACGTCCGAATTGACAGTTCACACTGCGATATGCGAACCAATCTGGGGGTGTCATTAACTTTGTATTGACACTACCAGCGGTTCGCATAGGGCAGTGTGAACTGCCTGCGGGAGACATGCGATACAGGAACCCGTACTGAATTTGCAGGGTTCCTGCATCGCTGCAGTGTGAACCGACTGTTTTATCTGAGTTTGACATGCCTGCTCATGCTGTAATACATAGGACAGTGCTGCAATGAGTTCCAGAGGACACAGTTAGTACAGAGGTGATTTCTTGTGTCTGCCACAGTGCACAGCAGTGCACGCTCCATTAATATGTAAATAGGGGTTGTTGAATGCCCGCCAAGAAGCAGCTTGATTTGCCACCTATGTGTATGAGCTCTAAGTTATTATACTTGAAAATTTTAGCAGTATTTGTGAATTACAGATGTAGTTACTGTAAGCAAACCTTTTACAAAATCAAAATGTTACCCCTCCTCTTCCCCCAACATATATTATGATAGGGCCATTTAAAAGTATGTTATAGATAGTGCTAGGAAATAAATCATAAAATTGTATAGCAATATGTCCCTCATTCTGAACATACAAGTGCATTAAATTTGTGGCATTATGGATTATATATTTCTACTTCCTCGCTTCTAACATACAGGCAGTCCCCGAGTTACGAACGACTCCTACTTACGAACGGCCTCAAATGCCGGCCACTTGTGCTCCACGCTGGTGCTGGATACCTCCAGACACATCCCATACTGCAGTGCTACATGTACTGCATGGCGAGAAGAGCCCCAGATAACACAACAAGCGCCCGGAACATCCCACATCCATGCACAGGCGGACGTTACACTTACGAACGCAATGTTCCGACCGGAAGTTACACTTACAAATGCAGTGTTGTGACTTATGAACAACTTCGACTTACGAATAAACCTATAGTCCTTATTGTGTTCGTAACTCGGAGACTTCCTGTACTTAATTCTATAACATGTTTTTTTATACAGGTATAGATAATGCAAAGTTTCTGATAATTGTTAATGACAGAGAAAGTTAATAATTGTATAGAGAGAAGGCAAATAGTGGATTTCCATGCCAGTATTTTGGAGAGAGTGTGCATCTTTCATGTGGAAAGGCCTTTTCTTTCCTTATTTATCTTAGTAATCAGTTATCATCAGTAACATGAAACACTTGGAATTTGTTTTTGGATTTTTCCTCATTATTTGAAGTACCACCTTTAAAAACTCCTTTAAAAACGCTGCTTAGCATTTCAAATGTATCACTGCACTCACTCCTCACCCATAGCTCATCTTAAAGAGACAGCGCTGTAGACAGTCATTGCTGGTTACAATCTGGAAATCTGCAGGTAGCCTAATTGCTTTTATACAAGCTGAAGCCTGTATGTACTAGACAAGTATTCAGCAAGCTTCAAGCAGATTTGTTAAAACTTTTAGAACCAACCCTGAGCTGCAGTTTGGGGGTAAATATAGTGGTTCTAAAGACAGGGCATATTTACCTCAATGCATTTCCTGCATTAAATAAAAAATGTCCCAGTAATTCTATTACCCCCTCACCAGGAAGTGGGGGTGGGGCAGAGCCGGGCTGTGCATGTTTATGGACACACACAGATTGGGGGCAAGCCTGCGGGTGTGCCCTCATGGCAAGCGGCTTGCTATGGGGGCACAAAAAAGAGGGGGAGCTGAGAGCGCCACTGGGGGACCCCAGAAGAGGCAGTTTGGGGCTCCTCTGTGCAAGGCCATTGCACAGAGCAGGCAATTATAGCATCTTTTATAATTAAAAAAACACTTTAATGCAAGTGCCTACTAAGCAAGCAGCAAGCATGTTAAAGTATGCTTTAGCACTACTTTAAAGTGATTTGTAAGTGGAAAAGTTAAAAAAAAACAAACAAAAAAACATACATAGCTGCACAGAGCAGCCCCGATTCTCCTCTTCTCTGGTTCCCTGCTGGCGCTCCAGGGTCCTCCCCCCCTGCTGAGTGCCCTCCATAGAAAGCCGCTTGCTATGGGGGCACTCATGCAGGCATGTTCCTAAGCTGCGCTTTGTGTGTCCATTGATACACTCAGTGCGGGTTGGCTCAGCCCCTGGCTTTCTGCTGTGTTTGACTATGATTGACAGCAGCAGGAGCCAATGGCTCACATTGCTATGTCTGAGCCACTGATGAGAGAGAGAGCGCAGCGATCCTGTTCTCGCGCACAGTGCTGGATCAACACTGGGCTCTGGTAAGGGGGAGTGCACACAGAAGGTTTTTTTACCTTAATGCATACAGTGCATTAAGGTAAAAAACCTGACTTTAGAACCACTTTAATCTTGTTAAAATCCTCCCGAAGCCTACTAGCACACTATTAAAGTATACTTTAAAAATTCACAGAAGGGTAGGGCTATTGGTAGAAAAGAATTTACAAGTCTCTTCTCCCCCCAAAAAATCTGCAGTTGTTGTTTTTTAAATCTGGACCCTGACTAATGTGGGAAGCTCATTGCTCATATTTACCAGAGGTAAATATGTCATAATGTGCAGTATGATGTGCACACATACTGACCACCCCAACCATGGTTTTCTTCTTTCTGCCTTGAGAGCTATTTAACATTCCTGACGTTTGTCCTAAAGGTTTTAACAAATCTACTGGAAACTTGCTGAAAGCTTTGCAATAATATAAGGCTCGATTCACATCTATGTATGTTGGTTTTGAGCGTTTTTGCAGTGCTTTCCACATTTTTTCCCCACAATTTGCGTTTTTTTAATGCTTTTTCTTTTTGGAAAATTTGTTGTTGGGCAGATGTATAAACTCAAATCGCGATAAAAACACACTATGTGCTTTTCTGCAGCTTCTCCATTGAAGTCTATTGAACCAAAAAAAGCACCGTTTTCCATTTAAAAAGTCACTGACCCTTTCCAAAAATGCAGAGGCACAAAAATGCATTGATGTGACAGTGTTCCATAGGAAACCCATGTTAACAAAATGTCCGGCGTTTCTGTAAAAAGCATGAAAAAAACGCATTGGTGTGAATGGAACCTAAACGCTAGCCATACGCGCACTGGTTTTTCACATACTGAAGCCCATATATGTGCAGGCCTATAGATGTTCAAATATTCCAAAATAAATTGGGAAAATTATATTGGAGAAAATTGCTAGTCAAATTTTACATAGCTTAAGAAATGAAGTCATTTAAATGCACAATTTAAATATTGTATATTGATACTTGTGTGATTTTAATGTGGATCATTTTGGCATATAGATTATATATCGTAATTAGTTTCCATTTATATGCCTGAGCATGAGACATTCCGTTGGACATCTAACACGCATACTATCGTATTGTATCATCTCCACAATTAGTTTAGGGCAGATCTTGAACACTATATAGGAAATCTTTGCAATAATAAAGTTTGTATGTGAGGTCTGTAAATGTATATTTTATATTTACACAGAGGTTATTGTTTTTAACGTAGCCATTTATATTGGCTACGGAAAATGTATTTTTGCTTCCGAGTTTTGTAAACATTTGTAAAGTATATATCATAGCAATATAGATTTGCTAAAATGATGTTACGTGCTCAATGTTTGGTTTTGAAGACAGACTTGGCAGATCATGGCCGGTGTGGATATTGTAAATATTTTCAGGTTAATATTTGGAGAAGTGGGCAGTTGCTTCATATGGGTCCTCTTTCCTCATTTTCACTTGTCGGCATCAGCCGAATGGGAAATTCGGGGACTCTCGCCACTGATGCACAAAATGCTTGCCTTGTGTCTGTGTATTACTGGATAGGAAAGTGTTAGCCCACCAAGGTGATATGAACAGCTGTGGGATGAGAGGGACCCATGCATGTTGCTTTACAGACTCGTCTTCAACGGGTAAAAATGTCTGACCTGTTTGTTTTTTAAATATGCACTTTTCACTGCTGTTTTATTGCCAGTGTTCCTTCCATCTGTACAGAAGCTTGTACTCTTGTTGTTAGTGCTACAGTTGAAGTGGCTTAGTGATCGCAGTACATATTTCTATATTATACTAGTTGCATTGTGTATCATGCAGCTTCTGTGTGCAGTGCTGCTGCTGTTCTGTAGTCATGAATGCAAGCCTTGCTGGTGAGCCTTATGTGTCAGTGTTTACAAAGCCATCTTTACTCCTTGTGCTGAGGGAATGTTGTTTGCTACTATAGTTTTAGCTTCAAGTTTGCTTTGCACGTGTATAAATGTTATTAAGCTCACACATGTGGGCTTTTTATTTTACAGCACTTTACAATTGTCCAGTCATCTGACTTTTAAGTAATCATGTCAAGGAATTATTCATCAAGTAATCATGCAGTAACACCGTGTAGTTGTGTTCTATGTAGGTATGCAATTGCAACTGACAGTGTTAACCGTAATGTACAATCAGTGTGGCTGCTGTTTTTAAACAGAGCTATACATTTAGGATAATTGACCATTTCAATGTGCAATTTCAGTTGTAAAGTTAGGAATTTGTGGTCTTCTGTTTGTGACGATGATTGTGATGTGTGTCTAATCAAAGAAAGTAACATGGGAAGTAAGAAAACCAGAACCAGCCGAGATTTGAACCATCTATGGGCAGCCTTAAGGCTTGTGTAGATGGGCAAAAAAGAGCATGCTGGCATGTGCATTCAGGATTATCGTAACCCCTTCCCACCCGCCTTTGCATCCCCTTTAAAAGTTAACTCTCAGGGGAGCGGGAAGGATTGGTGATCATGTGACCATTGTGTTTGGCTATCACAGTGGTGACATGATTGGTAGCCAGTCTCGCCGGCTACCAATATCTTCTCGGAACCAAGAGGCATTTTCAGCAGAGCACTCCCAGCACATAAACATTGCCTGCCCAAGTGATGCATATATGCGTTAAAGCCCAGCATTTTGCCACCACACTTATGGGTTACTGGGGCCTAAAGGGGTTAAAAATGATTTTGAGCTCCTTCAAAGATGCTTCTCACCCAGATGCTTTAGCATTCCTACTGCCTTGTAAGGAGAGAATAGCAGTTTTGATGCACATGCCCATGTAACATCCAAGCTTTGAAAATCAGAGTTCTTAAGCCTCTGGGACGCTCCATCAGTTGAGGGATCATTCTTGCACTTATACCACTTGAAGCTGCTTGGGGCACAGCATACACCCACCAAAGTTTAGTATTTCAGTTCTAGGTGAAGATTAGAGAACTGATTAACACAGTAACATGTTTTTTTGAGAAAGCTAGGGACCAGGTTTATTTGTCTGGAGATCCTGTTTATGTTCTATATTCCCACCTAGAACTGAGGTAAAGGTAGATCTTAAAGTATAACTAAAGGATAAACTTTTGTTTGTAGTTTTGGATAGAGGGATTAGAACTGTCAGTTTTGATTGCTGTGTACCCCCATTAAGGAGAATTACCCTCTCTATTTGTCCTGCTTACCATTATCATTAAAATAAAAGAAAATCCCAAATTTTGGGATGCCCCCAGAAAAGTAATAGAAGGGAAATCTTCCCTTTTGGGGACACTAGTTCTGGTGACCTGGGGGTCCCCAAGGAATTCCTTTTATTTGCAGGGATTTCCTCTCACTTCTGGTTTGGCTATGGGACAGGAAGTGAAGGGAAATCTCCGCGATGGGACACAGATGAGGGAAAAAAAAATATCTGACGGGTTATAACCCTTCCTTATTCTATCCAAATTTTTTTTTAAAAAAGTTTTGCCTATAGTTCTACTTTAACTCTATGCTTTAGTCTCACCTAAAGCATGTTTTAGATTTTCTTATACTTGCCTTTCTCTGAAGTCTTCAAGCCGGTGAGGTAATGCACCGGGTCTTCTTTAGAACTTCACTACAGAGAGTGGTAATGATGGCTTCTACATCATTACACTGAGTGCTGGTTGCTGTGGTGATGCCCCCTTCCCTTCCCTTAGGTGGCTGGTCCAGGACACTTACAGTATATTATGGGTGCCTTTTAACGCAGAAGACTGATGAGGACATTTTGTGGTGGGGGGAAGAGCATTGAAGAGCAGGTGAGTATTGCAGTCAGAGCTGCTTTTTATTTCTAATACTGGCTGGGAGATCCAAAATATCAGTTATGGTTGTATTGAACTTATTAAAGTATTAATTCATGACCATAATTTCTTCAAAGAAGACTTAGGTGCTCAATTTGCACACAGAAATCCAGTAGACTTAAAAACTGCAGTTGTTTGCAACCATATTCCAGCATAGCAGCTATAAAAGTTGAAACCAAACCCCAGTGTGTGTGTGTGTGTATGTATATATAGATGGATAGATCTATATATATCTATATCTAGATATATATATATATATATATATATATATATATATATATATATATATATATATAAAAAATCTGATTAGAAACTCTTTGGAGAGTTATTTTACTTTCTGTTCCATCTGACACTTTTACAGGAAGGGAGAGGGAATCTCCACTAGGGCATGCAGACAGAAATAAAACTTCAGGGGTTCCAACTTTTCCGTATTCTGCAATAAACTATAAAATAGGATAGAGTTGGGGTTTCATGTGTGATTTGCTGCTATGAGCATATGTAGAACAATTCTTTATCTTCTACAAAGCAGCCAATGTATGTAAGCATCAGATCACTGAATCAGGGTATTTTGGAGGAATATAGTAAACCATATTCTTACTTGTTGCTGTATGTTGCCTTACACATTTTATTTTTACTTTTTATACAGGGTATATGTAATTATCATTTACTGATTGGCACTTTCAATGACCATGCATTTCAGAGAAAAATATGCTTTTATCAAGCTGACAAATATTTATATACTGTTGTCATTTTGATTTGTTATTCTTCATATGACCAATAATTGTTTTAAGATTCTTTTACTCATTTGCAAAGTTAATGCTTGAAATATTATGCCATAATTGTATTAAATAAACTTGCTTTATATTGTTTACGTGATCACAGTGTTGAAATAGTTTGTTTTTATTTCCATCATATTTTTTAATAATAAATAAATCTAAGTTTTATCAAGGCAGCCCAACTGACCAAATAAAATTCAGGACTATGCAGAGTTGGCTTTGTTGTTGAGGCAAACTGTCAGCAGTGAAATGGAATAACAATGCGCAAACTCCACTTTTCTGTTGAGAAGAAAACATTCTCCTCTAGGTAATCTGTGTACATTACAAGGACTTAAAGCCACAACAGTAAAATCAGTCTGTATATGCAGTAAAGCATGCTTGTTATACTCACTGTGGAACCTAAGGGGTTAATCCTCTGCATTGTGTAAAAAAAAAAAAAGGCTGTTTGATCCTGTCTCCTCTGGTCCTCCCCTTCCTCCACTGTCCCCAATTCATCTCCTGATAGTACAGAGCTAGGGGACAAGCTGCACATGCTCAGTTTGGTGTGGTATTCCTAGATCGTTTTTCTTGGGAGAGTGCATGTGATCAGCACAGGGCCAATCATCACTGTCCAGGCAGAGAGGGTCAGGGGTCCTGCATCCTTATTGGACAATCGAGAGAGAATGAAAACTCCTCTTACAAACTTTAGAGAGGAGTTCCATCCAAAAATGGAACTTCCACTTTTTGGGTCCCCCCCCCACCTCCGGTGTCACATTTGGCACCTTTCAGGGGGGAGGAGGGAGAAGATACCTGTCTAATACAGGTATTTGCTCCCACTTCCTGGCATAGATCACCGCGGCGCTTGAGGTGACCTATGCCACTACCCTATCCTCCCCCGCTGTATTCTGAAAGACACACAGGTCCCAGAACACAGCAGGGACCTGAGAGGACGCGCAGCGTGACTCACGCATGCGCAGTAGGGAACCTGGAAGTGAAGCCGCATGGCTTCACTCCCTTTATTCCCTTACCGAGGATGGCGGCAGCAGCCGAGAGCCGAAGGACGGATCGGCTTCGGCTGCCAACATCGCGGGCTCCCTGGACAGGTAAGTGTCCTTATATTAAGAGTCAGCAGCTGCAGTATTTGTAGCTGCTGGCTTTTAATATTTTTTTTTTCAGCGAACCTCCACTTTTAACTAGACCCTGATAGAAGTTACAAGACTGCTATATACTGTTGATGAGAAAAGATATTTAGCGGTTTATATTTACTTAAATAATTGCATTTCTGTGTACTGTGGGAGACCAGATATAACAAATGCATGCTCCTGGGTTTAGTAACACTTTAAACATTGTTGCAGATTCCGGGAGCTCATATAGGTACAGATCGGAAGATTTTTTTACAGAACACAGACACTGGGATACTTGTTATTATGGTACAGAGGGGATAAGACAATTTAGTTGCAGTTATGAGGGGGGGGGGGGGCAACGACACAGATAGCAGGGCTGCGGATGACGGAGGCAGGTACTCTGACCACAGTGTCAGGGCTCAGCAGCCATAATACACCATGGTCAGTTTGCAGGGGGGAGGGTATAACCAGGGAGGATCAGCCAGGTTTTTTAGGTGTTGCAGGGGACCAAATTACACAGCACAAGCACTGTGCTGTATAACATGCTTTAGGGGAACAGGATCGTTTTTTGTTTTTTTTTAACATTCAATTACAAAATTGCTTGTATAGCAATTGTATATGCTAGATACATTTTTTGTATGCTTTTTTTTCCCCCATGAAAGTGGAGTTACCTTTTAAGTGGGGGGGAAAAGAAGGAAATAGAAGAGGATGTGGCACAGGCGTTAAATGTGGTTAGTCCTGGGGTGTCAGGTGTAACTGATTTATAGGTTATCTACGTGGAGCACATTCAACTCCAGTTGGACATATACAATCCTAAGCTTCTCCTTGTATAAATACTTATCCTGCTATTCTGAATGGATACTAGAGAACCTTTATTAACCACTTAAGGACTGCCCTACATATACTGCAGCAGGGTGGCCCTTTAGCACTTAATCGCATACCTGTGTGTGATTGTTTTTTCAGGGTCTGGGGCGCGCACATGCGACACCGGCGACCCACTCCCGTTGTGTTTGGAGACAATCAGTGGGTCCGGCAGACCCGCCGATCGTTCCCGAGGCAGACAGAACATCGGTCTGCCTATGTAAACAAAGCAGATTGCCGTTCTGTGACAAGAGAAGACCGAGATCTTGTGTTTCTGCAAAGCAGGAACACAGATCTCTGTCTTATGGGGTGTACACACAGTCGGACTTTTCGGCTACAAAAGTCCGACGGACCAAATCCGGCGGACAATCCGATCGTGTGTGGACTTCCCCGGACTTTTCCAGTCGCAAATCTGACGGACTTTAGATTTGGAACATGCTTTAAATCTTTACGTCGTAACTCCGCCGGACCCAGAAATCCGCTCGTCTGTATGCTAGTCCGACGGACAAAAACCCACGCTAGGGCAGCTATTGGCTACTGGCTATCAACTTCCTTATTTTAGTCCGGTGTACGTCATCACGTACAAATTCGTTGGACTTTTGTGTGATTGTATGTAGGCAAGTCAGTTCGTTAGAAAGTTCGCCGCAAGTCCGTCGAATGTTTGTCGGATGGGTTGTTGGATTTTTGTAGCCGAAAAGTCCGACCGTGTGTACGGGGCATTACAGTTAAAGCATCCCCAACAGTTAGAAAGCACTCCCAGGGAACACATTTAACCCTTAGATTTCCCCTGATATTAACCCCTTCCCTGCCAGTGTCATTAGTACAATGTTTGTTCGCCACAATGTTGGAGTCCCACTATAAGTCGCTGATCGCCACCATTACTAGTAAAAAAAATTCCATAAAAATACCCCATAGTTTGTCAGCGCTATAACTTATGCGCAAACTAATCAACATATGCTTATTGGGGTTTTTTTTTTTTAACCAAAAATATGTAGCATATTGGCCTAAATTGTTGAATAAACACGATTTTTTTTTTTTTTTTTACATTTTTTTTTTATTGGATATGTTTTATAGCAGAAAGTAATTTTTTTTTTTTAAACTGTCGGTCTTTTTTTGATTATAGAGCAAAAAAAAACATCCACAGAGGTGATCAAATACCACCAAAAGAACATTCTATTTGTGTGGAAAAAAAGAACATCTTTTAAAAAAAGGACAATTTTATTTGGGTACAGCTTCAAACGACCACACAATTGTCAGTTAAAGTAACGCAGTGCTGTATTGCAAAAAATGGCCTGGTCATGAAGGGGATAAAACCTTCCGGGGCTGAAGTTGTTACTAAACCCACAACAATAAAATCAGTCTGTATATGCAGTAAAGCATGCTTGTTATACTCACTGTGGAACTTGTCTTCTCCGATCCTCCCCTTCTCTCACAGTCCCCAATATATCTGCTGATAGAACAGAGCAAGCTGCACATGCTCAGTTTGATGTGTTTTGCTAGAGAATTTTTTTTTTTCATGGGAGACTGCATGTGATTAGCACAGGGCCAATCAGCACTGTCCAGACAGAGGGTCAGGGGTCATGCAGCCTGATAGGACAATCGGGGGATAATGAAAACTCCTCCTACAAGCTTCAGCCAAACACTCATAGACGTCACAAGACTACAATATACTGCTTATTTAACGCCACTAATAAAAGTATGATAATATACCTTCATCCTATAAATTTAGGAAAAACAAAAGGTAGAGGGTCTAAGGCAACTGTGGACTCTCATGGTACGGTAAGGACTTACATACACATTTGTATAAAAATATATACATTTATTAAGACAAAGACATGAATAAAAAGGTCCTAAGAAGAGGGAGTATACAATACACATAAATTAATTATCTGACGAAGAACTGAGCAATTGGACGTGCATCCATCCAGGGAAAGGAATCGGAATGTCATCTTAGATCAGTTCAAACTCGACATGTTTTGCGGTGTGACCACTTCGTCAGAAGTATGCTTCCAGAGACATTATATGCAGTTATCTCTATAAAGGACAGACATATAAATAATCAAGCTTATAAACAAACCAATCAAAAATACATGCAATGATGATTGTAAGGATTTGAACATATATGGACACTCCTCAAATTTGCCATAGAGGTAAGCAAGTTCAAAAAGTTCAAAAGTCCAAACAATACTAAGAATAATATGTCATATAATATGTCATATAAACAGTTCCAACCCATAACTGCATCCCCATATAGAATGGACATAGAAGCTGGACCAACCAAATCAGGGGACATCTATAGGCCCCTAAAGGCAAATTCCCGGGCGAGTGTGGGAGCCAGGACAAAGTACAAGAAATGGGCGCCAGGACTATTTTAATGGGATTGTTCTCCCATTATGGGGTCAGATGTCAGCAGGGATAGCGGCAGTTTGCTCCCTCCTGGAGCTCTTTTGAGGTAGGCATATTTGGTGCAGCACTTGACTATCTGCATGCTTTTATATTGGCCTTTTGGCTTCTTTGTGTCCATCTCTCAGTTTTTGTGCTTCACTGCCTCCTATCTATTGCCAATTCTAGGAAATCTGGCTATGGTGGATTTCACCACATCTTAAACCATCTGTGTGGGCTGGCTTTTGATTGTTTCCCTTCCCGCAATGATGAAACATTTCATGCATTTTACCTATTCCACCAGGGTAAGCAACTTTATATCAGCCCCATTTCTTGATCGAACCCTTGGACATTGCTTAGGCAGTGTCTTTATTGGCTAATGCATAGGTGTATGAATATTTTTGGTGTGTTACACATATATAGAGAGACATATATTCTTCCTACAGCTTTTCCTCTTTGTGTGAGGCTCTCTGTTCCATTTCTGAGAGGTCCGCCTTCCCTAACCTCACTGCTATATATGCCATAAATTCTATGGGCATCTAACTCAGGTGCGTATTAATGATGAGACACTAGACATATATTTTTATATATATTTTGATTGTATATAAAAGTCTCTATTAAATCGGAGACATATTTTATCAGAAAATTCTTGCTGTGTCACATATATATATATATATATATATACACATATATATATATACACATATATATATATATATATTTTTCTCTCTTTATTTTGTGAACGTTTGTCTGTTTATTTCTTGTACTTTGTCCTGGCTCCCACACTTGCCCAGGAATTCGCCCTTAGGGGCCTATAGATGTCCCGATTTGGTTGGTCCAGCCGGGGAAAGCTGTCCATTCTATATGGGGATGCAGTTATGGGTTGGAACTGTTTATATGACATATTATTCTTAGTATTGTTTTGATTTTTGAACTTGCTCACCTCTATGCCAAATTTGAGGAGTGTCCATATATGTTCAAATCCTTACAATCATCATTGCATGTAATTTTGATTGGTTTGTTTATAAGCTTGATTATTTATATGTCTGTCCTTTATAGAGATAACTGCATATAATGTCTCTGGAAGCATACTCCTGACGAAGTGGTCACACTGCGAAACATGACGAGTTTGAACTGATCTAAGACGACATTCCGATTCCTTTCCCTGGATGGATGCACGTCCAATTGCTCAGTTCTTCGTCAGATAATTAATTTATGTGTATTGTATACTCCCTCTCCTTAAGACCTTTTTATTCATGTCTTTGTCTTAATAAATGTATATATTTTTATACAAATGTGTATGTAAGTCCTTACCGTACCATGAGAGTCCACAGTTGCCTCAGACCCTCTGCCTTTTGTTTTTCCTACAATATACTGCTAATGAGAAATGGTATTAAGCACAGTGGCGGCCTGTGCATTGAGGGTGTATGGGCGTTGCCCCCCCCCCCCATCCCTGCTGCCGCCTCCCGCCTCCCGCCTCCCTATCCATGCGCCCGGCCCCTTTCAGGACGCCAGACACATAGATTCCTTTGGCGGGGGTGTGCTTTTTGAAGCACATGATTAAAGCCAGAGGCTCTAATAGGCTTCAAAAAAAGGGTGGGCTCAGGGCGCAGAGAATGCTCCCTGATCCCACCTAATTGTGTGACCATAGTGAATGAATTTTCGCTATTTTTCACACTACAGTGCCTCCCCGCCAATCAGGAGGCAGGTCAGTGAGACCTGTTTCCTGATTGGCCAAAGCGCCAGGCGTTCCTATTGGATGCCTAGCGGCACACTGTGGAGGAGAGTGGAGGCACAGCAGGATCCTGTCCATAGCCCTGTAAGTGCCGGACCTCCCGGGGGGGGGGGGGGATGAGGGTTGCTGCCAGTGCCACTATTGCCGCCAGCCAGATGTACCGCCAGTGCTGCCAGTGACACCAGTGCAGGCAGTCAGCCAGCTGGGGGGTCTGTAATGCTGCCCCAAATATGAACCATATATTAATCGAGGTATGTATGAGCACCCTTAGATCTTACCTAGCACACCAGAGACCTCTGTGCTACGATCAGATACAGATCTTTCATGCAGATGCAATTGGAGCCATGCAGAGTACTTACATGAAGACCCCAAAGAGCATCGCTCAGATGCCGAGCTCCTCCAACAGTACCCGCACCATTCCCCCGCATCAGATCCGCAGTGATCAACGGGGGGGAACTTTCCACTGACAGATCGATCTCTCAGCGCTCACAGGTCCTCCACTGACAGATGGATCCCAGTATTGGGGCAGCTCTCTACTACTAGATTCTACTCAGCAATCCCCCCACTGGCAGATCGATCCCGATCAGATCCTCACCCTAGAAGTGCACAGTGCATTTGATGGCACAGTGAGGCTGCAATTTATGGGGTTTTTTTTTCAGTATTTTTCAGTTTGCGCCCCCCCAAAAAATTTGGAACACCAGCCGCCACTGATTTTATAGTTTATATTTACTAAAATAATTGCATTTCCATTTACTGTGAGACCAGATATAGTGAATATAGGGTCCTGGGTTTAGTAACATTTTGAAGCAGATGCTGGGAGCAATCAGGTAGAGCCAGCACATAACTGAAGTAACTTACACCGATTAGAGATAACATGATGACCACTGATAGTTAAAGTAAAAAAAATCATTTTGTTTCAATGGCACCTAAAAGTAGGTGAGATATACAGTATTAGGCAGCAAATAAACATGTTATCCTTTAAGGCTGGATTCACACCTATGCATTTTTAGTGCTTTTTGCATTTTGCACTACAGAACGTGTTCCATAGGAAACCATGTTAAATGGACTGTAGTACAAATCTGCAAAATGCACTAAAAATGCATAGGTGTGAATCCAGCCTAAGTTGATGAGTTGAAAGCAGAAAACATTTGGCATTGCATTTGTGTATGGGGCTGCATAGCCTCTGACTGGTCAGAGTGGCCATGCTGACTTGTGTCCACTGGGCTTTTTTTCCCCCTAAACCAATGAAAAAATATCAAAATTGCTAAGGAAGGGAACTGCTGATAACTGGCATTCTTTTTGCAATTGGACACAGCTGATCACATGGTAAAGGACCGCTGTGATTGGCCCTTTCCCTCAATCTGTGATCAGTTGTGTCCGAAGGCACAGCGATCAGAGCGCACCCCGGGGGCACCTGGTACTGGGAGGACATCAATAGACGCCCCACCCCCTGAAATGTGCACCCATGCTGTAGCCGTCATTTGGCTATAGCCCAGTTGGCAAGAGATTAACCAGGTGCTGTGTGTTACACGAGGTGCAGTCTGGATCACACTGCACAGCAGGGGTTTTATGTCACTGGTCTACACAAAACAGTTCATAATGTGCTTATTCCCTAATGTTATACTGGCCCAGATTGCTGGTTCATGTGCAGGGATCTAAGAAGATGGAACTAGCACCGGGAAAATTTGGGATATTCTGGCAGCAGGGTGTGGGGGGAAAAGCAAGGTTCCATTTTCTGGTGACGGTATTTCCGAGAATCTTCCAGGACAGCTACTGGAGAGATGATTGTATTTCCTGTTGAAGGCAGAGCCAAACAAGAAAGATTTTAAAGTCCTCGCCCCCTAGTTGTTGTAAGTAAATAACCTCCACCAATGTACACCAGGGAAATTTTTAGATTAAAATGCAACAATGTCAAACACAATTACTTTAAAACAAAAAGATCTGCATGGCAATTTGGAGGCTGTCCTGGAAGGTTTTTAAAATCGTCTTGGGGGAAGGGGGAACACCTTCGTTCTGAATGACAAGTCCTGGCTGGACATTTCCAAAGGGTAGCGCTTCCTGAAAGCATGGCATGGCTTGATGACCATACCACAGTCTTAGAGATTTCTTCCCTTAAAAGCACCTGCAAACTTCCTGATGCATTCATTGACCTTGACCTCTAATTCCAGCAGGTAGAAAGTGACAAGAACTGATGAATGCTGAAAAAATATGTTTAATCCATCAGGGCATGGCACTGAACCCTAGATGGAACCACTATACAAGACTTGAAGTTGAATAGATCGTTGTCACTTTACTTTCCAGAAAAACAAAACAAAATGGACACCAACCTGCACTCTTAGGCCCCCCCTTTACACTAGCAGACCAATCGGGTCCACCAGTCAGTTTTTCAGACAGACCTGATAAACCTGATAGTCTCCACTATGGAGACCCGGTTGTCAACAGACACATCTGTTTAACACCCGCTGCAATCTGATAAAAACCCTTCCCTTCCTCATTCGTCTGGCAGATCGGATAGCAGTAGGGTATAAATGGACAGGCAGTCCGTTTATATCCGACTACCCCGTGAAGGAGACACAGACAAGCCATCCACCTGCTCAATGGGGATCGGTGGACAGATTCCCCACAGAGCAGGCAGACTGCAGCAGAGCCTGCTCCATGTGAAAGGGGTCTAAAGGTACCCTTTTTAACTTCTTCCTGAATCCAGAACTTTAGGAATAGAATATGAATGTATGACTTTTTTTTGCCAGGAATAAAAAGGTCTTCCAAACTTTAGTGTATAGTTTCCTGGTATTCACTTTACAGTTAAAGAGAAGTGTGTAATCCTTTTCCAAACATCCTCATTTCTTAAGAATACTCCTCCAGGCTATTAGGCAGAAGATCTGAGAATTCAGATGGAACACAAGGCCCTGTGATAATCCAGACAATTCTGTAGAATCCAGGGAAAACCGACTGCCAGAGACTTCAGAGTTGAGACCCAGCTCCATTTTAAACCCATGGGGCTAGCAAAACTACATCTGCACCTGAATGATCTTCCTGCTCACTAGGGACAGCAAAGATATCGGGAGAAATGTGGACCCATGGATGGAAATAAGGGAATCAGCTATGACACTACAAACTGTGAAAGTGTACAATCTAAGCATATCAGTTTGATGAAGCATTCCACCACACATAGACTTCATAAAAGCCCCCTATGCTAATGGAAGATTCTAATCTGGTGTGAATGGGGCCTAAATAGACAACCTCCACTAGACCAGTGTTTCTCAACTCCAGTCCTCAAGGCACTCCAACAGGTAATGTTTTCAGGCTTTTCATTATTTTGCACAGGTGATTTGATCACTTTCACTGGCTTAGTAATTACCACAGCCATTTCAGCTGAGGGAAATCCTGAATACACAACCTGTTGGGGCGCCTTGAGGACTGGAGTTGAGTAACACTGGGCTAGACTACCTAAACAACAGGAGTAGAAAAGCCTTGCTAAGAGCCCAGTAACCTAAAGCAATCACAAGCTGCTTGGTATGACCTTAGGGGCACAGCTCTGAAAGTAGGAGGTGGACACCAATCTAGCCTGCCCAGGAGGTTTCATTGCTCCCTGGTGGCTTCCCAACTTGCTCCATAGACGGGTGATACATTAAAAGGCTTGCTGTCTGAACCCGGACCCACAGCAGTATGTCCTCCACTCCTGCAGCCTATAATATGGGCTGACCCAATGCCACCCAGATGCTGACTCAGCCTTTTTTGGCAATCAGAGACCGGAATAGAATAGCGCTGGAGTGTAAACATCTGTGCTTTTAAAGAGGAGCAGCAGGCTCGCCCCCAAAAAAATTAAAGTTGCAAATACTGTATTGCTGTATTAATATTAGAGCACTTACCTGCCCAGGCAGCGGTGTCCTCACCCAAGCCGATTGTTCAGTCAGCCATCAGGTGCTGGCGCCACCCTGACTAAGGGAAACTGACAGTGAAGCCGCAAGGCTTTACACCCGGTTTCCTAATGTGCTGTGCTTTGTGAATGGCCCATAGTCTTCTGGGACCGGTGAAGTGTCTCAGAAGGCTGAGGAGGGGTGGCAAACTTCCATCTCAGTTCGCCACAGTGAACCGAGCCGGAAGTGGGAATGGGTACTTGTCAAAACCAGGTTACCCCCCCCAAAATATGCCAAATGTGGCAGCATAGTGGAGGGAGAGTTCTGCTTTAAGTGCCTGGGTGGAAATACACATACTGTGCACTGGGAAGTGTTGTCATCTGGTGGCGTGCCATCTTGGTCCTCCTCCAGCCTATCGTACAGGAGACCTGCCCGGAGGTGCTACACTGCGGGAAAAATGACAGATGGCCACCATCGTCACTACCACATCAGAAGAAACAGGCCTAAAAGGCAACGGGCTGCCTGAGTTTCCTGCATCAGTCAAGCAGCAAGGTCCAGCATGTCTTTACGAAAAAAAACAAAAAAAACCCTCAGGTAAGAAATTTGACTAGAAACACAGGCACACCAGGACCTAGCCATCTTGAGACTGCATTCACACCTCAGCGTTTTGAATCACAGGCAGATTTGCTGTGATTTTAAAGCACTGAGGTGTGAATGACAAATCGCAGAATGAACGTTTGAGATACCATTCATTTGAAAGGCATCTAAAATTGCGGTGCAGCTCTGGCACGATAAATTGCGCTGCAATCATGGTAACCCGCATTGCGGGAAGCTTGTCACACAAAAATACGTTCAGGAGCGGGTTGCTGCGGCTGCAGCGCAACAATCAAGGCAGAACCGCACTGTGATTTTAGGATGTGGATGGTTGGAAGAACATAACAATTGAGGATGAGGGGGAGGGAGGGGCTTTTTAACCTTTGAGGTTTGTGTTTCCTGTTGAAGGTGGAGTCAATCATTTCTCAAGTAGCCGTCCTGGAAGATGATTTGGGAAGACCATTTTAGAAGACCTTATTATTAACCCTTTATGTATTAAGGGGTTATTATACCTTTTACGTTTGTCTAGTATGGCTGAAGTACGTTTGCTTAAAATCCATGATTAAAGAGAATGTTATTTTAATAGAAAAAAAAAAGCCTTTACAAACATGTCATACTTCTCTGCTCTGTGCAGTTAGTTTTTCAGAGAGAAGCCTGGATCCGCCTCTTCTCGGGTCTCTGGCTGGAGCTCCTGGCCCCTCCCGAGCTGCAGCCTGGCTCTGCCCCCTCAATGATTGGCTAAGTTTGATTGACAGCAGCGGGAACCAATGGTGGTGCTGTGTCTAAGCCAATCAGGAGAGAGAGTGGCAGACGGCCGATGGACTTGTGGACATCCCTGGATAGAGATGGGGCTCAGGTAAGTATTAGGGGGAGGGCTGATGCACACTGAAGTTTTTTTTTATTTTAATGCATTAAGATAAAAAAAACAATCTTATAACTTTAAATTATAGAAGTGAAAAGACCACAGAAGCATGAGTCTGCTTACAAATTGCAATTTACAAAAACTCAGTAACTGGTTTACAAGACAAAACCTTTTGTTTTAGTTTTGGATAGAGATGAGAAGGGGCGTCTGTCACCTCACCGTTTTATTATTGTCTGTGTCTCCATTAACAAGATTCTCCTCTCTATTCATACTGGCGACCATTCTCACCAAGAAAAAAGTGAGGGGAAATTGAAAATGTTAGCGTTGTCCTTAAACAAGAGGTGAGGGGAAATCTTCCAGTGGGGACATCAGTTCTGAGGACAAATTGTCTAAGAGGGGAATTCCCTTCATTTTGGGAGATATCCTCTAGCTTCCTGTTAAGTCTCTGTCTCCCCCAATAGTACAGCAAAAATAAACCGACAAGACTTTTAACAAGGGATGCACCGATACCAGTTTAAGTACCAATACCTTTTCTCCAGTACTTGCCAATAGCAATTACCGATACTTATTTTGCCCTTAGATGCATTTTATTTTATTTATGGTTTACAACCAGTTCGATTTGTCAGTTCAAAAATTGCAAAAGTCACACTACATTTTCAATGTCATTGCGACTTGCATTGAGTTCTGTTAAATGAAAAATAAAAATAAATACTTTAGTACTTATGCAAATGCTTAGTATCGACACAGATACTGGTATCAGGGTAACATTAGTTTTAACTCTACTCTAACAAACAGTTATACACACACTTTAAAGGGGCTATTAGTGAAGCAACCAGGGAGCTGATGGTCACCTATAACCCACACATTCTACAGAGCTGTGCATTATGGAAGAGTGAAAAGGGTAAAGCTATTGGAAAAAAAGCTTTCCTTTCCGATAAGACGAACATTTAACACTGTGGCCATTGTGCAAATTGTCATGTGTGGCAGTAGTATCATGGGATAGGGATGCTTGCGCTTGCAGTCCTGACCAGTTTCCAAGTCCCTGCCAATGAAAATGAATAATGCTAATATAGGGTAATTCTACAGGAAAACGCACTTCAGTCTGAAAAGACTTTAAACTAAGAAGAAGGTCTCCTCTTCCAGCAGGCCAATTCATCCGAGTACAGTATAGCAAAGGTTGTACACTGGTAAAACATGAAGAAAAAAAAACTGGTCTTAGAATGGTTATACTTTAATATAGTTGAGAATCTGGCTTGATAAATGTGTCTTACTACATAATAATTAGTATTTTGAACTTTTCTTTCTGCAATATGTACAAAAACTATATTTCTATAGCTCTCTTACAGTACAGAACACTCATCGTCATAGATGGGTTATATGTAGCTACCTAATAATGGTGCGCATCTTCACTGGTCTCATGGTTCGATTACGATTATCTGGTCAACGATTCGATAGAATTCGATTCTGCGATGCATCAGGATTATGACGATGGTTTCCATAAATAAAAAAAATTCAAGCATTTAGAAGAACTTAGTTTTGACAGGTACCCAGATCAAACTTCCACTCGGGCCACCTAGGAGGCCCCTCCCTCCCTGCAATCTTCTGGGAGACGTCACAGAAGATTGCCCGGCCATTCAGTACAGCGCAGTGAGACGTGCCCCCGGGTGTGAAGATGCAAGCTGTCACAGCTGGGTGCCCACAGTTGTATTGCCAGGGCTACGGACAGGCGGGGGAGAGAACGGAGGGTTTGGGTGGCCACGTTGCTGGATCGTGGGACAGGTGCGTATGTGTTTATTAAAAGACTTAATAAACCAAAAATTGACTGGAACTCTACTTTGAATTAAAAATCTCACTCACTTTAAAAAGTGCACTAATCCAGTGCACTACATGGTACAGGCATTCACACTGCTGCTGGGAGGATTAGAATCCATAGTAGACAAACAGCCCTGTGAAGTTCCCTGTACTGTCTCTACGCTGACAGTTCCCCTGGGCTTCCCCGTTTACACCTTCCAGCACACTAGGAGTTAACACAGTGGAATGTGCAAACGGGGAACCGTCAGCACGGAGCCTGTACAAGGTGTAAGTAGAGTACAAACTCATATGTACTCTACGTACTGCTGTTAAAATAATGGATTTTAACAAACGATTTATTAAAACTGTTAAGTGCCCCATTGTATGTGCTTTTTAAAAAAATATGGAGCTATATACCGCATTTCTTAGTGTGTGTGTGTGTTGTGTGTGTGTTGTGTGTGTACACGCCGCTCATGTGACTTGCCGGCCCACCTCTCTTTGCTCACGTCTCTCCTAACATCAGCAGGGAATTCTCAGCCCCACCCGCCTCTTCCGATCTGATAGCTACAGTCAGTGGGATGGGCTGAGAATTCCCCGCTGATGTCAGGAGACACGTGAGAGGCGGGCCGGGCAGTCACATGAGCGACGTGTACACACACTGAGAAATGCGGTATGTAGCTCCATATTTTTTAAAAAGCACATAAGTGGGGCACTTAATGGATTGTAACATGGGATTTATTAAAACACAGTTATTTTAAAAACTATACACTTAGAGCGCTCTCCCGGGAGGGGCAGGGCAAGTCGGGATGACGTCACCCGCCAATCAATTTTCCTGGTCGTATGCATCGATGCCGCATCGGGGACACCCGAATAGCGATGCATCGATGCTGCGATTAATTTCAGCACCCCTACTACCTAAGTGTCTATGACTATGCCTATGTCCCACGCTAAGAAAAGGATTTTACAGGCAAGTCAAAACTTCTATTTGTGTGTTATGGACCTGTATTGTAAGCTAGAGTAAAAGAACAATTCAGCAGTCACAGATTTCCTAGCAGCACTACACAGCACCTACATAAAACAGCAGGCTCATCATTTTTAGGGTAAGACTTTCTAAAAAGTACAATGCAAAAGCCACTAAGCATGAAACATAAAAATCAATACATTACACTTTTAAGTCATTTCTTTTATTTGATTTACAAAAAGAAGTTACATGGTTCAATATGAAAATAATAAACTGTCTAAAAAAAATCTCAGACAGTAATAAATCATTAATTTACAATGCATACAGGAGTCAGAAAAACAACTCTTGTACAAAAAAAAAAAAACCCTAACAGTTTTAAAACCCAATACTTAAAATCGATGGAGGGGAAAATAAACCACAAAAAAGGTGGAGGTTATCACCCTATGCAACACACCCAGGGAAGCTACATTACAGCAACTTAATATACAAAAAAAGTTAAATTAAAACAAAAACAAAATAGAAAATAAAAAAAACTCTCACTCCATTGCAATCCAACATGGCATTCAAATACTTATAGCTTTCTTCCTGACTCAAGTGTGCAGATAGAAGCATCTCTTTAAAAATCAGGAGAACTGGATTTGCTGAACACCTGATATCTGCAAATAAAGACGATAAATTAGGAAAGGTTGTGGTAAACGCAGACTACTTCAATCTAAATGAATATTTTAAGTGGACTTACAAATCACGTTTAACATTAATTCAGCAAATGTAAGCAACACCATTTTTTATTTTTTAGTAAAAGTAACCATTTCTTACCATGAACAGAAATGTAGCCGAGTTATAACAAGTCAGCCTAGCAAAAGAGAACATAGGGCTACTATGTGCATTGTGGGTCTTCCACTTCATTAGAGACCACAAAGTCTGTTTTCAGACAGATCTCATCAGTGGGATAAGCGAATCAGCAATAAGCAGGGCCTAAACACGTAATGGCAAATATGGATAGCTCCATTTACATACAAGTTAAAAAACAACACTTTGATGTGATTTACACAAGTGCATCACAAACATTTAGGGTACAGGCACACCTGTAAAGAGCACGTGATACATGTGTAACATTTACATAATGGTTACATGCATACAGTGTGGAAATGTAAATGGCCTTCTGTTGCTAGGACACAGGCAGTTTCTGAAAGAAGCTGCCCAATGTTGCTAGGGCGCAGAAGGCTCAAGCCGTCATGTGTCCCTCAGTTGCTAGGATGCAGGTGGCTTCTGCAGCCTAGCATAGTCCTGTTGCTAGAACGCAGGAGACTTAAGCCACCCAGTGTACTTCAGTTGCTGCCCCCTGGAGTCGTTCTGTTGCAAGGATGCATGCAGCAACTGAAGGAATCCACCTAGAATTTGTTGCCAAGACACAGGGGTAAGCTCCAATAGAGTGCATTTGTGCTGTGCCCATGTAAATGTTACATGCGTGCAACATAAAATACAATCCTTAGGCAGAACTTTGAACCTCCATTTTGCTTTGAATCGTTTTGCTGCCAGGTCTGCACGTTGTACAAACCTGACAACGGGGGGGGGTTTACACACACTGCTGGTGGCTGCTTGCCCATCTAAGGGCCCGAGACCGGTACAGTGGGTGCCGCCAGGTAGAGGGGAGAAGGTCGAGCTGACATGCGTCTGCTCTCCTCCCCTTTTTTTGTTGTTGACCCGGAAGCAATGTGTATGACATCATGTCTGGGTCCCCCTGTTAGTTTCCCCAGAAAAAATCTATTGCAGTGCGATCTGCACTACATAAGATTCATTTGAGCACAGGTGACACATTCACTGCTTTTTAGACCCCAGATGTCTCATTAAAGAGAAATCGGTCACCAAAAAGAAAAAAATCCACTTAGGGACATTTCTCCCATATGATTAAGAAAAAAATAAATGAAAAGTTTTTTAAAAAATAAATAAATTGTACAAACGTTAAAGTTACACCCAAGCACATAAAATCCTTCTCCCACCTTTTTTTTTTAGGCCCCCCTCACCCCCCCCAAAAAAACCCACTTGTACAAGGAAAAAAAAAAAAAAGTAGTGTTGTGGTGCCTACGCTAGAAGCACCGATTAAGATACACGTTACATATCCCCACGCACGCCTGGCACTAGACCTACTTAACGCTAAACCGTTGACCTATTGGGGGCTTTTAAAGAGCCGCCTTTTGTGTATCCATTTACTCGGTGCGCCCTCATCTTTTATTTTACCGAAAAAAAAAAAAAGGTAATTGATTGCGTTTGTGTGCCCTAAAATTAAACTTGTAGCGTGTATTTTTTACCTTTGCGGTAATATTGCTTGGTATAAAAATTGGAACCACCGCTATTTTATTCTCTACGGTGTCCGATTTCACAAAGTATATAATGTTCTGGGGGTTTATGCAATCTGCCGTCCCAGAGTGATTAAACGTGTGCGGAAAATGTAAAAACTGCTCTGGCAGCGAAAGGGTTAATGGACCTGAACGGAACACAAGTTTGCCAATCTTTACACATGGGCAGCATGGAAACTATACGTTTAGACCTATAAAAACAAACAATTTATTTTCCCATGTGCATGAGCCTTTAAAAAAAGACTACATGCTGCAAGATAGTGATATGCTCATAATTCATGCTAAACACAACAATTTTAAAAGAAAGAAAAAAAAAACTGCACAGATGCTCAGAATATGTGCATTAAATTATTTACATTTTCTTAAAAAACAGTAACAAGAGCTATAAAACAAGACATTCCTGATCTTTCTAACCGTTTGTAATGCGAAGCATTTTTTCCCGTAAAGATCACAACAAAAACCCTAAGTCTCAGTTCACATATATGCACTTTTGTGGGCTGCGTTTGCTCAGACACGGCAGCCTGAGCTGCCATGCCTGTGTTTTCCGGAGAAAAAGGTGCATGAGCCTTTCAAAACGCATGTGATTTCTCTGCGGTTCCAGCACCCACAAACGCACTGCATTTTTACATGCGTGGGGGTGCCATTCAGAATGAATGCCAGCCCCGTGCGTTCTCATTGCAGGTGGTTGCAAGAATCGCTGCGATTCCTGCACCTGCCTGCATATATGTAAACCAAACCCAAAGTCAGTTTCAGTTGGTTTTTAACAACTGAGAAACATCTGCTGTTTGTTTACATTAGATTCATTTTTGGAGTCCATTGAGGACACAGGAATTCAGATACAGTCAGGATATACTGCCACCTACAGGAAAGGAAACACCACAAAATCATAAGCCAGCCCCAGCATAACCCCTCCTTTACACAGCATTACTCTAGGTCAGGGGTGTCCAACCCAATTTCACCTTGAGCCACATCAGCAGTATGTTTGGCCTCAAAGGGCCGGATGTATCTGGGGTGTGCTACATACAGAGTGCAAGGTTCAGGAGTGCGCTATGTGCAGAGTGAAGTTCCAGAGGTGCCCTATGCACAAACTTCAGAGTTCAGGGGTGCACTATGTACAGACTGCAGGGTTTAGGGGTGCAATATGCACAGTGTGCAACCCCCCCCCCCCCCCGAGCTTCCTTGAATCTCTACTCTCTCCTACCTGACCCAACTCTAGTACCTCCCTGCGTAGGGGGCTCTACTACCGTGTATTCAGCTCTAGTACCTCCCTGTGTAGGCAGCTCTGTCTCGCCTTGCTGGAGATCATTCTCTTGCTCAGATTCCAGAGATCTGTCCCCACCATGCCCCACTGAGTTTGTGCAGGGATCTGTTCGATCCGGGAACCACTGAGAGCAAAGCTGTCCCTTGTAAAGACAGAATGCTTCTGTGTTTACACGCAACAGTGGGGAGCAAGAGCGGAGGGTGAGAGCTGGAGGTGGTGGAATGAAGTTCCAAAACTGGGTGCAAAGACCATATGACAAGGCCTGGCGGGCCGATTTCAGCCTGCGGGCCTTGTGTTTGACATATGCGTTTTAAATACACAGGTCTTGTGTGCTGCGTTTGTGTGGGCACAGCAGCTCATTCATTCGGGCTACTGTACCTGCGGGAAACATGGGGAAAAAAGCCCCCAACCCCCTTTTTAAACAGTGACCACACATAACTTCATGGCGTTGCAGCATCATGTGGTTTTGAGCACCTGAAAACACACAGCATTTTTTGATACATGGGGGTACCATTAAGAAACAATAGCATCCCCACGCATCTACCAAAAAGCGGTGCATTTTGTCTGCGTCTCAAGAAACGCATGAGATTAGCACGCGTTCCCTGACTCGGACATGTGTGAACCTAGCCTTACTCAGTCTTGTGGTAAAGCAGTACTAAGGACAGGAACAAAAACACAAAAAAAGGGGGAGGATGTGTGTCCCCCAATGGACTACAAATATGGATTTTACAGTAAGTACATAAATCCCATGTTCACACTCATCCCATTGAGGGACAAAGGAATTCAGATACAGTCAAGATGTCCTAAATAGATGTGGTGTTATACTGGGGGGCTGGCTTATGAGAATATGGAATATGAGAAAGCACTACAGAAGCAGTTTTCTTTTAAATTCCCTCTTTTTAGTAAAGTATTTAAGATTGGTGAAAATGGGCCCAGAGCTCCTTTGCACTAGAAAAAAAGCATTCAAGTGCAATATTTCATGCTTGCCAGGCCATAAATGAGACAAATATTTGTAAAATATATTATCTACAAAAAACCCTGTACAATCCCTTTGGTGAAGGCTGTACCTGTTGATATGAGGTTGTATACACCATAACATTTTGCTGCTGTCCATCTGTAGTTATCAAGCCTGCTGGCAACTGGCCCGCTGTAAAGTAAAATAAACAACGCATATATTAGTGATCCTATATATCCTGCTTAAGTTCAAAGTGTATAAATACCTGAATCTGACAAGAGTATTTAAAATATTTGTTTATTGTAATATTACCAGTACTATCTCTTCCATTTATTTATATAGCGAGGTACTTACTAAAGGCTTCCTCTGATAGCTCTTCTCCAAGACCATCTCCTCCCGTGACCGTGCCACCGAGGCCCTTCTCACCTTTCATTGCCTTTGAGTAAATCAAAAAATATATATATATTATTTATGTGGCTAAAGAGGTCGCAAATGTTTTGTTTTCATTCATGTAAAATAGGTCTGTCTTTCTAATGTGCTTTATTATACACGGGAGTAGAAAGCACAAACAATTGATTGCATAACTCCTGTGTGTACAGTTCTTTATACAAGAAATAGCACCTCTTGAACATTTCCACACAGTCTAGTGTTAAAACCTGGAATTAATATAAACTAAATTCCAAAAGATCTCTATACATTATTGCTGATACATTTACGTTGACTATCTCAGAATTATACATGTTGAGTGGTACAGATAGGAATATTTCTTTAGCCACTTTTGACCTCTGGAAGATTTATCCCCCTTCGTGACCGGGCCATTTTTTGTGATACGACACTGCAATACTTTTTTTTTTTTTTTAAATGTGCTTACTTCAACTGACAATTGCTTGGACGTGCAACACTACATGTAAAATGTATGTCCTTTTCCCCCAAACAGAGCTTTCTTTTGGGGATATTTGATCACCACTGCGTTTTTTTAGAAGGATTTCTTCATAAATTTACACCAATATGTATTCTGCTACATATTTTTGGTAAAATAAAATACCAATAAGCGTATATTGATTGGTTTGCGCAAACGTTATAGCACACAAAACTATGGGATTTTTTTATTTACTAGTAATGGCGGCAATCAGCGACTTATAGCGGGGCTGCGACATTGCAATGGACATTCTGGACACTTTTTCGGGACCAGTGACACCAATACAGTGATCAGTGCATGCGTGCCCCCTACCCAGAAAAGTCGAATCATATGTATATGTATCTGTGATCTGGCGCAGAGGTGCCAGCCCTGTAGCAGTAAAACTTCTATAGGGGGGACCTTAAGTGGTTAAAAGTGAAGTAAGGCCACAGCTGGCTCAGCCTCTCAGCTCATTGCTGAGAGCCTGAAAAAGCCCCTCCCGCCCCCTGAACAGCCTGGCACTGCAGAGAGCTGGGGGGGGGGAATCAGAGCAGAGACCTGGTCACCGATAGAGAGCCGAGCAGTCAGTGGTTATGTGATCGCTCAGTTCTCTGTCTTAGCGCAAACAGGGGACAGTTGCAGCATTGAACCAATGCAGCATCCACATAGGTAAGTTTGTCATTGGAAATATTTTAAAGACGTACAAGATTACAAATGACAAACCCAGTCCTCTGCAGGATTCCCGACAGCTAGTCCAGAAAGCCTTTCATAGGAATAGATGTCTAAAAAAGGAAGAGGATCAAGCTGAATTTATTCAAAATACTGATGACTCTGCAGAAGGCAAACCCACTGTATCAGCTTCCAATTTAACCTTATAGTTAAGGAGTAGCCTTCAGGACTCCATGAACAATCCACATAAAATCACTTATACTTCTGCACAAAAAAAAAATACCACAATTAAATTTAATGCTGGCAATGAAAGGTTTTCTTTTGACCCCAAGTGGATGTCCCCTTGCCACTCTGGGATAAAAACAAAAAAAAAACAAAAAAACAAAAACTTAGTTCAGAATACTTTCCCTTAAAATGGCTAAGGCAGAAGACACAATCCCATGGCAAAAATCAAAACAGTATGGGCTTCTGCTGGGAGGTACAACTCCAAATAGTTGTCTACCTCTAGCTGGAATCCAAAATCTTTAAAACTATTGTAGAAGTTGTCTAAAACTGGGACTTACTATTGTTATCTAAAGGCTGTCACACATAGGAATACAGCAAACCATTGCACTGACTGGTAAACCCAATAAGAATTCACTTTTAAGAGACCTTTAAAAATGTTGAAAAAGAGCACTGCACCCCCAAAGTTTTTGGAAATGTGTTCTGTTTCTGAGAGGAACAATCCTATCAATGTGCATACATTTTATCAGGACAAGCTAATAAAAAAAGATCATTGGAGATTGTGCTACTGTGCTCTTCGTGCAATGTCTAAGAAATCCAGCATTGTTCTAGTGATAGATCTGTTAATCTATGGCCACCTTAGATCACCTGGTAAAATGAATTCTGTGGAAGTATCATGTTGCATTATCAGGGGGTAATCCATGGCTCATAAAAAAATAATAATATTTCGGTAGAGCAGTAAAGAAAAATTTACCAAGCCATACCAACCTCTCTGAATTTCTGGAGGTACAATTTTAATGGTTCCACATAGCTATCAAAACCTAGGGTAGACATGGCAAACAAAATGTCTTCGCCATTGATGGTTTTTCGCTTTTCTTGATGACACCTTTCGCTGGCTTCAGAGGTTATAAAGCTTATAAATTCGCTCACGCATTCTTGTACACATTCCTTGGCATCTTTTGCGATCTGAAAACAAAAAAGTATTAAAATGTGCATTTAATTTACATTATATCATAACAAAACTGAGCTTTACCATTGTCAGCCACAGTGGTAATTCTGGGGTCACAAATCCCACAATAATGTGTTGTCTTTTCCGTACACAGCAGAGTGTAAGGTCAGTTGACACACTATAAAATTCCCAACATTAACCCACTAAGGCTCTGTTCACACCTAATGCCGATGCGGCTCACAGCAGGGGTCCGTCACCGTTCATTGTTTCAGGTCCGATTTCAGCCCCCAAAAAAACGGACCAAAAGACGCCCAGGACTCCTGTAAAAATTTGCACCGGAGCCGCATCGGAGAAATGTGAATTGGCTCCATAGAGAGCTGATCACAATCTCCTGCTATTGCCAATTGGATGCGGGGATTCCGGATCCAATTCGCAATAGTGTGAACCCAGCCTTAAAGTGGAAATAAACCATCAATTTAACCATTTCTTAAAACCGTTACATTCAAGGCACGCTGTGAATGAGAACTGTCATATTTGCTTGTGCTCTCAACTTACCCGTCAAGCCATTAAAAAGCTGGTGTCAGAACTGTTCACATGTGCAGCACATCGGCAACTGCAGATCAAACAGAGACTAAGATGGCAGCTTCCTTAGCTGTAAAAATAGAGGGGGGGGGGGGGGGGTTTAGTTCCGCTTAAACCACTTGCTGACCAGTCACATATCTGGTACGTCATCGGTCTTCAAGTGGTTGTACAGGGATGATGCCTGAAGCTACTGCGGACCGTTTTTTTTTTTTTTTTTTTTGAGCCAGCGGTGAGCTCTCTTGTAAGAGCAATCAGAGCAGCTACCACCCTCCCGCTGCTTTCCACGGCTTACTCGGGCTCTCCCATCCCACGGGGAGACCCGAGCTACCAGCCGTCACATCCGCCAGCTAGTCAGGCACCCAAGCAAAGCCAGGATCGGCTTTGATCGGGTTTCCACTATGGTAACCTGGAAGCGATGACCTGATATCACTTCCAGTTTACCCTGATGTCATCCGCACCATTTTCAAAAAATCAAAAGCATTCAAAAACAGATTTTGGTGTTCTGAATGCTTTTAAGTGCAGAGAAGGGATTTGGTGTCTTATTGACCATGAAGAGTACCAGTCACATGCCTATTGCCGTCACAAGGATGTTTACAATCCTTGTGACAGCAATAAAAGTGATTAAAAAAAACTAAATAAATAATAATTTTTAAAGAAACAGTATAAAAAGACTTGAAAAAAAGTAAAATAAAAAAGTGTCCCCGCCCCTGTGCTTGCATGCAAACATGAACGCATGCATCTGTCCCGCATGCACACAAAGAGCGATCGTCCCACACACCTGAGGTATCACTGCAAACATCAGATCATGGGCAGTAATTCTAGCAGCAGACCTTCTCTGTAAATCTAATGTAGTAAAATTTACGTAATTTGTCCCCGTAGCAATTTTAAAGCATGACATATTTGGTATCTATTTACTCTACGTAACATAATCTTTTTACATTAAAAAAAAAAAAAAAAAGTTGTGTTTTTTTTTTTTTTTTTGCATTCATTTTTTTTTTAAAAGGTGTATATTTGTATAGATATAGATATAGATATATATATAATTTGGGGATCTAGGCAATTTTCTGATAAAAAAAAATTGTTACATGTAAATAAAAAGTGCCAGAAAAAGCCTGGTCTTCAAGTGGTTATTAAATGAAGAGAACATGAACTAGACATCTGTTCCAGATGTGTCAGTCTGACATGGTGCATTCACTTTTCATTGGTGAATCATGGCATGACACAGTATGCAGAAAGCTGTAATACATATTTGGTGTCCTGTCTAATAGATGGCTACAATGGGCAGTAGTGGTTCCAACTGACTTTACACCCTTTCGCAGCAAAAGTGCATATACTACCAAGAATCATTACAGGATTTGGAGACAGACAGCATATATCTCACCATAACACCATTCAAGCCCTGAGGTCATAATCATCATCCTACTAGTATGCAAGTCACTGACTTGGAACAAAGCATGTGCATTTCAGACACCCCAACACTTTTTTCCTTGTATACTTATTCTGGGTCAGTAACTCACTAAGCGAATAGAAAACAGGCAGAAAGCCAGTTCCTGCATTTTTTTAGTCTGCATTGGCATCTCAAAATAATCTCTATCCAAACAGGCAACTATTAAAATCCCATCTGGTGCGTCTTCTGTGTAGCAAACAGATTTCTACTGCCTTCAGTGGAAATTGAAATGGATTTTTTAATTTATTTTTTTGCTGCCGGTAAAAAATGTTATCACAGCAGGACCATAAAGATACAAAAAAAAAAAAAAATGTGTTTCATACCTTTCAGTTTCTAAAAAAGTGTAAGCCCACCTGAATAATTAGATTCAGCCCACCATACACTGTACCCTTGATGGGGATCTCTCCAAGTTGCTACATTGAAGGGTATCAACAGTGAGTTTCCATTTAAGCCTTAAAATTTCCCCTAATAGAAACATTAACTGAATACAATTATGTTCCATAACAAAATGCCAAAATGGAAGTCTCTCAATTATTTCATCTAGAAAATCAGCAGGAAAAAAAATGAAAAACAAAAAAAAAAAAAAAAAAAAAAAAAAAAAAAAAAAGAAGAACAAAAATGGCACACTGACAGGCCAAACAGCTGGTGTACATATGGGATTTATTATCCCTAGGTTAGGAAGTTTGAATCCCAGATCTGTTTTCCACACCTACAAAATACTAAATTACTTTTAAAACTGCCTAAACCTTCCTGGACTTTTTAAGGGACACTGATGTGTTTCAGATAACAAATCCCATACCTAGACAACACTGAAGACAATGTTTCTGTAAAGCCACATGCTACAAAATGTTTCCGGGAGAAAAAAAAAAAAAAAAAAGACACGTATTGATAGTAAACAACTGTATAGTGCTGGACAGGAACAAACACAAAAGCCTATGTTATGAAATGTATATATTGTATACTACAATAAATTGATCACATGTGACAAAAAAAAAAAAAAAAAATTCTGCCCAAGGAGGTGGTGAAATGTGAATAATAAATGACTTTCTTCTCTAGGTGGTTTCCAGAGGAAATAGTCTAAACAACTCCGCACCTCTTCTATCTGAAGCTTAGCATTGACTGAGGGTGCAAAATTAGGCTGTATGGCAAATTGGAAAAAGTGGAATCTGTAGACATTACTTTTCCTGTTTGTGGTATGGCATTTTTCATTATCCGTGCCACATTGGCAATTGGCAGATAAATATCTTGTTCTCTGAAAGTCTCTTTAGAGCCATTTGTGTCATCTGGGTCATTTAAGCTATCTTCTGTGTCTCCTGGAAAAAAAAAAAAAAACAGAAATTGAGGAAAGTCAAACATACCCTTTTATAAGATTACATTAGTCATGAATATTAGTAGGAATATGCATTTGTAAACTGGAAAGTGAATACGAAAGGCTGGATAGACATGCAAACCCCTTTTAAAGTGTCATTACACCCAGGACCTTGCATTCACTAGATCTGGTCTCCCACAGTACACAGAACATGGAAATGCATTTTAGTAAAATATAAACTGCTAAATACCTTTTCTCATCAGCAGTATATTAGCAGTCTTGCTTTATGTATACACTATGACATTTGGGAATGTGTTGTAATATGCATTTTGTTTTATAGAGGAAATTTACTAAAACTTTTTAAACCTACCTTGAAGAAGGAGCATATAGAACTCCGAAACGTGTTGTGTCAGGTTTACACATTGATTCCATCCTTGCCTAGCGACCTACAGTATTTGCGCCTTGTGGCCATTCGCCTTTTTGTTTTATGCAAATATATTGTACTTCTTCATATTTTTCGGTTATTTTTTTAGATTTTGATATTAATAAAATACTTACATTTTACTGCTACTTTCATGTGTTTGTATACTCTTTGAGCCTAAAAAGTCCCGCCTACTTGTTTTTTTGGGGAAATTTCCTTTTCAATTATATAGCAGTCTTAGGACTTCTATCATTGTCTTGGTTAAAGATTGTAGGAGGAGTTTTCATTCTACTCCGATTAGAGCTGCACAATTAATCGTCAAGAATCGTTATCGCGATGTTGACTAAAGTGTTTCACAATTCTTTCTATGCAAAGAATTCTCTCTGCTCTTCTGAAGCCACAGCCCTCAAAAGAAAGGAAGAGAAAAACCAGGCAGTCTGCCAAAAATCAAAACATTCTTTATCAGTTGAACTTAAGTTAAACAGTGTAACCATTTGTCAATGGAATAGACTTCTATGTCAGTGAAAAAAGTTTAACCACTTAAACACTAAACCTTTTTCTGACATTTGTTGGTTTCAAGTTAAAATCTTTTTTTTTGCTAGAAAATAACCCCCAAACATATATATTTTTTAGTAGACACCATAGAGAATAAAATGGTGGTTGTTGCAATATTTTATGTCACACTATTTGCGCAGCAGTCTTTCAAATGCATTTTTTTTGGAAAAAAATACTTTAATGAATAAAAAAAAAACAAAAACAAAAACAAAAAAAAACACTAACCAGTAAAGTTAGCCCATTTTTTTTTTTTGTATGTGAAAGATTTTACATCGCGAGAATCGTGATCTTTTTATCCTAAGCAAAAAAATCGCGATTCTCATTTTGGCCAGAATCGTGCAGCTCTAACTCAGATTGTCCTATGAGGCTGCAGGACCTGACCCTCTGTCTGGACAGTGCAGATTGGCCCTATGTCGATCGTATGCACTCTAGCAATACACACCAAACTGAGCATGTGCAGAGTGCCCTCAAGGCTCTGTTCTATCAGGAGATGGGTTGAGGACAGTGGAAGAAGGGGAGGATCAGAGAAGACAGGATCAAACAGCCTTTTTACACAATGCAGAGGATTAACCTATTCAACAGCGAATATAACAAGTATGCTTTACTGCATATACAGACTGATTTGTGTTGTTGTGGGTTTAGTAACACTTAATGCCCATGGTGAGACCCACGATGAAATAAAGGACAAGGAGCTTTTCATGGCGTTAACCTGACCCAAGTATATGGTGTGCTGATTTATAATATATATATATATATATATATATATATATATATATATATATATATATATATATATATATATATATATATATATATATATATATATATATAAAAAAAAAGAAAAAAAAAAAAAAAGAAGGATAGAGGTACCAAAAAAGCATGCTGTCAGTTGTGCAATTTGCACAAGATAAATGCTTTAAGTGTTGGGGATTTCAAAATTTCCCAATAGCCTTAAAGATAGTGACATTTCTAGGAAGAGTTGACTAGTCCTACCCTCAACAGGAAACACCAGCTTTTTAACACATTTGCACACACACAAAACCCTTCACCACTCAGTTCAGTTTAGAAGCAGATCACCTCCACCACTGCAGGAGAAATTACAACTTAATCCAAAAGGTGGAAATTAGACATGCTCTCCTGCAGGATTCCAAGACATATCAGCAAGACTAATGTGGAATTTCCTGAATCATCTTCCAGGGCAGCAACAGGAGAGGCAAATACTCAAAGCATAGGCCTTGCTTTTAAAGAACCAACACTCCTTAACACTTGGTGTCCTGCAGCCCTGCAGATCTCCTCTACTGATGTCCCAGCCATTGCCAAAGAATGGGTAGAGTGTGCCTGGAGAGATGAAATCTCTATCTTGTACGCAAAAGTAATATGTAAATTCAACTTGCTAAAAAATTTGGAATCCAACACACTGTATATATTGGCCTCTACACAACTCAAACCACAAGTGTGCACATTATTCAGGACATATATCGGGAGGTAAAAAACAACCTTCTGGCTTTAGAACCACTTGAAAAAATTCTTACAAAACACAGCTTGTGGATACTATCACTGTAAATTGCAACACAAGTATCTGAATAATATTTGATTTGAAGACTTACCATCGTGTGGCTGAATCACGTAATGACTTCCTCCAATATAGTCTGCAGAAATTCCTAACTGGGATGTATCTGTTGTAGAGCTATCACCGTCCATCTGCAAATAGTAGTAAAATGTATACACTTACTCCATTTTCTTTAACTCATGAACTGGGTTGTCAGATATTTATGGGTGAGCTTTTTTAAATTTATAGACAGAAGAAATACTGTACATAGCATTTACTCTACTGAATAAATGTTACAGGTCATTAGGTTGAAGAAGCACACAGCTAAACACAATTTGCATACATACTGACTACACATCCTGTAAATAAGGACCCAAGAAAAAACATTTCAGCGAGACCCCAAATTGCGTTAAAGTGATTATAAAGTCTCGCTTTATAACTTTTTAAAAACATTTTTTATTTACCTGCTCTGTTGCAGTGGATTTGCACAGAGCAACCTGGATCTTCCTCTTGTCCAGTCCCTCTTCCCTACTCTTGGCCCTTCCCTCCTGAGTTCCCCCATAGACCAGCAGCTTGCTTTGGGGGCACCTGAGCTGAGTCAGAGCTTCATGTATCCATTCAGACACAGAGCCCCAACCCGGCCCCGCCCCCTCTCTCTCCTGATTGGCTAACTTAGGAGAGTCCTGGATGGCCAAGGGAATCGTGGACAGCGCTGGATAGAGATGGGGCTCAGGGTAAGTATTAGGGGGTGCTGGGGGGCCTGCTATACACAAAAGGTTTTTTATCTTAATGCATTGCCTTTACAACTCCTTAAGGGCCCCTTCCACACGGGGCGGACTTCGCCTACTCAGTGAGGAATAAGTCTATTAATCCCCGCTGGTCAGTGTCTGCTCCACTTATGCAAAGCAAACACAGACACAGCCTGCTCTCCTTTATTAGCTGTAAACGGACTACCTGTCTTTTACACTGGACTGCCAACCGAACAGATGAACACGTTTGTTGACACCTGACGCTCCATAGGAGGAGACTGGAGGGTCCGATCGGGTTCACGTGCAAAAAAATTACAGATAGCCCCGATCAGACCCTCCATTCTTCTCTATGGAGCAGCGGATGTAAAATGGACATGTGTCTGTTTACACTCGACTGTCATCTGATCGGCTACAAGGAAGTCTGTTTTTAGCAGTTTGGATTGGATGTCGGCAGGTGCAAAACGAACACATGTCCATTTACATCCGCAGTGGACCACTTAACAAAAAGTCTGGTGCCTGAAGAAAATTTTAATACCAGGGTTATGGCATCTAGCTGCAGCCATAACCCCAGAAGTTTCCCAGTTAGGTGGACGGCAAGTGGTTATAGTGCATGGTTAAAGTCCCAACTGTTTCCTTTTTATTAACCAATCAGGGAAGAAATCATGCGCCTATTTTTTATCCTAACTTTTTGGTACTACCCATTGCCAGCATTAGTTCAGGTGTTTAATACAATATCCATATAATACATTTATTTGCCATCTTTAGTTTTTTTCATCATCTTTTACATGTAGGGTTACTATGAACCGTTTCCTTGCAGATCCTTTGCTCTGGTGGCGGTGTGTTGGGTTGGGTGGTTTGGCTGCTCTTGTTCCCAGTCCCGGGAGCTGTGATGCGCTCCGAGAATCCTCCCCTTCCCTCTCCACGAGGAGGTCGGCGTCGGCTGTCGAGCGGTGGTTTCCTGCTCGGTTTTTGGCGCCTTCCCCCATTGGCCGCTGGCGTAATGTTGGTGGTTTACCTCCGGCCAGTTTGGAGTATATATACACTCCCTTCAGCTTTACCAGATACTCCCCACGTTTTATCCTCCCATGGACACGGTGCACCACATGAACTTCATTGTCCATACAGGTATTATTGTGGTAGTTTTCCTTTCCTTTGTTTCCACTTTGTTGTTACCTGTACTTTTAAACACTGTACAAAATATATTAAGATCAAGGATGCTTCCTACACAAGACCACCTAGTGATGGAATTTCTAGTTTATCTTCCTGATAATCTACTTAGGGCCCATTTAAATTTGCACATTATGGTGCGGTTCCATAAATTTTGGTAGTTAAAGTAGCACACAGTGCACCACAACACCATGCCATGTGTTGCCTTGCAGCGTGCTGCTATCAAAAAAGGGTCAGGTACTGTTTTCTGTGCAATAAAACAAATAGGCTGCTTAAAGCAGGTTGGTTTCTATGCAGAAATGAGCCTTATTTTGCACTCTCCATCTTTAGCAAATAAACCCCAAAGTGTCAGAATAGGCCTGGTCCTTAAAGTCAATTTTTTTTTTTTTGTTTAACCACTTCCCGCCCGGCCTATAGCAAAATGACGGCTGGGCGGTGGTTCAGTTATCCTGACTGGGCGTCATATGATGTCCAACAGGATAACAGCCGCCGTGCCCCCGTGGGAGCGCGCATTGCGGCGATCGGTGGAGATTGACACACCGCTACACCGATCTCGGTAAAGAGCCTGATCACGATGTAAATAGGAAGAGTCGTTAATCGGCTTTTCCTCACTTGCGTCTGACAGGCGTGAGTAGAGGAGAGCCGATCAGCTGCTCTCCTGACGGGGGGGGTCTGTACTGATTGTTTATCAGTGCAGCCCCCCCTCAGATCCCGCCCAGGACCACCAGGATGGCCATACACACTGGACCACCAGGTATGCCCCCCCTAGACCACCAGGGAAATGCAAATCTGTGCCAAGGCAGCTGCCAATCAATAGCCAGGCAGCTGCCAATCAGTACCCACTCACAATGCCTACCACTGCCAGTGCCACTGGGGATGCCTATAAGTGCAGCATATCAGTGCCACGTATCAATGCCCATCAGTGCCGCCTATCAGTGCCACCCATAAGTACCCATCTTTGCAGCCTTTCGGTGCCCAGTGTCGCCCGTCAATACCGCCCATCAGTGCCCACTCATTGGTGCGGCCTTATCAGTGCCCGTCAGTGAAGGAGAAAACTTACTTATTTACAAAATTTTATTACAGAAACAAAAGCAAAACTTTTATTTTTTTCAAAATTTTTCAGTCTGTTTATTTGTTTAGCAAAAAATAAAAAACTGCAGGAGGTGATCAAATACCACCAAAAGAAAGCTCTATTTCTGGGAACAAAATGATAAAAATTCTGTTTGGGTACAGTGTAGCATGACCGCACAATTGTCATTTAAACAGCAACAGCGCAGAATGCTAAAAATTGGCTTGGGCAGGAAGGGGGGTAATTGCCTGGTATTGAAGTGGTTAAAAAGCACAATCATTATACTTACCTGCTCTGTGTAGTGGTTTTGCACAGAGCAGCCCCAATCCTCCTCTTCTTGGGTCCATCACCAGTACTCCTGGTCCTTCCCACCTGCCGAGTGCCCTCACAGCAAGCAGCTTGCTATGGGGGCACCCGAGCAAAGCTGCTGATCTGTGTGTACACTGAGACATGGAGCCACAGCTCAGCCCTGCCCTCTCTTTCTCCTCATTGACTCACTTACCTTGATTGACAACAGCAGAAGCCGATGGCACCCCGCTGCTGTCTCAGCCAATGAGGAGGGAGTCCCGGACAGCCCAGACTCTCCTGCAACATCGCTGGATCGAGATGGGATTCAGGTAAGTTTTAGGGGGGGGTTGAGAAGGTTGTTGCACACTGAAGGTTTTTTATCTCAGTGCATGCAGATTAAAAACCTTCTGACTTTAGATCTACTTTAAGCGAGAGGTCTTCTTGAAATAACACTGGTTATTAATAGAAAAGTATTCACCTCAGCTGAAAAAAGGCATGGACCTTTGATGATATGATCATCATGAAAAGGATGATGAAATGATAATGGTAGTGGTCAGATGATACGCTGCAACAAAAAACTGAATTGGTGATGCAAGATGTTCCCCCAGATAACAGAGTAAATTGAGTCCACAAAAGGGTCAATTTATCAAGCCGCAAAAGTAAAACAGTTTTTATTAAAATATTTATTTAAATACTACTTAGCTATCAATTTTTTATTTTTTTTTGCATGAATTGGCCATGCAACCATTAAAAGCCTTTATCACTAATCATTGTTTCAGCCTCTTTACCACAGAAGAGCACTCTTGTCAGGTCCCAGGGAAGCCCTGCTAAAAATTATAGTATAATGATCAGTAAAGTTTTGAACATAATACATAAAATAATGTGGTTTATCCCACACATTTGACACAAAGTGTGGATTATTTATAATCTTCCCCAATAGCATCACTAGTAATGTTCAGAAAAGAAATGCAAACAGCAAAAATGGTAGTGTTCCAGAGGAAAAATGCCCCACTACATGGAAGTCAGCATGATGCCCCCTTGGACCGACGGTCAGGGTAAAGAACGTTCAGTTACGTTCTTGATTAGTGTGGTGTCCTCTTACATTGATGGTCTGCGGGAAGAATGTCCTATTATACTGGCGCTCCTTCGCTACATTTGCAAACACTGACGAAACCTGCCCTCCTGAAACGTTTCAAGCAGTAAATCAGATTTATTTGGCATCTGCTCCATGTAAGCACAGTCAAAATCCTTAAGCCCTAAATGAAGGGGGGGGGGTGTTTGGCCTCTGAAATGCATTGTTTTCATTCTGCAATGAATCAATGTTATCATTAAAAGTACCTTGAATGTCTGTTCGGCACCCCTCAATGGATTGTATATATGTGGATTCTCAACTCTGGGCCATTTCCCTGTTCCTAAGCAGAGTCCATATTTTGTGGCATGCTGTTGAACTGGAGCCAGTGCGCCGCCATGTGACAATTTTAGCAACCCATAGAAAATCTGAACCTAGTGCCCCACATATACATATATACATATATATATATATATATATATATATATATATATATATATATATATATATATATATATATATATAATCATTTTTTCCCCACACAAATAGAGCTTTCTTTTGGTGGTATTTGATCATCACTGTATTTTTTTATTTTTTGTGATACAAATGAAAAAAAACAAAAAACGATCTTTTCTACTTTGTTATAAAAAAAAAAATCCAATAAAAATAAAAAAAATTTCTTCATAAATTTTAGTCAAAATGTATTTTGCTACAGGTTTTTGGATATATCCACTGGAATTTTTAATTTTTTTTTGTATACTACTAATGGTGGCAAATCAGCGACAGTTATTATACTATACACTGTCACTGGCTAGGAAGAGGTTAACAACTAGGGCAATCAAGGAGTTAAAAGTGTGCCCATGTGTAATATGCATACAGTGTGCTGATTTTCACTAAGGATCTCTTAATTTCTCATCCCCGCTTTGCAGACAGATCGCTCCCTTTGTTCAGGGCTCAGTGTGGATTGCACACAGCCAATCAGCAGGTTCCGGCCGTGAATCTGGCGGGGCTTGTTGATAGGCTCCCATTGTGTATTTTCACAGTGGGAGCTGGGCGGGGGGGACACATATGTGCACGCCCTAAACCAGGAAGTAGGCAGCGACATACGGGTACATCGTTTTGCCTACAGCCATCAATCGCCCACAGTACATTGTAGGTGGGTGGGCAGCAAATGGTTAAAGTGATCGTAAATGTTCATTATTATTTTTTTAAACAAACACAATATACTTACCTGTTCTGTGCATTGGTTTGCACAGAGTAGCCCTGTTCCTTGTCTCCTTGGGCACCCGCCGGCACTCCTGGCTCCTCCCCCCTCCTGAGAGCCCTCACAGCAAGCCGCTCGCTCCCAAGATACACGGTTTCCATCTATTGACAGAGTGCAGCTCAGCCCCATCCCCCGCTCTCTCCTCACAGGCTGTGATTGACAGCAACAGGAGCCAATGACTCCCATTGCTGCCAAGCCTCCTATGAGAGAAGGGAGAGAAGAATAGTGCTGCTGCAGACATGCAGAGCACTGTATTCAAATCAGCTCAGGTAAGTAAAAGGGGCTGGAGAGGGAATTGGTCACACAAGTTTTTTTTTTTAATTCTTTTTATTGAAGTTTTTGTTAAAGTGCATAAAAATTAGTAGCGGTGGCACAACCAAGCCACCTAACATGGCCATGCAGGGCCAACACAAATAGTACATTATTACATTACCACAAATGGAAGGTGATTACATCTCTGGCTAACAGACGCCATCTATCTATACTAAAGGGAACAAACACCCCAGAACCTCCCCCATTCAGCTCTGTTCCTTCATCCCAAGGGTCCCTTAAAAAGGATAATTAAGTGCACCTACAATACAATACGATGACTGCAAGACGTTGTATACCCCGCTTGGTCATTTTTACCTACAGGTAAGCCTAAAATAAGGCTTACCTGTAGGCAAAAATGTATATCTTCTCACCCTGCACGGTTTAAGAGATATTCACCCTGCATGTAGCCGCTGACGTCAGCGGCGGATGCGCTCTAAAGGTCCAGCGAATTGTGCCAGAAATTCAGAGCCCCTTGCCGGATACAGAGGACTCCAGCGTGCATGCGTGGGAGTGACGTCATCACAGCTCCGGCCACTCACAATGCCGGAGCCAGGTGAACCCGGAAGAAATGCAGAGGGAACATGTCATCCCCCTCAGCGGTGACCGAGCACGCTGTGGGGGCTTCGTTCTAAGGTAAGCATTTCATAATGTGCTAGTATGCGAAACACATTATGCTACTCTCTTGCAGGGGGGTTTTTTTCAGCGGTTTACTACCGCTTTAAGGAATCAAACAGCTATTAGGGAGAAAACACTATAATACAATAGTGTAACTGAGAGGCAGGTAGAGCTATCCTAAATCAGAATGAAACAAGTAGTGCGTCTCCACCCAGAGTGAAGGGCTCGCTCAGGAGATAAGCCAGCCCAATCACCAAAACCTTATTACATCAACTACAGCTTATGCATCATATGCTTTAACCCCTTCCTGACCGCCGATATACGTTGGCAGAATGGCACAGGTGGGCAAAAGGGCATACAGGTACGTCCCCTTTAAGATTCGGCATTGTGGGCGCGCGTGCGCCCACCGCGTGCTCCGTGACCGTGGGTCCTGCAGACTCAATGTCCGCCAGGTGCCCACGATCGTGTCAGGGAGCGGAAGAACGGGGAGATGTCTTTGTAAACAAGGCATTTCCCCGTTCTGCCTAGTGACATGACAGAGATCACTGCTCCCTGTCATCGGGAACAGCGATTGCAGTCATGTGAGTAGTAGCCCATCCCCCCTACAGTTAGAATCACTCCCTAGGACACACTTAACCCCTTGATCGCCCCCTAGTGTTTAACCCCTTCCCTGCCAGTGTCATTTACACAGTAATCAGTGCATTTTTATAGCACTGATCGCTGTATAAATGACAATGGTCCCAAAATAGTGTCAAAAGTGTCCAATGTGTCCGCCATAATGTCGCAGTCACGATAAAAATCGCAGATCGTTGCCATTACTAATTAAAAAAATATATAATAATAAAAATGCCATAAAACTATCCCCTATTTTGTAGACGCTATAAATTTTGCGTATACCAATCAATATATGCTTATTGCTTATTTACCAAAAATATGAAGAATACATATCGGCCTAAACTGAGGAAAAAAATAGTTTTGTTTTATTTATTTTTGGGGGATATTTATTATAGCAAAAAGTAAAAAATATTGCCTTTTTAAAAAAAATTGTCGCTATTTTTTGTTTATAGCGCAAAAAATAAAAACCGCAGAGGTGATCAAATACCACCAAAAGAAAGCTCTATTTGTGGGGAAAAAAGGACGTCAATTTTGTTTGGGTGCAATGCCGCACAGCCTCAGAATTGTCAGTTAAAGCGACGCAGTGCCGAATCGCAAAAAGTGCTCTGGTCAGGAAGGGGGTAAATCCTTCCGGGGCTGAAGTGGTTAAAGTAAAACTAAAGGCAAACTTTTAAGTTTTGGATAAGCGCAAAGTTATTTCATTTTTTATTGCTGTCTGTGCCTCAGTTAAGGAGATCCAATCTCTTTATTTGTCCTGTTTACCATCATCATTGAAAGTAAAAGAAAATATCAAATTTTGAGTTGTCCCCAGAAAAGTAATAGAAGGGAAATTTTCCGATGGGGACACTACTTCTGATGATCTGGGGCCCCCCAAGGAATTTGTTTAATTTGCAGAGATTTCCTCTCACTTCCTGCTTAGCTAAGGAACAGAAAGTCAAGGGAAATCTCTGCAATAAGACAGATGGCAAAAAAAAAAAAAAAAATGCTCCCTTGCTTCAACCAAAATTTGTACGGCTTTAAAAAAAAACAAAAAAAAACAAACACTCACCTAGGTAGATGCATATTGATCTGATGCTGCATCTTTCCTCTGCTGGCTCTGCAGTGAGGACTGAGTGATCAAACACCGCTGCTCGCTCAGTTCTCCCCCTCTGCTCTGAGCAGAGCCAAGACTGTCAGTCAGCAGCTCTCTGCTCTCCCCTCCAGAGCTCACTGAAGTGCTGGGCTGTGGAGGGGGTGGGAGGGGTTGGCTCTGCGGATCACGCAAAAGCTGAGCCAGGTGCCAGTCTAGGGTTTTGGGTGGATCCCAACTATGAGTTCAGAATCTTTTCAGAGCCTGAACCTGGTCAGTGACGTCAAAACGGGTCACAGGAGTGCAGAACTAACTGCACTCATGTGATCCATAGAAAGTAGAAAAAAAAGCCTTGGCTATACTTCTCCTATAAACCTGCTACCTTTAAAACCAACCACTTTAAGGGCCAGTTCACACCATAGAAACGCAGTCCGGATGCATTCCAGAAGCTTTTTTGCATGCGTGTTTTTGTTGCGTTAGAGTGCAGTTTTGATGCAGTCCAGTGCATTTTTCCCCCTTTTTCTTAACCTTAAATAGGACACATGTTCCGGTGCGTTTTTGATGCTTTTTACAGCGTTCCAGTACAGTCTAGTGCAGGAAAAATGCAGCATGTTCTACTTTTTTTTCTGAAACTCCAAGCACTGGTGTGAACTATGCCATTAAAAACCATATAACCTACTTTCCAAGCATCTTTGATGCAGAAAAAAAGCACGCACTGGACTGCATGTGGTGTGAACTGGCCCTAATAGATAAAAGGAGAGGCTCCACTGGTTCCACACTGCTGATTGACCAATGATATTGGTGCCATGCAGGCACTATCAGGGAGATCAAATCGCCACAGCTCAATTAGTCCCTAAAAAGCTCTGGAGCCCCAGGGTTCCGCAAAAAAAAAAAAAAACCTGGTTAAGTAGGGTTGCTCCATTTTTCTCAAGAAACCTTATCTCCACTTGGAATATTTACTTTTTCTGCTTGATTTAACAAACACAGGAGCCCAGACACAGCCACTAGCTGTTCAGAGAGAGACTGCAGTAGTAGCTGGTGGTTTGTGTTGTTATGAGATGGTGTTTTTGTGAATAATTATTGTCGTTCCTCTTCAGCCACAATCATTCAAATCAAGCCAACATGCCACTACTCCAGTCTCTCCTTTAAAATAGCTGGCAACTGGCAGGTTTGAGGTCAGTCTTTTTCACAACAAAGAAGGTGGCAGAGGGGAGCACAATTACAAGAGGGCTGCAAATGTTCCTACGGGCAGTTTTCAGTGAAGCAAGGGGCAAGGAGTTCTGCAGGGTCTGTGTGTCTATATGTCATGCTCCCTCTCCTCCTGCACTGTAATTAAGAGGTGCTAATAAAGCATTTGTGTCTTTGCCAGCAGCGTGACCAGAAAGCTGCAGGGAGAGGGGTGGCAAGCTAATCATGCTGCTCAGCAACCACTGCACAGATTTAAAGGGACTAAGGGATTTAACAAGTCTGGTGATACTTGTTAAACAAGCTGGGGGAAAAAAACCCATAACAGTAAAATGTAGCGCTTAACATATAATAATTGAGGGGGTCAGAATAACGTGATCTTGTGCATGCGCACAGGAATCAGTCACTCCGTCACAGCCAGAACATGCAGCTCGGTGTACATTGATAGACTGAGAGAAGGCAGGCAATTGTGTCTTATTGCAGAAAATACATGTCTTCTGCAATAAACTGTCTGCTATTTTTTTTTCTATTATAGGTTTCATTTCGCTTTAAAAAAGGCGCATTTATTCTATATCTACATCTTGCTAATCGTGCTAATGTACTTGGAGCTGCAGATCTGAGTTTTTATGGGTTCCCCAAAACATGACAATTTTACTAGGCTCTGTACTAGGTAAAAAAAGGTTGAGAAAAGCTGCCAGACACACAACTCATCTTTATGGGCTACTGGGGCTCAGTCCAATTGCAGAGAATGAATCTGAATGTCTTATTTTTTTTTTTTATAAATTACCTCCAAGTCAACAAGTACAGTGGATATAAAAAAAGTCTACACACCCCCGTTAACCACTTGCCATCTGGGACAATTCTGGCACTTCGCTCCTACATGTAAAAATCAATTTTTTTTTCTAGAAAATTACTCAGAACCCCCAAACATTATATATGTTTTTTGTTTTTTTTTTAGTAGACACCCATGGCGGTTGATGCAACTTTTTATGTTTGTTTAAAACTGTTTAAAAAAACAGTTTCATGAATAAAAAAAAAAAAAAAAAAAAAAAAAAAAGTAAAAAGTTAGCCCAATTTTTTTGTATAACATGAAAGATGATGTTACGCCGAGTAAATAGATACCCAACATGTCACGCTTTAAAATTGCGTACACTTGTGGAATGGCCCCAAACTTTGCAGTTAAAAATCTCCATAGGTGACACTAAAAATATTTATAGGCTACCTGTTTAGTTAGAGGAGGTCTTAGGGTAAAATTGTTGCCTTTGCTCTAACACACGCAGCAATAGCTCACATGTGCGATTTGAATACAGTTTACATGTGTGGGCGTGACTTACGCATGCGTTCGCATCTGTGCGCAAACGCATGCGTAAGTGAGGACTCTTTAAATTTTTTTTTTTTTTCATTCTTTATTTTACATTTTCTCTTGAAAAAAAGTTTTTTGATCACTTTTATTCCTATTACAAGGGATGTAAACATCCCTTGTAATAGGAATATTGCGTGACAGGTCCTCTTTATAGAGTCTTATTGACCCCACATCTCTCCTCCAGGCTGGAAAGGCTAAGATAAAAAAAAAAAAAACTCTCTGCCTGTCCTGCTGTGTCCCCGGCATTGTTTACTTCCGCTGACCTGGACGTGACGTCATAACATCGCGCCCAGGCCTCCGAGGGTCACAGATGACTGGGGACCATCTGGTCGCCGTGAATCTCTATGCTCTCTTCCGGTGGCGACCGATTTGTTCTCCGGCTCGCCGACTGCAGGGGTAAGTTGGGAGAGGAACCGGAGGGCAGCAGGAGGGGGGTGACCCCTCCCGCTGCCTATAAGAACGATCAGGCGGCTGAACTGCCGCTATGATTGTTCTTACGGTGCACAAAAATCGCTGTCTGAAAAAGATGATATCTGGATGATGCCTGTAGCTGCAGGCATCATTCAGATATCACCATTCAAAGTCCAGGACATCATATGGGCAGGAGGTGGTTAAAATGTCAGGTTTCTGTGGAGTAGAAAATATATATATCTCACAAGGCTAAATAATTTCAGAACTTTTTCCACCTATAAACTGTAGAACTCAATTGAAAAACCAACAAATATTTAAGAGGAATAAAAATGAAAAAAAAAACTAAAATAAAGTGGTTGCATAAGTGTGCACACCCTCTTACAACTGGGGTTGTAGCTGTGTTCAGAATTAAGCAATCACATTCAAACTCATGTTAGATAGGAGTCACCTACTAACATACCTACTATCATTTAAAGTGCCTCAGATTAATCCCAAATAAAGTTCAGCTGTTCTAGTAGGCTCAAACAAACAGGGCCCTCCGATTCCTCCTGTATTGTAACTGTACTGTCTGTCCTAATGTTGTAAAGCGCTGCGCAAACTGTCAGCGCTATATAACTCCTGTATAATAATAATAATAATAATAATAATAATAATAATAATAATAGTAGGTCTTTCCTGACATTTTCTTAGGTCGCATCCTACAGCAAAAGTCATGGTCTGCAGAGAGCTTCCAAAGCATCAGAGGAATCTCATTGTTAAAAGGTATCAGGAGAAGGGTACAAAAGAATTTCCGAGGCATTAGATATACCATGGAACAAAATGAAGACGGTCATCATCAAGTGGAGAAAATATGACATAAAAGCGATGTTACCAAGAACTGGACGTCCCTCCAAAATTGATGAAAAGACTAGAATAAAACTGGTCAGGGAGGCTGCCAAGAGGCCTACAGCAACATTAAAGGAGCTGCAGGAATATCTGACAAGTACATGTGACAACAATCTCCCGCATTCCTCATATGTCTGGGCTATGGGGTACAGTGGCAAGACCAAAGGCTTTTCTTACCAAGAAAAACATCCAAGCCCAGCTAAATTTTGCGAAAACACATCTTTAGTCTCCCAAAAGCATGTGGGAAAAAGTGTTATGGTCTGATGAAACCAAGGTTGAACTTTTTGGCCATAATTCCAAAAGATATGTTAGGCGCAAAAACACTGCACATCACCAAATAAACACCATGCCCACAGTGAAGCATGGTGGTGACAGCATCATGCTTTGGGGATGTTTTTCTTTAGCTGGAACAGGGGCCTTGGTCAAGGTAGAGGGAATTATGAACAGTTCCAAATACCAGTCAATATTGGCACAAAACCTTCAGGCTTCTGCTAGAAAGCCGAACATGAAGAGGAACTTCATCTTTCAGCATGACAAAGACCCAAATCATACATCCAAATCAACAAAGGAATGACTTCACCAGAGGAAGAGTAAAGTTTTGGAATAGCCCAGCCAGAGCCCAGACCTGAATCCAATTGAAAATCTGTGGGGTGATCTGAAGAGGGCTGTTTTTGTAAAGAAGAGTGGGCATATATTGCCAGGTCAAGATGTGTCATGCTGATAGACTCATACCCAAAAAGACTAAGTGTTGTAATCAAATCAAAAGGTGCTTCAACAAAGTATTAGTTTAAGGGTGTGCACACTTATGCAACCATATTATTTTAGTTTTTCATTTTTACTTTCCTCCACCTAAAAGATTTCAGTTTGTTGTTCAACTGAGTTGTACAGTTTATAGGTCACATTAAAAAGGTGGAAAAAGTTCTGAAATTATTTATCTTTGTCTCATTTTTTTTACATCACAGAAACCTGACAACAGGGGTGTGTAGACTTTTTATATCCACTGTACATCTAGGCTGACCATTTAGTGCACTCCCTGTACAGAAAGAAGAACTGCTTTGCAATACATAAGCCACACTGCAAAATTAGTCAAGTCAGCGATAAAAGTTGTGGCAGTCATATTACTACTATGACGTGAGGCTGTGTTACTCACCCGCTGTCAAATAGCTAGTGTACACAGGTGATTGAGGTGTGTTTACGATGTATGCACAACCGCCTGTATATAAAAGAAGGAAAAGCACAAACTTTCCCCCCACCCAGAGTACCAAGGGCAAAAGCACCCTGGTAGTCAACCTGCAGTCCTCTGGGCATCACATTCCTTTATCGCTGATGCACATCTGAATTGCAAAGGAACGCGGTCTGTGTTCATGTGCGATGCTATTTCAGCCCACTGATTTGAATGGGCTGAAATCACACTGGATCCCCCAAAAGTTGTGCATGCAACACTTTTCCTGATGACGCGCACCTGAGCGTGAAATGCATCGAAATTGAGGCTTGACACGCATGATACAGGAGCTCCCCGCTTCCACCTTCAGCTGAGGCGCACGCCGCACTTCCTGCATCACATATCGAAGTGACGGACCGGCCTCTGCCTCGTCCTCCAGCTGTGCTGCTATCTGCTGTATTTTTGATATATGCATGTAAGTGCTTTTAATTAAAGACAGTATTACACTAATATTGCCTTTCTGTGGCTTGTTTATGGGGGAGCCTAACTTCACAGATTAATGAAAACTGAGCTGTGTGCACCTAAGGCCCCTTTCACACGGGACGGATCCGTGTTGATCCGCCCCGTGTTTATCCGCTGCTCAGCGGGGATCGCTCCGCTTTCCCCAGCTGAGCAGGCAGATGACAGGGTGGGACCCGCACACTGTGCAAGGACCGCCCTGTCAGATCTCCGCTCTCCCCTATGGGGGATCGGAGGAACACGGACCGTCTGTCCGTGTTCATCCGATCCGCTCTGCAGACGGATAGAAAAATAGGATTTTCTTCCGTCCGCAGAATCGGACGAGAGCGGAGGCGGACAACATCGGGTGTTAGCGGATGTACATCCGCTGACACCCGCTATCCCATAGGGATGCATGTATGTCCGTATTTCATCCGAAAACGGATGGATGAAATACGGACATACGGTCCGCATGTGTGAAAGGGGCCTAAGAGTGTAACAGATTGAGGAATTTACCATTTATGATTGGTGTGAAGTCTGACTGGAAACAGCTGATTTGAGTTGCATGTGGCTTGGAAGATTCTAGCCAAAGGCGGAAGGATGCCCTTTATTATATGCTTGGTGGTCATTCTGTGGCCAAATATATCTGGTGAGCACATTTATATGTCACTTCGGGTGAAGCACTTTTGTTTCTTCAAGATTTTAAGCACACTGCACTTTAGGAGGCACGGTGTTGGAGAAAATATATATAAGATTTGAATCACCATATTGTTTTTTTATCCATAATTTATCATTTTTCTGGACTTTGTTGACACCAAGTTTATGGTTCACTTGTTATAATACATTATATATTCACGTTTTATTGGGTGACTGTCTATTTGCGCCCTTTTCTACTATGTTATGCTTTATTAGTTTTTACTAATTTTTGGTGCTGCAGTAGAACAATTTTTTTTTTTTTTTAAATTGGCACCGTCTCTCATTTTCTATTTTCACTTTTCAAAAATGCACTGCACCTGATTTCCTGGTACTGCGATATCGTGATCTAGTTCAATCAAGCGCACCGTTTGCAATCTGCATTTGGGGTGTCCTTAAGAGTACATTGACACCTACAGCAGATTGTACAACCAGTGCGTTTTAAATGTGGTGTTGAAAACGCACACGGAATGTGGGTTTCCCGCACCACATTCAGCTGTGCACTAGCTTGTACAGAATTTATTTGTAACAGAAGTGACCTCCAACAGTCTTGTAGAATATACATACCTGTAATAAAATATTTCTACACCCTCTGACCGCACATTCAGAGTTTGAAAAGTTCTACAGCGTTCCATACTGAATACCAGGTCCTGCCCCTAAAACCATCACTGCACCCCAGTTGAGGTCCCTGTATCTAGTTTCTTGATAACGTCTATTATAAACATTACAAGCCCATACTTCAAGATCTTCCCATGAACCACATGCCTGATAACACCATCATTTCAGTGGAAGAACGTAACAATAAGCAGTTTATGTGTTTCCATGTGTGGGTCAGAGTAACCCTGACTATACACAGATTTTTAATGTCAGGGGCTAGGCTACATGAAAGCCTATTTCATCAAATCTATTGACACTCATCACTAGAAAATTCTATAGAGCCATCAGATGCAAATGTGTTTGTGTGTGATCTGCTTAAAGCTACCAATACACTATACAGTGGCTTTTAGATCAAACAACTCTAATGTAAGGGCCTGTGCAATTGGTTAGAGATTGATTGGGTTGTACAAGTTTGCCCTCATATTACATAGTTCTGGTAAATGTGATTGCACAGACTGTAGGAACTATGACCACCCTTAGATGATGCAAGGTTTGCAGGAAAGAAAAATCACTTGATTCCTCCATCAACACAGTCAGTGTTGATAGGGGAACCCCTCCTGCAGAGCTATTGTGTTCTCCCGGCGGGGAGCCATCCCTGCTGGGAGAACACAGCGATTATCGTCACTGGCAATAATCTCATGAAAAATCTCTTACAATCATTGCTGCACAGCACTTCTACAATAATTTTTATTTTTGCTTTCTACCCATATCTGTTATTGTATGCTCTGTCATTTGAATGCTGTGTAATTGATTACAATATCATATATCGTATGTTTTGATATGACTGCAATATTCTTGCTCTATAATTGTCATTTCTAGTCAAATGTCCACTCATATGTCTGTATCTTTTGTATTTTCATGGCAGCAATTATCTGATTCTGTCATGTTTTTGTCTCAGTGCTGTCTGCCTTTTTGACTACCGCATGCAAGTCATATGTCTATACATCTTAGCGCCATTTATATGCACATCTAAAATTAATTAATATAGATCACACTCCGATTTAGGTCTGTGCATCATTTATGATTTTTTCATTATATTGGATGGTTGTGTTTTCGGTCACATTTATCCAATTTAAGGGCAGGGTTATTTTTCCCAGTCCCGACTTCTCAGCTCCCTTGATCCCGCCTGGCACACAGGGGCCCTTCCTTAATGAGATGGGCCCATGTTTTGTGGGGCATCATGGTGGGTTTGGGTTCGGTCCCAACATTGACTGGGGCCGTCCTGCCCCTCAGTGTTTGCCACCCCCTTTTGCGCCGGTGGGCGAGGTCTGCATGGCACCCTCCCAGCTTTCTTTATGTTGGGTGTTTGGGGGTGTGCCATGCAGACCCTGCTCTGGGGTTCCCCGTTTTTTTTCCTTCGCAGCATTCCACATCTGCGGATGCATCGTGTGTTTCCATGTTTGTATTGGTACTATTAGCTGACCCCCTTGTCTTTTTCCCTAGGCAGCACAATATATGTGTCTTTGTTATATCCCTTTTGTAAACATAGCCGCTACACTTGTAGGCATGCTAATTTGGTTGCTATGCCAACAGCAACGCTTCTTTCTTTTGTGACGACAGCATCTGTACGAAGCGCCATCATGTTCTTGTGATGACGCATAGATGCCATTGCGATCAGGGCAAGCACATGATGCGCCGTGACACTTCCGCACTGACATGATCGCGCTTTGCACTGCGCATGTGTCTCTGCTCCATGCAGACGCTGCTGCTCTGGGTTTTTCTGAAAGACAAACGCCATCATTCTTCACTAAGGTAAAAGATATGGCATGCTACATATGGAATTAGAGTAAATATTTTTTTCCTTATTTCTAATGATCTACTAGGAGACTGGAATTGGTTTACCTTTCCAGATTCTCCATCAAATCAGCTGGATTAGATAACTGGTATATTTAAATCATTATTGCAATAGAGGCAATGCTATGTATGCTTGTTTTGCTTTCTTACAAAACTTTTGTTAAGGAAATGTATTTATTCTCTTATTCTTTCTGTAGGATTGATATCCCTATATTTCCAGTTACATATTACTCTGCACGAACCCGCTGCTGGGAACTACTTTTTGGGAATCCTTGTGAGGGATCACTCGAGCCTTGAAGATTTATCTTTTGCTTGGTGACTTCATTCTGGATATGTGTCCCCATTCTTGCTCAGCACCATCGTAGTAATCTTTTTAACAAATGTTTGACTCCATGAATGTAGTATTGGTGTGTGCACGTTTATTGGCCACAACGCTTCCATGTTTGACACCATGTTTGCTTTGTTATTTTCTGGAAATCTAGACTTGTCCTTTCTATTTCAGAGCATCTCCAACTATCTCCTTCATGACCCTGAAGGGATTTATCTTGAATCTCCCGAAACGCATCGGTCCATAGGAGAAGTGCCCTTTTCTTATACTATATATGGATATTATATGTATCACTTTGTGTATGGTTGTTATCTTTGACCATTACACTGCTTTTATGAAATAATACATTTTTCTATTTTTTGAAAACATTGTGTTATTAAATGTTTACCTTTAAAGTCCCTTTGTACCGGGGAGTACTTATTTTTTTACATCTAATATATTTGGGATGGTGGCAACAACAAATGGAGTTTTTGCTCCATAATGGTTCTTTTCAGAAATTCACTTCTACAATAATGTACCTCTAAGGTCTCATTCACATAGCTGCAGAGAACCATACACTGTCAGGAAGAAACATTCTGTCAGCAGCCTGTACAAACTAATAACAGGTTAACAAATCCCCAAGCTGTATACACATCTGAGCAGTTACATCCATAGACAGTTTGAGGAAAGATTTTCTAAAACTGGAGCACTCAGAATCTGCTACAGCCATGCATAGTAGACAATCAGCTTCTAACTTCAGCTTGTTAAATTAAAGTGGTTGTAAAGGTTCTTTGTTATTAAAAATAAAAACATGTTATACTTACCTGCTCTGTGCAAGGGTTTTGCAGAGCGGTCCTGATCCTTCTTTTTCTGGGGTCCCCCGGCAGTGCTTCTGGCCCCTCCTGATTGGGTACCCCCACGGAGAACTGCTTTCCATAGGGGCACCCGTGCGGGTGTGCTCCTGAGTCCTGCTGCTGCATCCATTGACACAGACAGCAGGACTTGGCCCTCGTGTCACTGGATTTGATCGACAGCCAATAGCTCCTGCTGCTATCAATCTATCCAATGAGGACCCAAGACAGCGGCTGGAGCTGCTGGGCTTGTGCTCGTCATTGGAACGATCGAGTTCAGGTAAGAAAAAGGGGGGCAGCTGCAGCACAGGTTTTTCACCTTAATGCATTAAGGTGAAAAACTATGAGACTTTACAACTCCTTTAAGTTTTGACAAAAAAAAACCTGGAGGCCGATTGCTTTCTACGCACAGTTGCACCAGATTTTGCACGCTCCAGTCTTAGTAAATCAACCCCTTTGTATTTAGCACCACTCATGCATCCTTGTGAAAATGTACTGACTTGGATGTGCCTACATCTGAGTCCATCGGTGAGCTGTACCAGCTGCTGGCCACAGCTGTATGCAGGTGCCTCATTCTTAGATGCAGGTATACGCTCCTTCTTGCAGTGTACAGCTCTCTGCATGAACTCACACAGAAAGCCATCAGTGGGGTGAGCACACAAAAGGCTCCATTCACAAGGCTAACGCACCCCCAGATCAAGATCCTTATTCTAAAAAAAAAAAAAAACCCACAAACCACACAAGTTATTTTCAAGTTTGAAAATGACAGCTATACTGCTGACAGTGGTGATATCCTTGTGTTATACTGTATTACTCTGGTGGTGTCCATCCAACATAACATGCAGGACGTCAGAGAACACTGCTGCCAGGAACAGAGGAGGATGGGGAAGGAGAGCCGGCCTCTTATTAACACCATTTATCCTGGACTCATACCACACAATGTAGGGGAGGAGGGCTGTACACAGTCATGTGTGTATGTATATATATATATATATAATATCTCTCCTCTCCCATGAGTGCTTGTGATATGAGAATGGAAGGAGGTCATGGAGAGATATATATATATATATATATATATATACACACACACACACACACACACACACACATACTTCCATTCTCATATCACAAGCACTCATGGGAGAGGAGAGTGAGAAGACACATACATATATATATCCGTCCCCATATCACACCCACCTATGGGGTCACAGTATTGTGTGTAATATATATATATACACACACATACACACACATATACATATATATACCCAGTCCCCATATCAACCATGGGCTCAGCATTTTTTAATATATATATATATATATATATATATAGCACCATCCCCATATCACATCCACCCATGGGGGCAGCATTGTGTGTATATATATATATATATATATATATATATATATATATATATAGGCATTATAAACACACATATGAACCCCTCCCCCATATCACATACACCCATGGAGGGCAGTTTGATGGTTACACGTTGTGTGTGTGTGTGTATATATATATATATATATATATATATATATATTTTATAAACACACACATTACATGCCCCCCCCTCATATATAGAGGGCAGTGTAGGTGTGTGTACATACATACACAGCCCTCCCCCCAGTCTCAGCTCTCATCCATCACCCTCAGTCACACACATACACAGCCCGCCTCGCCTTCCTCACATCAGGTCCGGTGGCCTCCATACACAGCCTGGTGAGTGAGCCCCGAGGACGGGCAGTGTGTATGCGGCCTGTCCGGAGCAGAGCCCTTGGCGCGCACGCACACTGTGGGTAAAGCAGGCGGCCGGCCGGCCCTGGGCTCGGCAGACAAAGCGCGGCAGCTGCTGTTCAGGGAGCGCACGGCTACAGACATGCCGTAGAGCCCGGGCGGCTCGGTGCTGCCTCGAGAACGGGAGTGAGGCAGGCGTCAAACACACTGCCGGATCCGGACATTTCATTTGAGCTGCAGGGAGGAATCGGTTAGCAATCATTGGCCGAAGCCAGGCACAAACCTCCAGTGCGGCCCTGGTTGGCTCCCTGCACGAATCGGCTGTTTGGTTGGACAGAAAATGGCTGCGAAGGAGCCAGTCCCAGCGCGGAGTAGCGCTTCCAGGACTCTCCCTCTCCGCCCTCCGCTCGTCAGCCAGGGTTGCTGTTCCGTGAGCCGGGCGTCGCCCCCCTCCGCTGATGCCACTGCGCAAGCGCTAAGCTTTGCCGCCAGACGTCCAGTGCCCAGCCGCTGCTGTTCTATGAGTCGAGCGCCCCTCCCTCGTGTGTGGCTGTTCCAAGGCGATAGATTTCATCTCTTCAGCTGCCTCAGCTATGAAAAAGAGCGTCTTGGCTCCTTCCCCCAGCTGCGCTGTTCTCTGTACAGCGTGCGCCCCCCTCCGCGGTTATCGCCGAGTAGGAGGCACGGCTCACACGTCTCTGGGTGGCTGTTCTATCCAAGAGGTGTTACCCCCTCCGCCACTACTGCTGCACAAAGGCGATAGACATCCTGTGCTCAGTGGGCGCGATTAATACGGTGCAATACAAGGTCCTTTACCTACAATGGAACGCTGCACTCCCAGTTCTCCAAAGACTGGCATTCTATCTTTGGGAGTCCTCCCTTGTTTGGACCATGAGCTTAGGCAGTGTATGACACCAGTGGTGCCATATAGAACCTTCAGCACGCCAGTGAAGGGCCCCCTGACCCCCGGCCAGGGACCTTCTCCACAAGTCCGGTGGCTGAACGTCGGGGCCCAGTCGCAAGGGCAACTTTGGTAACCCTGGTAGTTCCGCCACTGGTGTCAGTAGTTTTTTTATTTTTGTTATTTTATTTTTTTATTATTTAACAATATTTTTTAATGTTATTTTTTTTTAGAAATGTCGATTTAGTTGTCATAGTCTTTTGACTACAATACAGTTTTAGTTGTACAGTATTTTAGTCATCAAAATAGTTTTAGTCATATTTTAGTCTACTAAAATCTAATGGGTTTAGTTCAATTGTAATGCATTCTTTAACCACTTGCCAATTGCCTGCCATCGTTATACGTCAGCTGTTTGAAGAGGAATACTGGTATACTCTTCTACAGTGGGCAGTTGACTTTCAGATTAAAGTGGTCTCAGCTGCGGATTCGCCGTGAGATCACTTTTATTGGGAGCAGGAGAGGGCACCCCCCCTCCAGCCACGCTTCGGTCAACTCCGCTGCTTACAGGAGCCATCGGTAGCAGCGGAGGCAATCGGGTCCTTTCCCCTCAGGAGCCAGGTGAGGGGAAGAAGATGGCCCCCACTCAGCTCCATAGCATTGGAGGGAGGAGGCGACGTCACTTCCGCCCAATGCTCTTAAAGGGGAAATAATTTTAAAAAAAAATAAAAAAATTAATTTTTCTTTTTTTGTTGTTGCATTTTAGTGTAAATATGAGATATGAGGTCTTTTTGACCCCAGATCTCATATTTAAGAGGTCCTGTCATGCTTTTTTCTATTACAAGGGATGTTTACATTCCTTGTAATAAGAATAAAAGTGACCCAATTTTTTTTTTTTTTTTAAAAAGAAAGTGTAAAAATAAAAAGTAAAATAAACAAAAGATTTTAAAGCGCCCCGTCCCACCAAGCTCGCGCGCAGAAACGAAAACATATGTAAGTCACGCCCGCATATGAAAACGGTGTTCAAACCACACATGTGAGGTATCGCCACGATCGCCACGAGCGAGAGCAATAATTCTAGCACTAGACCTTCTCTGTAACTCAAAACTGGTAACCTGTAGACATTTTTAAATGTCGCCTATGGAGATATTTAAGGGTCAAAGTTTGTCACCATTCCACGAGCGGACGAAATTTTGAAGCGTGACATGTTGGGTATCAATTTACTCGGCGTAACATTATCTTTCACAATATAAAAAAAATTGGGCTAACCTTACTATTGTCTTAATTTTTAATTGAAAAAAAGGTGTACTTTTTCCCAAGAAATTTCGCTTGTGAGACCGCTGTGCAAATACGGTGTGACATAAAGTATTGCAAAGGCCGCCATTTTATTCTCTAGGGTGTCTGAAAAAAATATATAATGTTTGGGGGTTCTAAGTAACTTTCTAGCAAAAAAAATGATTTTAACTTGTAAACACCAAATCTCAAAACGAGGCCCTGTCCGTAAGTGGTTAAAGAAAAGCATCATCTTTCTGCACACTTTACATACACTTTATTGTCAAAAGTATTGGGACGCCTGCCTTTACAGGCACATGAACTTAATTACATCCCGGTCTTAGTCCGTAGGGTTCAATATTGAGTTGGCCCACCCTTTGCAGCTATAACAGCTTCAACTCTTCTGGGAAGGATGTCTGCAAGGTTGAGGAGTGTGTCTATGGGAATGTTTTACCATTCTTCCAGAAGCGCGCTTGGGAGGTCAGGCACTGATGTTGGACGAGAAGGCCTGACTCACAGTCTTTGCTCTAATTCATTCTAAAGGTGTTCTATTGGGTTGAGGTCAGGACTCCGTGCAGGCCAGTCAAGTTCCTCCACCCCAAACTTGCTTATCCATGTCTTTAGGGGTTTTTAACTTTTAGGAACACCTTTTTTTTCTATGTGCCCAGAAAGCCACTGTAAGCAGAGCATGTACTTTAATTAGGGTTAGGGCATTTTTTGCCTGTCATTTACTATCATGTTACAGTAACATAAGCCCTATATTTGGCCATTCTGCGCTAAATGTATTTTTAATCAAAGTGCACCTTTTAATAAGATTATAAATCTGTGTAAATAAATGTATGTAAATAATGTGCTACAGGCAGCAGAAAGCATTTCTTCAGTCTCCTCCAAATCAGACTGCAATACTGTAACTCCGTAGCATGTGTCAAGGCAAGACATCGCAACGGGGCATTCACACCTAAGAACTGTGCAGTAACCAGGATTTACATGATTGTGTCATTTATGCCGCGTACACACGAGCGGACTTTACGGCAGACTTTGCTCGGCGGACGGGATTTCGTCGGACAATTCAATGTGTGTGGGCTCCAGCGGACTTTGTTTTCTCAAAAGTTGGATGGACTTAGATTTGAAACATGTTTTAAATCAATCCATCGAAATCGAGTCCGGTCGAAAAGTCCGCTCGTCTGTATGCTAGTTCGACGGACAAAAAGCCACGCTAGGGCAGCTATTGGCTACTGGCTATGAACTTCCTTGTTTTAGTCCGGTCGTACGTCATCTCGTACAAATTCGACGGACTTTGGTGGATTGTGTGTAGGCAAGTCCGTTCATTCAGAAAGTCCGTCGTAAAGTCTGTCAAAGTCCGCCGAGCAAAGTCTGCCGTAAAGTCCGACCGTGTGTACGCGGCATAAGGAGCCAGCCTCCCATACCAGAAAAAAAGGCTAATCCAGGTAAATGCCCCAAACAAAGGTGGTGCCATCCTTCTAATAAGAAAAGCAGAAAAACGCATTGTCAGGAGATGTAGTGTTATTCCTTGTGTGAGGCAAAACCATAGGTGTTAAGCTGACCATACTCTCATACAAATGTTCTTTTGAAAACTTTCAGCAGAACATTGTTATAATGTTCTTTCTTGCCATCATTCAGTCAACTAATTTTGTTTGAAAGCCCTCAAAATTTGGTCCAGTTTTGCTATTTGAAAGTATCATCAGATGCATTAAACTGATTTCATTATACAAACAATTGTTCAAATGATTTTTCACGAACGAAAAACCACACTGACCGTTAGACTTTGGTTTGTTCCTGAAAATTTTTCCATCCTTCTTCAAGTTTATTTATCGCTACAGTGGAAAAGGAATTTGGATTTCACCCTATTAACCATTAGAAAATTAAACAAAAATTCCAAAAATAAAGATTTTTGTATGAAATTTTACTAATATAGGGCCCGGTTTACACTTACACATTGCTTATGCCCTGTACACACGGTCGGACATTGATCAGACCATTCCGACAACAAAATCCATGGATTTTTTCCGACAGATGTTGGCTCAAACTTGTCTTGCATACAAACGGTCACACAAAGTAGTCAGCAAATCCGATCGTTCTGAACGCGGTGACGTAAAACACGTACATCAGGACTATAAACGGGGCAATAGCCAATAACTTTCGTCTCCTAATTTATTCTGAGCATGCGTGGCACTTTGTGCGTCGGATTTGTGTACACACGATCGGAATTTAACCGATCGGATTTTGTTGTCGGAAAATTTTATAGCAAGCTCTCAAACCTTGTGTGTCGGAAATTCCTATGGAAACTGTGTGATGGAGCCCACACACGGTCGGAATTTCCGACAACAAGGTCCTATCACACATTTTGACTCAGAAAATCCTATCATTGTACAGGGCATTAGTATGCATGCAGATAACATGACAAAATATATCTGATGCTAGGTCCACTTTAAAGAAAACCTGTTACAAGAAAAACAAGTAGGCTGATAATACTGACCTGGCTTATAGAAATACTAGGTGCCTGGAAACCAAAAAGTATTGATGCTTTGGCTTCAGTACATTTTAATTCACTCACACAGGACATGTATAGCAGCAGTAGGCAACCTTTGAGAGATGGAGATCTACTTGAACAACACTGATGAAGTCAAAGATCACTGGCCACAGTCCCCCCCCAAAAAAGAGGGGGGGACTGAGTTCACCAGTGCATTACACTCAGAATGCAGGGTTTAGGAGTGTATTACGCTCAGAATGCAGGAATCAGGAGTGCCTTACGCTCAGAATGCAGGGATCATGAGTGTATTACGCTCAAAATGGAGGGTTAAGGAGTGTTTTACACTCAGGATGCAGGGATCATGAGTGCATTACGCTCAAAATGCAGGATTAAGGAGTGTATTACGTTTAGAATGCAGGGATCAGGAGTGCGTTAGGCTCAGAATGCAGGGATCATGAGTGTATTACGCTCAAAATGTAGGGTTAAGGGGTGTTTTATGCTCAGAATGCAGGGCTCATGAGTGCGTTGCTTTCAGAATGCAGGAATCAGGAGTGCGTTGCTCTCAGAATGCAGGGATCAGAAGTGCGTTGCGCTCAGAATGCAGGGTTCAAGAGTGTATTGCGCTCAAAATGCAGGGTTTAGGAGTGTGTTGCGCTCAGAATGCAGGGTTCAGGAGTGTGTTGCACTTAGAATGCAGGGTTCAGGAGTGCGTTGCGCTTAGAATGGAAGGTTCAGGAGTGGGTTGCGCTCAGAATGCAGGGTTCAGGAGTGCATTGTACTCAGAATGCAGGGTTCAGCAGTGTGTTGCGCTCAGAATGCAGGGATCAGGAGTGCATTGTGCTCAGAATGCAGGGTTCAGGAGTGCGTTGCACTCAGATTGCAAGGATCAGGAGTGCGTTGCGTTCAGGGTTCAGGGGTGCATTTTGCTCAACATGCAGGGTTCAGGAGTGTGTTGCGCTCAGAATGCAGGGTTCAGGAGTGCGTTGCGCTTAGAATGGAGGGTTCAGGAGTGGGTTGCGCTCAGAATGCAGGGTTCAGGAGTGCGTTGTGCTCAGAATGCAGGGTTCAGGAGTGCGTTGTGCTCAGAATGCAGGGTTCAGCAGTGTGTTGCGCTCAGAATGCAGGGATCAGGAGTGCATTGCGCTCAGAATGCAGGGTTCAGGAGTGCGTTGCACTCAGATTGCAAGGATCAGGAGTGCGTTGCGTTCAGGGTTCAGGAGTGCATTTTGCTCAGCATGCAGGGTTCAGGTGTGCGTTGCGCCCAGAATGCAGGCATCAGGAGTGCGTTGCACTCAGAATTCAGGAAACAGGAGTGCATTTGGCTCAGAATGCAGGGTTCAGGGGGGTGGGGGGTGATGTGAAGGGTGGTAGAGGACACTGCAGTGGGGGTGGGCACTGCTATGGGGATGACCCTGCCTTTAACAGTGTCCTCTGCCCCCTTCACATCACCTCCCCCCCACACACACACATTCACATCACCTCCCCTCCATACACACACACATACACAGTGGTGTCTTTTGACCCCCCCTTTCCCCTAGCAGTAACCTCTGGCCCCCGTTCCCTCCCATAGCATAATGTCCTACCCGTTTCAAAAGCAGAGACCGGGAGGCAGCACAGTTCTGGACAGAGGGCGGGAGCTGGCAGAGTTGATTTTCATATTAGCTAGCTGGTGATTGGTTGCTTAGGACCACCCTGTGTTCTAGCAACCTATCACCTGCAGTTTAAATTAAAAAGTTCATTTGGCTGTCTCTTCCTCCTGCCCTCAGTCCTGAGCCGTGCTTCTTCCCAGTTTCTGCTGTTCACTGATGACAGTGGCAGAGGAGGCTGGAGGCAGGAGGGAGAGAAAGACCGGGACATAGAAGGTGCGGCGGAGCCTCGGAGGAGGCTTGAAGCTGGGAGGAGAGAGAAGGACCGGCACCTAGAAGGCGGGGTCGGCAGCACAGGAACCTGTTTGCGGTCTACCTGTCACCTGCAGGCGTTCGACAGGTTGCCGACCCCCGATGTATAGTGATAAGAAATCCTGTCTCTTCTGCAATTTCAAGTGCATGCTTGGTCTTATTCCTTAACTGAAATGTATTGGTTTAGCACAGCCAGGTAACTGGCTTTTTCATAAGGAGGCTAGTTAGTATTATAATTCTGCTGGATTCAAAATAATAATAGATATACAAATCTTTGTACATCTGTCAACATTCACTGTCATTTACTAACCAATATTTTGACTGCTGGTTGTGTTCCTTCTAAGGCTTAATGTACACGGGAAGTTTTAAAACCTCTCCTGAACTATTTAACTTGACAGAGAATAACCCACGTTTAAAAACGTGCGTTTTGCCGCGTTTAGCCCCATTTGCAATTAGAATCGGTTTTTATTTTATTTTTTTAAATCTCCATTTAAAAAGCCTGTAAACGAAACGCGGCTAAACACGAGTTACCACGTTTACAAGCAGTTACAGGCATTTGGCGTTTCAAATGTCTGTGAACATCTGTCCTGAACGCATTTTTTTGCTTTCCAAAAAATGGTTCTAAACTCATTGCCTAGAAACGACTATAAAGGACCCTGTGTACATGTACTGATAATATAACATAGAGGAGAGTTCAGGGGCAGCTAAAAAAAACGCCCAACTGCTCCTAAACGTCCGTTTACCAGCAACAGTGTACATGAAGCCAAAATGTTTGTGATGCTCTGGACAAATGCATGTGTCTGAAAACTGTGGCCCAAAGAGGGTAATGAGGAAATATTTGTTTAATCATTAGTAATAGTATAGAGTGCATCCGGGAAGTATTCAAAGCACTTCACTTTTTCCACAGTTTGCAAAGTTATAGCCTTATTTCAAAATTGATTACATTTATAATTTTTTTTTAAATTCTACAATACCCCGTACAAATATCTCAATGGGGATCCCAGCATAAGTATGAAACTTTTCAGTCCCGGGGGTGTAAGAAGACACGGGGCCACACAATGAGACTGGAAGAGAAGCGGCTTAACCTTAAGCTGCGTAGGGGGGTTTTCATTGTCAGGGCGGTAAGGATGTGGAACTCTCTTTAACAATCGGTGGTGTCGGCAGAAAGTATGGTTAATTTTAAAAGACTCTTGGGCGGGAATCTTAGCAAAAACAATATACAGGGATATGGGAAATGATTTTCTACACCAGTGTTTCTCAACTCAAGTCCTCAATGGGCCCCAACAGGTCATGTTTTCAGGCTTTCCATTATTTTGCACAGCTGATTTGATCAGTTTCACTGCCTTAGTAATTACCACAGCTGTTTCATCTGAGGAAAATCCTGAAAACATGACCTGTTGGGGAGCCTTGAGGACTGGAGTTGAGAAACACTGCTCTACATGGACTGTTATCTTAATTCAACCTTACCAACTACAGTCAGGTCCATTAATATTGGGACATCTACACAATTCTAATCTTTTTGGCTCTATACACCACGACAATGGATTTGAAATGAAACAAACAAGATGTGCTTTAACTGCAGACTTTCAGCTTTAATTTGAGGGTATTTACATCCAAATCAGGTGAACGGTGTAGGAATTACAACAGTTTGTATATGTGCCTCCCACTTTTTAAGGGACCAAAAGTAATGGGACAGATGAACAATCATCCATCAAACTTTCACTTTTTAATATTTGGTTGCAAATCCTTTGTAGTCAATTACAGCCTGAAGTCTGGAACGCATAGACATCACCAGACACTGGGTTTCATCCCTGGTGATGCTCTGCCAGGTCTCTACTGCAGCTGTCTTCAGTTCCTGCTTGTTCTTGGGGCATTTTCCCTTCAGTTTTGTCTTCAGCAAGTGAAATGCATGCTCAATCGGATTCAGGTCAGGTGATTGACTTGGCCATTGCATAACATTCCACTTCTTTCCCTTAAAAAACTCTTTGGTTGCTTTCGCAGTATGCTTTGGGTCATTGTCCATCTGCATTGTGAAGCACCGTCCAATGAGTTCTGAAGCATTTTGCTGAATATGACCAGATAATATTGCCCGAAACACTTCAGAATTCATCCTGCTGCTTTTGTCATCAGTCACATCATCAATAAATACAAGAGAACCAGTTCCATTGGCAGCCATACATGCCCACGCCATGACACTACCACCACCATGCTTCACTGATGAGGTGGTATGCTTTGGATCATGAGCAGTTCCTTTTCTTCTCCATACTCTTCTCTTCCCATCACTCTAGTACAAGTTGATCTTGGTCTCATCTATCCATAGGATGTTGTTCTGGAACTCTGAAGGCTTTTTTAAATGTTGTTTGGCAAACTCTAATCTGGCCTTCCTGTTTTTGAGGCTCACCAATGGTTTACATCTTGTGGTGAACCCTCTGTATTCACTCTAGTGTAGTCTTCTCTTGATTGTTGACTTTGACATACATACACCTACCTCCTGGAGGGTGTTCTTGATTTGGCCAACTGTTGTGAAGGGTGTTTTCTTCACCAGGGAAAGAATTCTTCGGTCATCCACCACAGTTGTTTTCCGTCTTCTTCTGGGTCTTTTGGTGTTACTGAGCTCACCGGTGCATTCTTTCTTTTTAAGGATGTTCCAAACAGTTGATTTGGCCACACCTAATGTTTTTGCTATCTCTGTGATGAGTTTGTTTTGTTTTTTCAGCCGAATGATGGCTTGCTTCACTGATAGTGACAGCTCTTTGGATCTCATATTGAGAGTTGACAGCAACCGATTCCAGATGCAAATAGCACACTTGAAATGAACTCTGGACCTTTTATCTGCTCCTTGTAAATGGGATAATGAGGGAATAACACACACCTGGCCATGGAACAGCTGAGCAGCCAATTGTCCCATTACTTTTGGTCCCTTAAAAAGTGTGAGGCATATATACAAACTGTTGTAATTCCTACACCGTTCACATGATTTGGATGTAAATACCTTCAAATTAAAGATGAAAGTCTGCAGGTAACGCACATCTTGTTTGTTTCATTTCAAATCCATTGTGATGGTGTATAGAGCCAAAAAGATTATAATTGTGTCGATGTCCCAATATTTATGGACCTGACTGTATGTATAATGACAAAGTGAAAGAAGTTTATTTGAAATCTTTGCAAATGTATTAAAAAAACAAAACAAAAAAAAAAATCCCATGTACATAAGTATTCACAGCCTTTGCTCAATACTTTGTTGAAGCACCTTTGGCACCAATTACAGCCTCAAGTCTTTTTAGGTATGATGCTTGGCACACCTATTTTTGGGTAGTTTCTCCCATTCTTCTTTGCAGGACCTCACAAGCTCCATCAGGTTGGATGGGGAGCATTGGTGCACAGTCATTTTCAGATCTCTCCAGAGATGTTCAATCGGGTTCAAGTCTGGGCTCTGGCTGGGCCACTCAAGGACATTCACAGAGTTGTCCCATAGCCACTCCTTTGTTATCTTGGCTGTATCCTGTTGGAAGATGAACCTTTGCCCCAGTCTGAGGTCCAGAGTTCTCTGGAGCAGGTTTTCATCAAAGATGCCTCTGTACATTGCTGCATTTATCTTTCCCTCGATCCTGACTAGTCTCCCATTGACTGCCGCTAAAGAAACATCCCCACAGCATGATGCTGTTACCACCATGCTTCACTGTAGGGATGGTATTGGCCAGATGAAGAGCGGTGCCTGGTTTCCTCCAGATATGATGCTTGCCAAGTCAAGCCAAAGAGTTCAATCTTTGTTTCATCAGACCAGAGAATTTTGTTTCTCATGGTCTGAAAGTCCTTCAGGTGCTTTTTGGCAAACTCCAGGCGGGCTGTCTTGTGCCTTTTACTGAGGAGTGGTTTCCGTCTGGCCACTCTACCATACAGGCCTGATTGGTGGAGGGCTGCAGAGATGGTTGTTCTTCTGGAAGGTTCCCCTCTCTCTACAAAGAAATGCTGGAGCTCTGTCAGAGTGACCATCAGGTTCTTGGTCACGTCCCTGACTAAGACCCTTTTCCCCCGATTGCTCGGTTGGCCGGACGGCCCGCTTTAGGAAGAGTCCTTGTGGTTCAAAACCTCTTTCATTTACGGATGATGGAGGCCACTGTGCTCATTGGGACCTTCAATCCTGCAGAAAATTTTCTGTACCCTTCCCTAGATCTGTGCCTCGATACAATTTTGTCTCGGAAGTCTACAGACAATTCCTTGGACTTCATGGCTTGGTTTATGCTCTGCCATGCACTGTTAACTGTGGGACCTTATATAGACAGGTGTATGCCTTTCCAAAGCATGTCCAATAAACTGAATTTATCACAGGTGGACTCCAATCAAGTTGTAGAAACATCTTTAAGGCTGATCAGTGGAAACAGGATGCACCTAAGCTCAATTTTGGGTGTCATGGCAAAGGCTGTGAATACTTATGTGATTTTTTTCGTTGTTTATGTAGCAGAGCTTTTCCTTTACCTTTAACCCCGAAGCAACTGCTAAAAATTTTCTTTCTGGCTTACCGTTACCATCTTCACAGTGTCCATCCTAGGGGTACTTATCACTCGTTCAACTGAAACACTGGCTCCAACACTTAGTCCTTTTTTTTCTTCCAAGTTTTATTAAGTAACAACATATGCAATAGAAGGGTAGAGGGTGAAAAGGGATTCAGGTACCTTGGATCTTGCGGTTTGAGGTAATTTCTATATCCAGCACATAACACTTCCACAGCTGGATTCAGCAACCACCGGATAGGCCTCTCTCACTGACCTAGCAGCCGATGCGATGCTCGAACACGGTCTCTGCCACAGACCTTACAATCTTGAATTAACTAATTGTGATGATCTACACGGTCTCTGCCACAGACCTTACAATCTTGAATGAACTGACTGTGGTGTTTAATCCAAGATGCGTCTCTGACTGAGTTCCCAGGCTCTTCTCAAGATACCAGCCTTACGCTCGGTCCTCTCCGGAAGAGTCCTCCCCTGGTCACTGCAATCCCTTGCTTCTTCCCGCAGGCCTGACAGCAAAGAGACCATCATTTGGACCAATAGGCCACTAAGACTCTGATCCTTCCATTAGTAGCTAGGCCTTAGGGTTGCCAACCTCAAGGCAGAACTTTAAGGAACTGTAGTCTCCCAGGCCAGGAGGGCCATGAGATAGGGAGCGCCAACCCCCCCCCCCCCCCAGGCTCAGGGGTCAGGAAGCGCAAACCAAAAAGCCCCTAAAAGATGGCGTCTGTTCCTTAAATACCCCTACCCAGAATGTCCGGCTTGTAAACCACTCCCACCGAAAAGCTTCTGAGCAAAGAGTAGTCAATATGTTCGACCAGACTGTATTTCCCGCATCCACCAATGATGACAGCACCACCCATGGTTGGATGGAAATCTGCACAGTCCAGCCAAACTGGTACAGAAACCATTAAATTTAGGCAATAATAAGTTGAGCCTAACTGTAGCTTCAACTAATTTAAATTTCAAAAGAATAGCGTCTGCTCTTCAGGAGCAGGGCGCTACATTTATTTTAAATAAATATACAGATTTCAAACAGTTCTTTCATGTTGTCATTATGGGGTATTGTTTGTAGAATTTTAAGGAAAGTAATTAATTGAATCAATTTTGGAATAAGGCTATAACATAACAAAATGTGGAAAAAGTGAAGTGTTGTGAATACTTTCCGGATGCACTGTTGCTGGCCACAAACCATCAGGAATCACAAATACGATAGAACGTAATCATCACAAAAATGAACCGCTTGCCGACCAGCCACCGCAGTTGTACTGCGGCAACATAGCTCGGCTGCGCGAATCGCCGTTATGTTACGTCGCTTCCTCTTTTGGCCACTAGGGGCGCGCCCGCGCCCCCTGCTCGCCCATGGAGCCGATGTGAGTGCCCGGCGGTCACGATCACCGCCGGGCTCCTGCGATCGTTCGGGCACACCGAGGACCGGGATCTGTGTGTGTAAACACACAGTTTCCCATTCTCTGAGGGGAGAAAAGACAGATCGTCTGTCCATACAGAGTATGAACAGCAATCTGTCATCTCCCCTACACAGTCCCCTCCCCCCTCCAGTTAGAACACACACTAGGGAACCCAATTAACCCCTTGATCGCTCCCTAGTGTTAACCCCTTCCCTGCCAGTGAAATTTTTACAGTAATCAATGCATTTTTATAGCACTGAACGCTGTATAAATGCCAATGGTCCCAAAAATGTGTCAAAATTGTCCATGTTCGCCATAATGTCGCAGTGCCGATAAAAATTGCAGATCACCGCCATTACTAGTAAAAAAATTAATTAATAATAAAAATGCCATAAAACCATCCCCTATTTTGTATTTGCTATAACTTTTGAGCAAACCAATCAATATATGCTTATTGCCTTTTTTTTAACAAAAATATGTAGAAGAATACATATCGGCCTAAACTGAGGAAAAAAATATTTTTTTTATATATTTTTGGGGGATATTTATTATAGCAAAAAGTAAAAAATATTGAGTTTTTTTCAAAATTGTCACTCTTTTTTTGTTTATAGCGCAAAAAATAAAAACCGCAGAGGTGATCAAATACCACCAAAAGAAAGCTCTATTTGTGGGAAAAAAAGGACGTCAATTTTGTTTGGGTGCAACGTCGCAGGACCGCGCAATTGTAAGGAAGTGGGTAAAATCTTCCGGGGCTGATCTGTTAAGCATGCATGAATTAGATCAACCACTGGAAATCGGTCAGTAGAGAACTTAAAACTTTTTTTTAATGCACAAAATTATAATTTAATTGATTTTTTTTTAGTGTTTATTAGTACCAGGATTTCTTTTCATATAGTTGGAATGAGATCATCAATAAAGTTTATTTATAGAAAAAGGAAAGGAAAATTGCAAACAAATTGAAATTGAGTTAAAATGGGAAAAAACTAACCTTGTAGAAAGCCATTGGATTTTTCTGCAAAGTTCAAGACAACTGTGCTGCCCTAGGAAAGCTCAGCCAGGTTAAGGCTGGGTTTACATATATGCACATTTCCCTGCATCCAATTTGCATGACAGGCGAGTTTGACCTGCTCTCAATGGAGCTGGTTCACACAGGTTCGGGGCGGCCGTGGCCCGGATTGCACAAGGGTCCTGTGCATTTTTAGGTCCAGTTCAGGTGCGAGTTCAGGCAAAAATTTGGACCTGAATCGCACCTGAACCGGTGTACAGAAACGCACCGGACCCCATGCTGTGAACCGAGGCCGCACATATGTGAACCCAGCCTCAAAGAAGAAATTTCCAAGGACTTTGAACTATTGAGCCAAGGCTACTACATATTTCCAGTAATAGCAGTGGCGTCGCTATGGGGGGGGGGGGGGCGGGGGGATGCAGCCTGCACCGGGTGACACCCACCAGAGGGGTGACACCGGGGCCACTGCTACACAGTACACTATATTGCATGCACTTGCAGAGCTGCAGCGGAGCGGTGTGAGCAGGACATGTAGCCGTGCGAGGGAGGCTGCCTATAACACTCCCCAGTCAGTGAAGCTAACCCTCGGGGATCTCCAATATCTTCTTCAGCCGGGGTTGGTGGGCAGAGCTGGGGGTGTGGCTGCCTCCTCCACTCCTCCCACAGACTTCTTCACTCTAGCTCTGGGGTAGGCAACCCCCGGCACGGGTGCTGCAAGCAGCACATGAAGCCTCTTTTGCCGGCACTCCCTCGCCATCAGCCGAGCAGCGCAGGGAAGTGTCAGTGAGACACTAATGCATTCCAATTTCAGAATTCCCCATGCTGCACCTGCACTGAGGGGGAGGCACTGTGCCCCCACACATTGTAAAAGATGGGAAACGGTCTCTGTTTCCAGGAGGAGGAGGGCTGTTATTGGCCAATGCTAAAGCCAATCACAGTCCTGTTAGCCCCGCCCACCATCTGGAGGAAGATGACTCGCTTGGTTGCCACTACCAATCTCAGAAAGAAGGGATTTCACTGTGATTGAGAAAACCACAATCAGGTGACAGTTTGTGGAATTACTGTTGAGCTTCTGGGAACTTTGTTGAAATTATTTCTGAACCTTTGCGTCACTTACTACTGAACCCCTGCACTCTGTGTCCCTTTAAGCCACAGCCAGTAAAATCACACCCAACCACTTTTTCTCAGTTGCGGGGGCCCAACTTATGATCCTGCACACAGGCCCACTGCTTTTAGAAAATGCCCCTGACCTGAGCTCATCATTGCGCATCCATTCCATATGCTTGTATGTGACATCACATACATCACATACAGCATACAAGCACGTGGGCTGGATGCGAGAGGTGGATCAGCAAGATGAGTGTGCCAGGACAGGTAGATGTGTCTCATCTCTGCTTCCTTTCACCATATTACGCATATCATAGATGAGAAGAGGGTACATCGGTGGAGCAGGTGAGCAGGAGGGTACAGCGGTGGGGCAGATGTGCCGGGAGGTACAGTGGTGGAAGAGATGAGAAGGGGGTTCAGCAGTGGGACAGAAGAGCAGGGGGGTACAGTGATGGGGCAGATAAGAAGGAGTTATAGTGGTGGGACAGATGAGCAGGGGGGGTTCAGTGTTGGGGCAGAGGAGAAATGAGGAACATTGGTGGCACGGATGAGCAGGGGGTTACAGCGGTGGGGCAGAGGAGCAGGGGGGTACAGAGGTGGGGCAGATGTGGAGAGGGGTGCAGAGGAGAAAGGAGCTACATCAGTGGAACACATAAGAGAAGGGGGTACAGTGGTGGAACAGATGTGCAGGAGGTACAGTGGTGGGGCAAATGAGAAAGGGGGTTACAGTGGTGGGGCAGATGAGCAGATAAGTTCAGTGTTAGGACAGATAAGAAGATAGTCAGCAGTGAGACAGAAGAGCATGGGGGTACGGCGGTGGAGCAGATGTGTAGGGAGGTACAGTGGTGGGGCAGATGAGAAAGGGGGAACATTGGTGGGGCAGATGAGCAGGGTGGTACAGTGCTGGGACAGAAGAGCAGAGTGGTACAGTGGTGGGACAGAAGAGCAGGGTGTTACAGTGGTGGGGCAGATAAGCAGGGGGGTACAGAGGTGAGGCAGATTTGCAGGGAGTTAGAGTGATAGGGAAGATGAGAAAGGGGGTACATTGGTGGGGCAGATGTACAGGGGGTTACAGTGGTGGGGCAGATGAGCAGGGGGTTACAGTGGTGGGGCAGATGAGCAGGGGGTTACAGTGGTGGGGCATATATGCAGGGTAGTACAGTGGTGGAGCAGATGTGCAGAGTAGCACAGTGGTGGGGTAGATGTGCAGGGTAGTACAGTGGTGGGGCAGATGTGCAGGGGGTACAGTGGTGAGGCAGATGTGCAGGGGGTTACAGTGGTGGGGCAGATGTGCAGGGGGTTACAGTGGTGGAGCAGATAAGCAGGGGTGTACAGTGGTGGGGCAGATGAGAAAGGGGGAACATTGGTGGAACAGATGAGCAGTGTGGTACAGTGGTGGGACAGAAGAGCAGGGTGGTACAGTGGTGGGACAGAAGAGCAGGGTGTTACAGTGGTGGGGCAGATAAGCAGGGGGGTACAGAGGTGGGGCAGATGTGCAGGGGGTTAGAGTGGTGGGGAAGATGAGAAAGGGGGTACATTGGTGGGGCAGATGTACAGGGGGTTACAGTGGTGGGGCAGATGAGCAGGGGGTTACAGTGGTGAGGCAGATGAGCAGGGGCTTACAGTGGTGGGGCAGATGAGCAGGGCATTACAGTGGTGGGGCAGATGAGCAGGGGATTACAGTGGTGGGGCAGATGAGCAAGGGGTTACAGTGGTGGGGCAGATATGCAGGGTAGTACAGTGGTGGGGCAGATGTGCAGGGGGTTACAGTGGTGGGGCAGATGTGCAGGGGGTTACAGTGGTGGGGCATATGTGCAGGGGGGTTACAGTTGTGGGGCAAATGTGCAGGGGGTTACAGTGGTGAAACAGATTTGCACAGGGAACAGTGAGGGGGACACTGAGGTGTGGAGTTGCAGAAATTGGGGCTGATCTGAGGCGTGAGAGTGCAGGATGTTAATTTCTCACTACTAAAGTAGTTTACAGCATTTACTTTATAAAAAAATCCTTTAAAAAAATCCTTTTCATGATTGACAGTGTGAAGTTGACATTTTTTTGTTTATAAAATTGGCACACTGAATTTCTTTGAAAACATTTTTCGGCACACAGTGCTTAACGACTTCAGATCCGTGCTATAGACGAATGACAGCTACAGCGCAGATCTGCTTTGCCGGGAGGGTGTCAATAGACATCCTCCCCTTTGCAAGCTGGCCACGCCCCCTGCAGGTGTCAATGAGACTCAGGTGATCACAGATCGGAGTAAGGGGTCGATCCCGACTCCTTACCACGTGATCAGCTGTCAGCCAATGACAGCTGATCATCTGATGTAAACAGAGGATCGGTAACTTTTTACACCAATGGTGCCTCATCAATGCCACCTAGCAGTGCTGCCTATCAGTGTTGCCTACCAGTGCCAATCAGTGCCCATCACTGCCAACCATTAGTGCCCATCACTGCCACCCATCAGTGCCACCTATTAGTGCTCTTCAGTGCCACCTATCAATGACCATTAGTGCCACCAATCAGTGCCACATCTCAGTGCCCACCAGTGCCACCTCATCAGTGCCCACCAGTGCCACCTATCAGTGCCCATCAGTGCCGCCTTATCAGTGGCCATTATTGTCGACCTTATCAGTGCCCATCAATGCAGCCTATTGGTGCCCAACAATGCAGCCTATCGGTGCCCATCAGTGCAGCCTATTGGTGCCCATCAGTGTAGCCTCATCAGCGTACATCAATGAAGGAGAAAAATTACCTGTTTGCAAAATGTATTAACAAAATATAAAACGGTTTTGTATTTTTTTTTTTTACATTCGGTCTTTTTTTATTTTTTTAACAGAGGTGAATAAATACCACCAAAAGAAAGCTCTATTTGTGGGAAAAAAATGATGAAAATGTCATTTGGGTACAGTGTTGTATAACCGCGCAATTGTCATTCAAAGAGTGACAGCGCTAAAAGCTGAAAATTGGTCTGGGCAGGAGGGGGGTTTAGGTGCCCAGTAAGCAAGTGGTTAAAAGGTTGCCTACCCCTGCTCTAGCTGATCCCACGGCTAAAGGAGAAGAAAGAGGTGAGGACACAGCATAAACCCCTAACCTGCCCTATACCACCCCAAACTTCCCTATATTACCCCAAACTGCCCTATACCACCCCAAACTGCCCTATGCCTCACTAACCTGGCCTATACCACGCCAAACTGCCCTATACCACCCCAAACTGCCCTATATTACCCCAAACTGCCCTATACCTCACTAACCTGCCCTATTCCACCCACATTGCCCTATACCTCACTAACCTGCCCCATACCACCCCAAACTGCCCTATATTACCCTAAACTGCCCTATACCACCCCAAACTGCCCTATATCACACCAAACTGCCCTATATTACCCCAAACTGCCCTATACCACCCCTAACTGCCCTATATTACCCTAAACTGCCCTATACCACCTTAAACTGCCCTATGCCTCACGAACCTGCCCTATACTACCCCAGACTGCCCTATACCACCCCAAACTGCCCTAAAGCTCACTAACCTACCCTATACCACCACAAACTGCCCTATACCACAACAACCTGCCCTATATCACCCTAACCTGCCCTATACCACCCTAACCTGCCCTATAGCACCCTATACTACCCTAACCTGCCACTACACCACCCTAGCCTGCCACTATACCACCCTATACTATCATTTACAGGGACCGGTTTGGGTTGTCCCCCATGACCGTGCACTTCCTGAAGGGCGCTGGGCAGGATACACGGGGGGGGTGACACCATGTATTACCGCACCAGATGACACCAACCCTAGTGACGCTGAGCTACTGAGATTGGAGAGTGCCCTAGTCCAGTCCTTCTGATAGGATGCAGTCACTGTTCAGCAGATAATTTTCCACCTGACTGAGTCAGTTTTTAGGTTGACTTTGGCTGAGCCAGGTGGTACTTTGAGGGCCATGCATGGTTTGAATTCCAGCCAATTCATCAAGAAATGGCCAAAAATTTGAGTCATATATGGCCAGCTTAAAGGGGTTGTAAACCCTTGTGTTTTTGCATTAAGGTGAAAAAACTTCTGACACTGACCGCCCCAAACCCCCCCCCCCCCGTTTTACTCACCTGAGCCCTTCGTTCCCTCGGCGCTCTTCCACTCTGCCTGGGGTTATCGGCTCTTGATTGGATAGATTGATAGCAGCGCAGCCATTGGCCTGCTGCTGCTGTTAATCAAATCCACTGACAAGGGCACCGGGGGGGCGGGGCCTAGTCCGGCATTCTGTGTCTATAGACGCAAATGCTGGACTCAGGAGCACTCCCACAAGATAACCCCCCAGGGGATTGCTTCTCCCAGGGGGTTTACAGATGTGAGGAGGAGCCGCAAGAGCCGCCAGGGGTCCCCAGAAGACGATGATCGGTCCACACTGTGCAAAACAAACTGCACAGTGGAGGTAAGTATGACATGTTTGTTATTTAAAAAAAAAAAGAGGGTTTACAAAAAAGAAAGAAACCAGTAGCATGTAACAAGGGGTTACTGCCCTTGTTATCTTGTCCTGCCCCATCAGGTGTGGAGGCCCTTGCCCTCTAGAAAAAGACCACACAAGTGATTTTTAAGAGGAAGGAGGAGCTGAAATAAGGGTTCTCACCAATGAAGAAGACATGGTGTCTCCAGTGGTGACTCTAGGATGCGTTCCCTTCAGAGGTATGTGGGTAGACCATAAGGATCTGGAGAAGTAATAGCACTTGTTATTGTACAGCACTGGGAGCACTGCAGCACCCCTCTTAAGACACAGACTAATGGGACAATTGAGTAGGTTAGCAACCATAATTTTGGAATTTTGCCATAACTTTTGGAGATACCTATACAATATTTCTGGACTATACCTTGTGCAGTTTGTGTCACTGGTTATTTTTAAACTAATTTTTGCATTCAGTACGAAAGCATATAAAGCAAGATATTTCTCATGTGTTTGGTTAAGACAAACAGTATGTAAAGTGAAATTGTTACAGACAATATGTTGGGCTGGTCGTAGGTCTCTATGAGACACAGGGTACAGCTAGTATCTGGAGAGAGTAAACTTGGCCTCCAATTCAACTCAGAAATAAGTGGTGGTTTAGTGGCTAAGGGTCCTTTAGCAGTGGTGGCTATGAAGTTTCCTCTGGGTGCACATATGGACCATCTGGGTCCATGTTCTTATGGGCCTCAGATGTTGGACAGGATTCCCTGTGGACTAGATCAGGAACTATGGAGTAGTGGAGGCTTCATGAACAAACTATATTCATGACTTCTGATCAGACCTATGGCCAATCTAACTTGTAGAGCATGGGTGCTCAACCTGTGGCCCTTCAGCTGTTGCAGAACTACAAGTCCCATGAGGCATTGCAAGCCGCTGACAGTTACAAGTATGACTCCCAAAGGAAAAGGCATGATGGGACTTGTAGTTCCGCAACAGCTGGAGGGCCATAGGTTGAGCACCCATATTGTAGAGTGTAGAGTCAGCAGGGCATATTTGGCGCCTTAGTTCACCACCCCTGCATGGGCCCCCATCTGGAAATGGGCTTAACAACCTGGACACTAGGGCGCCCTCTAATAAGCTCCCAACAGGGCTGAACACCTCTGCTACTCCGAGGAAAAGGTGTTAAATCTGTTATGGACTTTGATTTGAAAAAAGAAATAAAGCTTGTAAGTGATGAGAACATTGTCACTTGTTCATGCACACATTACACCACTACTGGTAAATGTGTAAACAAGTTGAAAATATATCAGATAGGTGCTGTCCCAGACAGGAGGGTACGAGTTAATGTTTTCCTGATTATTTGGTTTTGGCCGGCTTTCCTTGGGTCCGACCCAATGATCCTGTGTTATATAAGAGGGACAGTGGTCTGGAGCCTGTAGTTGGGAGTGGTGTGGAGAAAAAGAGCCCCCAAGCATGGAGGCCCAGTGCCCATAGGTGAGACCCGTAAAGGAGAGGATGGGAGAACTGCACCCACAAGCAGCAAAGAAATGTCACCTACAGCTAGTGCTACCATCATGTAGAAGGTCATCCGGACCTTAGGCTCATCCCCCAAGATTTCAGCACTGAGGATCCTGTGCATCATACATGGACTTTACCTTTGCAGGTATGCCAGGGCGGCACATAGCCTGAGTTAGGGTTAGGGACGTAGGAAGAAATATTGTTCTTGCATGTTGGACTTTGTAATATGTTTCACTTTATCAATTAAAGCTTTTGAAACCTTGTTCCCGCCTGGTCTGAAGTTGCTAAAGGGGTGTAATGCAAGTAGTCTGCACCATTCCACAGTTCAGGTCACTAAGGTACTTTGGGGTATGAAGGCATCAGTACAAGAATAATATGATGTGAAGACACAAGAGTTACCTAGGGTAACAGAAGTTTACCAAGCAGCCTGATGTTAAGCGTGTGCCTGAGATAGGTGGGATAGCCTCTTGCAGGAAGGAGTTGTTGGCATTCTCTCTGTGAGCCACAGATGCCCCCAGCCTGTGCCTAGGTATGGAAGATTTAAGTTAGGTGAAGTACACACATGCATACCTCCCAACATTTTGAGAGGGGAATGAGGGACACCTATTAGCAAACGTATGTAGGCATAGGACATGCCCACTGCCACACCCCCTTAAAGGATAATTAACCAAAATAAAAGGTTAATTAAATCCACAAGGGGTTTTTTTTACAACCACTATTCCTTTATATTGGATTTTAAAAATGTACAAATGCAGCAATTTAGAAATTGGATGAAAGGTTTAGCACTGGGAAACACTTTTTGAAAGATAAAACTGTGCAACTGTATAGATGAGACCAAAATGAGGGACAAATGAGGGGGAAAGAGGGACAGAGTGACATTGCTCCAAATCAGAGGCAGTCCCTTGAAATCAGGGACAGCTGGGAGCTATGCACATGGAGTCTGGGCTATGTGCACAGCAGGACCCCCTACTATTACTGGGGACATATGCGTACGCACTGGGTGTGCCTGGGCACACCCTAATCACCCCCTGTGGTGCAGATTCCACATTTAGACCCCCAATATTTCACCAAAGCCCCCTGATGGGGTTCTAAAAAAATTGTAAAAAAATAATAATAATAATAATGAAAGAAATAAAATTGTAAAAAATAATAAAGAATAAAATAAAAATGAAAACTCCTGACACCAGCCACTGCCTTACTGACACCAATCTCTGCAATACTGACACTGTCAGTATATATACACATGCACACACACATTTTTGTTTGAACTTTGGGGTGCACACCCTAATGCAATAGGCTGTGCACACCTATGACTGGGAGTGAGGTAGCAGTGATACACTGGACAGGTAGATGTGGACAAGGCTCATCATGTCCTTCCTAAATGCAAGTTACAGAGAAGGTGTAGATTGTCACGGGTACCCGAGAGTTAACTGGAGCTGTTATATTGCAATGTACACGGTGTACATTCATCTCTAACAGCAGAGGCCTGCCTTAAGGTCGGGTCTTTCCCCCCCATGGTGGCCTCAGCCTTATCCCAGGGCACTGATAGAAGCGGCACAAAAGAAAATATACCCCATGTGTAGTAGAAGTGATCATACTACAGGTGCTTAGCAGAACCCAGAAGAAACCACCCCGGGGTAAGCCTCTGATGTGACCCTTGCTTGGCACCCAACGAGAAGGGAAACATGGAGGATGTGATGACCACCCCATGACCCTAATTTGCAAATCATTCAGAGAAGAATTTTAATCTTTTTTTTGTTCTTTTAATTTATAAACTTGCTGTTTTTACCATTTTAGAATAAAGTGAATTAAAATAAACCAGTTTAATTATTTTAAATGTAATGTGCATTTAATGTGTAAAATTAAACAAAATTATTTGTTTATTTCCTTCTTATTTCTTCTGGTTAACAAAGTCCGAGCATGCACGGCCAGCACATGATACTCACCTATTTGTCTATCCTTTTGCATGGTCAGTCTTGTTTACAGGAATGAAAGTAGCCTTGATCAGTAGTGATCTTCTGGACTTCAGAGTAGGAGGGTCCTTCTTTGGTGTCCACATTGCTGCTTGGATTGGATGAACACTTCTTTGCGGTCCAGAGGTGAAGATTGCAGTGGTGTGAGGATGTCTCAGAGGAAGGCAGCAATGGGACCAGTCAGCAGTGGGCATGGATTCCAGCAATGAATCACTAGTCTTCACTCCTGGAAAAGATGCTGGAAAGGGATACCAAAGGTAAGTAAAAAAACTACTTTCAAAGTGGTTTGGAGGTAGGTGAGAGGAAGGAAAAGATGGAAGTTGGGAAAAGTTGAGATTTGCATATAAACCAGGGCCTGTAACTCTGGATTTATGGATTTTTTTCAACTTGCAATTTTCACAGAAAATTTTTTTCTGTGAAAATTGCTCCAGCAGCTCCCTTCTCCCCTCCTCACTGACAGGAGTGCCTGCAGTGTCACTCCTGTCAGCAGGGCTTTTTTTCGTTTGGAGCGTGGCGGTACTCGGTCTGGAGGCACCTCTGGCCCTGCACTCACTGCCAACTTCCTGGTTTGTGGGATGCCAAGGAGGGTGGGGGCACAGTTTCCCATGTTTGCCCTGGGCATTGGATGACCTTGCCCTGTTGCTGCCGTTATGGAAATTTGCTCTCTCTCATTTTTCTGAACACCAATGTCACAGGAAATAAAAGTGAGGGTAAATCCAAAATGTTTTGTTGCATCCTGAACAGGAATACAGGGGAAATTTCTCAGTGAGAACACTTGATCCTGTGAGCTCTCAAAAAGGGGATTTTCCTCACATTCTGCTTGAGTTTACAGGTCATAAAGTAAAGGGTAAGCTTCCTAATGAGACACAGATGGCAAAAAACAAAACTTACAGAGGTTTCCACTAATCTATCCAAAATGAAAATAAGTTTTAGCATTAGATGTGCCTAAAATACAGTAAATACCAATGTATAAAGCACCATTTGCTAACAAAGCAAAAATGCAAAAACTACAGCTTTGTAATGTATATATTGTTGATCAGATGTTGCCGTAAGTAGGTAAAAGATAAAAAACAAACCAAGAAATCACTTGCGTATAAACCAGAAGTCTCTTACATCAATTGTCTTTTGCTGGTATAAGATGTTCTTTTGCTCTAAGCTAAGGCATGGGCCAGACATAGCAATCAGTGAGAGGTGTCTGCTGCTAAACTGTGAGACATGCACAAAGAAATCATACTTGTGCATCCTGCCTACCAACATGCAGAAATAATATAAGCACTGGGGGTGGGATGCTTCAGTTAGAGCAAGTAAGAGCATAAAATTTATATTTTGCAAGAAGCAGAAATTTTACCTTTAGATTGTCGAGTTGTAGGATAAATGTACAGATATAGCAGGAAACTTCTTTAATACTGGATTCAGAAAATGTAAATATATTATCCACTTCCGGACCGCCGCACGCCGATATACGTCCTAACTTTGAAGCGGAATACCGTTGTTCTGGCAGCAGCTAGCTGCTATAACCCCGGTATTCTCTTGTTCGGCCAGCGGTCCGATTTCCGATAATAGTGGTCTCTGTGGTGGATTCGCCGCAAGATCACTTTTATCGGTGGCGGGAGAGGGGACCCCCTCCCGCCGTCCTCCGGTGCCCTCCACTGCTTACCGGAGCCATCAGCAGTGGCGGAGGCGATTGGATCCTTTCTCCTCTGTGGTCTGGAGATGAGAGAGGGGAAGATGGCCCCCACCGGTCTCCATACCATTGTAGGGCGGAAACGATGTCAAAACGTCACTTCCGCCCATAGCTCTTAAAGGGCCATTTTTTTTTTAAATGACATTTTTTATTGCAATTTAGTGTAAAAAGGAGATCTGGGGTCTTTTTGACCCCAGATCTCATATTTAAGAGGTCCTGTAATGCTTTTTTTACATTACGATGGATGTTTACATTCCTTGTAATAGGAATAAAAGTGACACAATATTTTTTTTTAAAGAACAGTGTAAAAATAAAAAATAGTTTTTAAACGTGCCCTGTCCCGAGCTTGTGCGCAGAAGCGAAAGCATACGTGAGTAGCGCCCGCATATGTATGCAAAGTATTCAAAGTATTCAAACCACACATGTGAGGTATTGCCGCGATCAGTGGAGCAAGAGCAATGATTCTAGCCCTAGACCTCCTCTGTAACTCAAAACATGCAACCTGTAGAATTTTTTAAACGTTGGCTATGGAGATTTTTAAAGGTAAAAGTTTGTCGCCATACCACGAGCAGGTGCAATTTTGAAGCGTGACATTTTGGGTATCAATTTACTCAGCATAACATTATCTTTCACAATATAAAAAAATTTCACTAACTTTACTGTTGTCTTATTTTTTGTCTTATTTTTTAATTAAAAAAATATATTTTTTCCAAAAAAAGTGCGCTTGTAAGACCGGTGCGCAAATACGGTGCGACAGAAAGTATTGCAACGACCGCCATTTTATTTTCTAGGGTGTTAGAAAAAAAATGTATAATGTTTGGGGTTTCTAAGTAATTTTCTAGCAAAAAAAACTGTTTTTAACTTGTAAACAACAAATCCCAAAAAGAGGCTCGGTCCTTAAGTGGTTAAACAATCAACTTTACCTATAGGTGTTTAACTAATGAAACCTATATAAAAGACAGCATTTTTGGGAGTGGAAGTATTTAACTTAAGATCAAGGCCAAAACCCAGCAAATAATTACCATGATTACTGGATTTAATGAATGAATGAATGAATGAATGAATGAATGAATGAATGAATGATTTGTAAAGCGCTGCAAATGCGAACTGAATCGCCTCAGGGCGCTGGATGTATTTTCTGATGTCAGCTTTCTCAGAAGAGGAAGGTCTTTAGTTTTTTCCTGAATGCCTGGTGGTTTTCTTCCATGCGGATGTTAGTTGGAAGAGCATTCCATAGTCGAGGTCCTTGGACTGCGAATCTTCGTTCTCCCTTTGCTTTGTAGCGGTATTTGGGAACGGTAAGGAGGTTTTGGTTAGCCGATCGAAGACTGCGATTCGGTGTGTAGTGTTTTATTTTCTCGCGGAGATATGGTGGGGCGTTTCCTCGTACGCATTTGTGGGTGAGGCAGAGGGTCTTGAATGTGATCCGATTCTTCACGGTTAGCCAGTGAAGGCTCTTTAGGGAGGGTGAGATGGATTCCCAGGGTTTTTTTCCTGTTAACAGTCTTGCCGCCGTGTTTTGGATGAGTTGTAAGCGCGCAAGCTGATATTGGGGTAGTCCTACGTAGAGCGAATTTGCGTAGTCGAGTCGGGAATTGATGATTGTTCCCACAACTGCCGCTTTGTCCTCTTCTGGGATGAAGGGGATGAGTCTGCGTAGTTGACGGAGGAGATGGTGGGATCCGCTCACCACTGATCCTATTTGTGCGTCCATTTAACTACACTAACTTCTTTTTTGTAGCGCTACCCCTATCCATTCCTTGGTTGAGGGTGGATCAGTCGACTTCCAGTGTCTAAGAATAAGTTTGCTTGCTTGGAACAGAGCTTATGCTATTGCCTGTTTTGTAACATCCTCCACCAGTAAATGGTCCAGGATACCTAGAACACAAGGTTTGCGATCTGCCAGGATAACCTGGAATACCCTATTCAGACTATCCAGGACTCCTCTCCAATAGCGGTGCAGCCTGAGGCACCTCCACAGGAGGTGGATCAGATCCCCATGTTCTCTAGAATACCTGGTACAAGTTGGGTTCTCTCTTATCCCCATTATAAATAATCTTGCAGGAGTAAAGTGTACCCAAAGGAGAATATATAATAGAAGAAGAATATATAACTGCACAAACTTTGGGTGACATTAAGGGAACAGTATTGTACCGCTTGTAGGACCTCCTCCCACTGTTCCTCCTCAAACGTTCCCACATCCTACTCCCATCTACTCTCAGCTCTCAATGGAAAGCCTTTTAGAAAAATACACAATAGTATATAATAGCATCTTGATATGAACCCTTTATAAATTTCCACTTCTGACATGTAGTTAAATATTGGGGTTGGTGACTGTACCCAATCATCAATGCCAGTTTGCGCCCTGCTAGCATGATGAAGTTGTAAGTAATAAAAATACATGGATTGTGGAAGGCAAAATTTATTTTGTAGTTCCGGAAAGGAGCACAGCCTACCATTCTCGAAAATGTGGAATAAATGTGTGATTCCATACTTTTTACTATCCGGGTGTTATGTAAGGCATATAGAAACTGTGGCATGAAAATCATTTTTATTGAGTTGACTTTCCCTACCACTGACACTGAGAGTTTAAGTCTAGACCAAATTTTGGCCTTATCTCTAATGCGGTTAAGTAGTGGGGATAAGTTCAAATGGACATACTCAAGCGGGTCAGGGGTAACGTAAATACCCAAAAATATTTAAATCTAGATGAAATGGAAATGTTATGGTGGACTGTCCCGGTATTACCAGAAGTATCATCCAGGAGTATGACAGACGATTTGGACCAGTTTATGGTGAGTCCCGAGTACTCGCCAAATTGGATAATGACAGCCATGGCCTACCGAGGAGAAACGTCAGTATCTCCCAGGAGAAGCATGGTGTCATCTGCATACAGCATTATTTTATCTTGAATGTCCCCATATTTAAACCCACAAATAAAAGAATTATTACGGATAAGGACCTCCTGTTGTCCAGGTCTTCCCATGCTAGCCAGGGTGTCTTCTAGAAGAGGCTGAAGGGTAGTAGAGATTCCTCTCTATTTCCACAGCTCACAGCCTGGAGTTTGAGCCCCCTCAGCCCTGGGGTTCCCTCGCAGGCTCCCGGACACAGTCTCAGAACTCCATCTTCCACCCAACAACAGCAACTTCCCTGCTGGCAAGACTCCACAATATTTATGGGCTGACCCAGCCACCCTGCCATGCCTCCTGTCTGGGGATTGACTATATTTCCATGAATAGGCAGATCTCAGCCTCTTTGCCTTCACCCACCAGCTTCTAGAAACATCTCCAAGTATCTAGAACCAGGGGGAGGTACCAGAGGCCTGACCTGTAGAGCCCTCCAGCCTGACCTACAGTAACTCCAACCAATTCCCAGACTAACACAAGCTACTGTGAATCAGAACACATTTTCCTCACAACTAGACTGTACACTAGAGGGTGCTACATATATATGACTTGCACAGCGTACAGACAGCACTACCATTGTCAATGGAAAATACACAAAAATACCAGCTGCACTACATTCACATTCCTCTATTAGAGGAATGGGGGTCTATTAGACCCTCAATGTGTCCTCTGCCCTACACTGCAGTTAATCAGCTAATCAACCACAGATGGTAAAGACCAGTGGCGGCCCGTCTATAGGGGGCGCCTGGGTGCCGCCCCCCTCCAGGCAGTCTCAAAAAAAATGTAAAAAAAAAAAAAATCTTTTTTTTTAAAGCTGGCCCTTTAAAAAAAAAATACACAAAAAGGTCCTTAAGTGCACTGTGTTCGGACGCCGGATACAGTGCGACGCCGGACACAGTGCAATTAGGAGATTGCATACGTGGCGCTTCATTTGCGGGCGTTTAGCCCACCTTACGGCGCTTTCTGAAGCGCCGAGTAGCTTCCACCCGCCCTAGTATCTATTACTATGGCTGGGCGGTTTGATTGACATCTGAGTATGATGTCACTTCCTGCTTCTCTCCAATTGCGCCCAGGAGAGAGAAGCAGGAAGTATGAGAACAATGGAGCTCTCCAGGAGACACCGCTGGAGAGGACAACACACAGCAAGGTAAGTAACCGGGGGAGGGGGGTTTGATGGTGACACACGCTGCAATCTGGTGACACATGCTGCAATCTGGTCACACGCGCTGCAATCTGGTGACACATGCTGCAATCTGGTGGCACACACTGCAATCTGGTGACACATGCTGCAATCTGGTGACACACGTTGCAATCTGGTGACACACGCTGCAATCTGGTGACACATGCTGCAATCTGGTGACACACGCTGCAATCTGGTGACACGCTGCAATCTGGTGACACATGCTGTAATTTGGTGACACGCTGTAATTTGGTGACACACGCTGCAATTTGGTGACACACGCTGTACGTTGTAATTTGGTGACACATGCTGTAATTTGGTGACACACGCTGCAATTTGGTGACACTGTAATTTGGTGACACATGCTGCAATTTGGTGACACACGCTGATGCAATTTGATGACACACGCTGCTGCAATTTGGTGACACATGCTGCAATTTGGTGACACAAGCTGCAATTTGGTGACACACGCTGCTGCAATTTGGTGACACACGCTGCTGCAATTTGGTGACACACGCTGATGCAATTTGATGACACACGCTGCTGCAATTTGGTGACACAAGCTGCAATTTGGTGACACAAGCTGCAATTTGGTGACACACGCTGCTGCAATTTGGTGACACACGCTGCTGCAATTTGGTGACACACGCTGCAATTTGGTGACACTGTAATTTGGTGACACATGCTGCAATTTGGTGACACACGCCGATGCAATTTGATGACACACGCTGCTGCAATTTGGTGACACATGCTGCAATTTGGTGACACAAGCTGCAATTTGGTGACACACGCTGCTGCAATTTGGTGACACACGCTGCAATTTGGTGACACACGCTGCTGCAATTTGGTGACACACGCTGCTGCAATTTGGTGACACAAGCTGCAATTTGGTGACACTGTAATTTGGTGACACACGCTGCTGCAATTTGGTGACACATGCTGCAATTTGGTGACACAAGCTACAATTTGGTGACACAAGCTGCTGCAATTTGGTGACACACGCTGCTGCAATTTGGTGACACATGCTGCAATTTGGTGACACTGTAATTTGGTGACACATGCTGCAATTTGGTGACACACGCTGATGCAATTTGATGACACACGCTGCTGCAATTTGGTGACACAAGCTGCAATTTGGTGACACACGCTGCTGCAATTTGGTGACACACGCTGCTGCAATTTGGTGACACACGCTGCTGCAATTTGGTGACATATGCTGCAATTTGGTGACACATGCTGCTGCAATTTGGTGGTGACACACACTGCAATTTGGTGACACATGCTGCTGCAATTTGGTGACACGTGCTGCTGCAATTTGGTGACACATGCTGCAATTTGGTGACACGTGCTGCTGCAATTTGGTGACACATGCTGCAATTTGGTGACACATGCTGCTGCAATTTGGTGGTGACGCATGCTGCAATTTGGTGACACATGCTGCTGCAATTTGGTGACACATTCTGCTGCAATTTGGTGGTGACACATGCTGCTGCAATTTGGTGGTGACACATGCTGCTGCAATTTGGTGGTGACACATGCTGCTGCAATTTGGTGGTGACACATGCTGCTGCAATTGGTGGTGACACATGCTGCTGCAATTGGTGGTGACACATGCTGCTGCAATTTGGTGGTGACACATGCTGCTGCAATTTGGTGGTGACACATGCTGCTGCATTTGGTGGGACACAGGCTGCATTTTATGTGACACAGGCTGCATGTAAGGAGGGACTCCACCGGGGGCACCTGATGTAAGGAGGGACTCCGCTTGGGACACCTGCTAGTGACATGCTGAGGGCTCCCACTGATTCTGCATTATGGTGAGTTGAATGATTTCATTTTATATTACAATGAAATAATAGAAATAATGCGCTTCAATCATCCTGACACCATAACAACCATGGTGCCGGGTTAATTGAAGCGCTAACACCAGGTGTTTGGAGTATCTTTATCTGCTGATTGTTAAACTTTCTAGAATACACATATTTCTATTTTTGTGTAAGATCTGGGCCTGTTGTCCCTCCATCCCTCTCTCCCTCCATCCCTCGTTCATCTCAGACACTAACCACACCACCTTAGAGCCACGCCCACTATTGTGCTGAAACCACGCCCATTTTCACCAAGTGGGAGGGGTCAAAAAGGAAGGGCGGGGCCTGGCGCTCCCCCATCCTAAAACTTCACCAGCCGCCACTGGTAAAGATGGGGGGGCATACCTTTAGCTCCCCATAACAGAAATCCAGATTATCTGAAAGCAATTCACCAGCTGTTAAGCTAGCTTGCTTAACCATGTGTATATCATACCATTTATTAACATACCTTGCTAGACATGAGGTTAAACCCCTGTAGGTCTAAAAGACCCCCGATCCCTCCTTTGCACTTCAAAGTATTCAGATCGCCGAAAACGGCGATTCTGAATACTGTGTATTTTTTTAAATTGGCAGCCGAGTAAACGGGAAGTGACGTCATGACGTTGCTTCCGTGTTTATAATTAGGAGGCTGGAATGAAGCCACCCACGGCTTCGTTCCAGCCTGCCCCCAGCCGCCGGAGACAGCCGATAGGTCACCGGGCCTCCCGATGGAACGTGAGGCCCAGTAAGAGCGGCGGGAGGCGGCAGGAGGGGGGACATCCCCTCCCGCTCCACCGGTATAACAGCCAAGCAGCTTTTAGCCGCATTGGTTGTTATACCAGGAAAGCCGATCGCCCGCTCTAAAAAACAGTACCGGGATGATGCCTGCAGCTGCGGGCCTCATCCTGGTATAACCCCGGAAAGCCGAGTACGCACATCTGCGTACGCTGGGCGGGAAGGGGATAATGTCCATACTAGGACTAGAATTTAATTTATAAAAGACTTCCATACTGTGACAAAACATCCTTCTATACATCTATTCAAGACTTTGTTTCTCAGAAAATAGGTGCAGGAACTTAAAGAGGAACTGCAGTCTGCTCACATAATTTGTAATAAAATTTGTAATAAAAACATCTTTTCTATTCTGAAGCTTCACCCCAACCACTTTTTCATATTATTCTATATATACTGTGAGTCTGTACTTGCCAAATATGCTGCAGAAATCTCCCTCCACTGAGCCTGGCTGCATCCATTTTAACTGTGGGCAGCTGAAGCTGTTGCCTGTTCACTTCCTAGATTTACACAGACACACAGAGGCACACCTCCAGCTCTGAAGCTCTCATTGGCCCTCTTATGACTCATCTCCCGTCCTTCCTGGCAAACTCTCACATGATGTCATAAGCCTAGGCTTTTTATCAGACAAGAAACAGGAAGTGGGCTGTATAAGGTATTTACTGTCAGAAAAAAAAATGTTTTACTATCCAAGGTTAAGGGCAGAAGATTTAATAGATGGAAAGTTGAAAAAACGACTGAAGTTCCACTTTAACCACAACCCCCCTCCCCCATACACACATCTTCCAAACCTCATCAAAAAGTGGGTGTGGTCTAATTTCACTAACAATGGGAGGGTTTTAAGGGGGTATTAAATACCAGGAGTGCATTACATACAGAGTGATGGGTTGCGCTACATGCAGAGTTCAGGTGGTGCGTTACTGTCAGGGCTTGGACTTGAACCCGGGACCTCTGCTTTGTCTGGCAATGAATCTTCTCGCTGAGCTACCTGAGATGCTGGACAGCACTCTGTCTAATCCATTGGACAACCCTGCCTTGTGCCTTGACTTCTGCTGAACCTTGAACTCTTTGCTCCTCTCATGAACTTCCTGATTTAAGCCATAACTGTTTGCCAGATTATTGTGCTCTCTCCAGCCAGCATATTGCTTTTGTCTTTCTTACCGCCGTCCAATTCTTTCCCGTATCTTTCCAAGTAAAACAGACATAACCACAGTCCTCACATTCTTAGCTCCACAGGCAGACTTGTCTGAAAAGCTTGTGTTTTGTTTATTTATTGTACTTTGCATAGTCAAAACAATAGAGCTTGGTAGCTTCACATTCAGCCAATCAAGCACAGGCAAACAAGAGGAGTTATACAAATCTCAACCAATGAACAATGACTAGGGGATTGTATGGGCGTGTCTGTGCAGGGGAAGTGTGTATGATTTCCTGCCCCCTGTCCTTGTAAGCCCTGCTCTTCAGCTAGACAAAGAAATCATGAACGCTGTCTCTGACCAAAACGCACTCAAAGACTCCCATATTTACCATTGGCTTGAATCCTTATTCTGCATTGTTCAGATGTTCAGAGATCAACGCATACCCAGATTATTCTACCATTCCTGTAAATGGGAGATTATCTGCAGTGACAAGCCATAGCCCCCCATGTGCTGATCAGACACACAGAGAGACAGGAGAGTACATCCCCCCATAACCGATAATGTCTTTGCAGTGTGAACACTCCCCCCAGACAATCCTTTGTGCATTGCACAGGGGCCCTTCGCTGGCGGACATATCCTCACTCTGCAAACACTTCTCTACATCTTACAGGAAGCTTTCCACTACCAAATGGGCCTTAAACTGGCATCAGTCTGCCCCAACTCGCTCTTTAGACCAGGCTTCAGCAGAACTAACACTGGGAGACACTGTGACAATACATTATGAATACAACTTAATAAAATTTCAACAACAGTCCCTCCTCTTTTGTCCTCATGTGTCCCTCGATGAATCTTGATCTTCTTCTTATACCTGGAAATGAATCAGTCTTTACAGTCCATATGAGTCCATAAAAAGGAAAACATGGCTTGACTTGTAGACTCTGTTCTTCAGGAGGGATGACTTAAAGGAGGACATGAAGGCCGGTCGGTCTGGGTTCCTCTGTGTCTTGTACGTGGGTTGGGATTCGGGGCGTCTCATTTTAGCGAGGAAGATGTGGTCATCTGCTTGAGCTCTGTTCACTCGTCCAATCAGGCAACAGTAGCACCTTATCACAGCATATAGAGGGAAAAGAAAAAAAACAACATGAGTATATAAACCCCTACTTCCTTCAACCATGATCCGATGAAAAATAAAAAAAATCCCCAAAGATTGCCAGACCCTTAAAATGATTCCAACCTTCACTAGCTATAGCTCTGGCTTTGCCTTGCAGGGATCTAACCTTAGCCATATGGGCCTGAACTTTGTCACTAGTATTTTTGATCCAGGTACAACAATCTTTACCTATGAATTCACAGAAAACCCCTTTGGATGCCAACAGATAATCATGGGCCATCTTTTAATAGAAGGGTCTTGATCTGCCGTTGTTCCTGTGGGATCTTCCTTGTAGCTTCAACACTTTCATTGAACATAATACCCCAATCCGTCCGTTTTTCTCCTACTTTATCCACTTTCAGACGATCCCTGAAAACTCATCTCTTCAGAGAAGCCTATCTGGCCCCCACCTAACAACTGTACATTTATCTTCTCAATCAGCACATCACCCACAGTTATTACCTCTTGTATCTTTGACCTTCCCTCTTAGATTGTAAGCTCTAAGGAGCAGGGCCCTCTGATTCCTACTGTATCAAAGTGTATTGTATTGTATTTGTACTGTCTACCCTCAAGTTGTAAAGCGCTACGTAAACTGTTGGCGCTATATAAATCCTGTATAATAATAATAATAATAATAATAATAACATAACCATCCACAATGGATGAGAAATTGTTCAACCGTTTCACAAGTTCAACCCCCCCCCCCTCTGTCCAAGCAGGAAACCATGCCCAGACCAGGTCGGTGTTGGTGAACAATTCCATTCTAGCTCTTCCTGCCATTTTTACCTTCCCTCGCGCCATCAGATCCTCACGATCGGCCGCAACATGAGATGCTGGGACGAGTTTCACCAGGACGCATGAGCCACTTGTATTAGGAGGAATTACCTTATAAGCTGTAGAACCGCATAAGTACCAAACTAAAGTTGAAGCACACTTGTTGAAACACAATCTACTTCTCACATTTACATGTTCTACAACAGATTATTGGCAGCCCTATAAATGTGTTCGTCAGACAACTACAAAGCGCAATGGAATCCTCTGCTATTCAAAACAATATTATGGCTTCTATCTGTACCTAGATGTTACAACAATAATGGGGATGCCTCCTCTACAAAACAACTAGAATTAAATTTAAAAAACAAAGTGATTTCCATCGTCCTTCCAAACACAAGTCCCTTTGTGTCCCCATGTTTGTTTCAAAAGACCCCAAGCCCCTCCCACCAACTTCCTGTTGCATACATTACATTCTGCAAAGAACTTCCTGTTCTCTGCTCAGCTCTAGAAAAATCTATCCAACTGGTTTATTTACATATTAATGAACAAGAAGAGGGAGGGGGCAGGGAAGGCTGGTTTCCCCAGAAAGCCTCTCCCTTACATCAGGGTCCCCAGAGAGCCTCTCCCTTACATCAGGGTCCCCAGAGAGCCCATCCTTACATTGGGGTCCCCAGAGAGCCCCCTTACATCAGGGTCCCCAGAGAGCCTCCCCTTGCATCAGGATCCCCAGAGAGTGCCTCCTTACTTTAGGGTCCCCAGAGAGCCTGCCCCTTACATCTGGATCTCCAGAAAGCCTCCCCCTTGCACCAGGGTCCCCAGAGAGCCTCCTCCTTCCACATAGTCCCCAGAGAGCCTCCCCCTTACATCAGGGTCCCCAGAGAGCCCCTCCTTAACCTGTACTCTTACCCTCTACATAGTAACTTTGTCTCAGGAGCAGCTGCTTGTTTTCTGCCTTTGCCAACAGTACATCCTTATATTCTTGTTGTACCCTTTCCCAGTTAAGGAATGCCTCCGGATTAGGTCTTGCCAGATATTGCCTTTCTTCCTCTACAACCTTATTCATAATACATTTTTCCCGTTCACTGATTTGCCTTTTTTTTCTTGCTACCCATTGTATTAAGGACCCGCTGAGAAATACCTTGAGGGTATCCCAGACCACCCCCAAGAGTGCTGTGTCATAGTTTATATTCCAGAATTATACGATGGACGATATCATGCTCTCTTTATCCCCTATTATCTCTAACCAGTATGGCATACTCCTCCCCCTGGCATATCAACACTACCAGTGGGGAGTGGTCTGAGAGACCCTTAGGCATATAGTTTATACTCCTAACAAGATGCAATAATTCCACACTACCCTGAGCCAGGTTAATTCTGGAAAGCGTAGCATGAGTTTTTGAAAAACAGGAATACCGTCGTTCCGTTGGGTTTCTCATTCTCCACATATCCAGGAATCCTATATCTCCCACTATTTGCGAGAGTGTTTCCATGCCTTTTCCTATATGCATTCCTGGGAGACATCTATCTGCCCTCCCATCCAGTAGCATATTGAAGTCCCCTATTACCAGTATCGGGACATCAGGCTTATTGGAGATAAATTTCATCAACTGATATAAAACCTTAGCCTTAGATGGAGGCGGAATATATACATTAGCCAAGATACATCCTATACCCTCAAAAGTGCGATGTAGAAAAGATATACCGGCCTTTTTCATCTATACTAGTCTGTCTGCAGGAGAACCCCGCCCTCAAACCAATTAGAGTACTTACTCCTCTGAAGTATGACATATACACAGAGTGGTATTGGGTTTGAAAGTTTCTCCGTTTTAACCACTTCCATACCAGGCACTTTCCCCCCTTCCTGCCCAGGACAATTTTTAGCTTTCAGCGCTGTAGCACTTTGAATGACAATTGCGCAGTCATGAAACACTGTACCCAAACTAAATTTTTATCATGTTCTTCCCACAAATAGAGCTTTCTTTGGTGGTATTTTATCACCTCTGTGGTTTTAAATTTTTGCGCTAAAAAAGAAAAAAGACCGACAATTAAAAAGAAAAACTGATAGGCACTGATAGGCGGCACTGACGGCACTGATAGGCGGCACTGATAGACAGCACTGATGCCCACTGATAGGCGGCACTGATGGGCACTGGATAGGCAGCACTGATGAGGAGCTACTAACAGGCATTACTGAGTGGCACTGATTGGCACTTTGATGGGGTACTGACAGGCATTACTGATGGGGCACTGATTGGCATTTTTCCTCTGCAATTCTGGGGAGTCATCCAAAAAGAATTAAACTTTGACTCCATTATAGAGTATGTTTCTCCTTTCTCTTGCCTTCTGAAGTATAATGTCTTTGTCCTTAGGCCCCATGTACACGGGACGCTGCTAAACACATGTTCAGAGGCAGTTGAACGCTTTTTTCAGTTGCTCCTGGACTCAGTCAATGTTATCCTATGTGACCATGTACATATTCTCGTTTATTGCCGTTTTTAGGCAGTTGCGTTTAACAGTGTTTCTTTGAAAGCAAAAAATGGGTTCAGACACCAAAGATTTCCACGTTTCAGACGCCAAACGTGGCTAAATGCGGTACCGGCATTTAGCCGCATTTTCATTTATAAGCGTTTTTAAAGGTGCCCTATTTTTTTTACATTAAAAACCTCAAAAATGATGGCAAATGATGAAAAACCATTAAAAAAATATTTTAAAATATTGTAATTGCTTGCAATGATTCATAGACCATTTATATACCCTAATGAGCCCTTTATCCAATCCAATATACCACTAGCATTGCTGTTACCTGAAGTATAATTGGAATTTGACCCATATGTTGTTAGATTTGAACAAGCAACTTGTGGCAGGTGACGTGGCAAGTGGACAATCCGCAACTTGTGGCAGGTGACGTAGCAAGTGGACAATCCACAACTTGTGGCAGGTGACGTGGCAAATGACAATCCGCAACTTGTGGCAGGTGACGTGGCAAGTGGACAATGCGCAACTTGTGGCAGGTGATGTAGCAAGTGGACAATCCACAACTTGTGGCAGGTGACATGGCAAATGACAACTTGCAACTTGTGGCAGGTGACGTGGCAAGTGGACAATCCGCAACTTGTGGCAGGTGACGTGGCAAATAACAATCCACAACTTGTGGCAGGTGACGTGGCAATTGCGTTGAAAAATTAGGGCTAGGTGCAAATTTACTATAAAAAAACTGCACAAGCTAGGGTTTTATTACAAGAATTAGGATGCGCAAAGGCTACAGAAATAAAATAATCAATAAGATATAGTGGACCTAACTGGTATTATGGTATTATGCCTAACTATAATTTATCTAAGGGTATAAGGGGGTGCAGTGAATGTGAGTTTTATAATGTGAGGTGGTTTAGGTGTACATCGTTCTTGCATCTCTTTCTTTCAAATGATGCGGCAACTTGCTGCAAACAAAAGGTAGCTCCAAGATCAGATGGTCAGTAACAAGTGAATGCTGTGCTTGAGCATCTAAACCCTAAAAAAATGCCCTATTGACATCATATAAATATATAAACAGCCACAAAAACCCCAGAAATGAAAATCCTAAAATACCACTCTAAAAATAAAAGTCCATGTTTGCCTTGCAGCAAAAAAAAAAAAAAAGAAGAGAAAAAGCCCCCAATTATACCAACAAAAAAAGGTGGGATGAGAGAATTGGTTGAACCAAAAGCCCCTTATTGGCCATTCTAAACCTGCTGGTCATATGTTAAAGCCATGCAGTGCAATATGGTTTACAAAAGTCTACAAATAAATTGTCTGGAACCGCTAATCTCAAACCTGCAGGATTTACCTCACACTCAGGCTACAGTGCCTTGCAAAAGTATTCATCCCTCTTGGCATTTTTCGTGTTTTGTTGCCTCCCAACCTGGACATAACATGGATTGTTTGAGGATTTGCATCATTTAATTAACAGAACATGCCCACAAGCAAACAACAAATAGGACAAAATAACAGAAAAAGTCAATGTGCATAACTATTCACCCCCCTAAAGTCAATACTTTGTAGAGCCACCTTTTTGCGGCTATCACAGCTCCAAGTCACTTTGGATTAGTCTCTATGAGCTTGCCACATCTTATCACTGGGATTTTTGCCCATTCCTCCTTGCAAAACTGTTCCAGCTTCTTCAAGTTGGATAGTTTGCATTTGTGAACAACAATCTTTAAAGTGGAATTCCACCCACTTTTACAACTCTTCAGCATCCCTCACTAAACTGTGCACTGTAAACAAATTGGATATTTTTCTATTTTTTTTCTCAGCACCTACTGTATATCTGCTGTATTCATTTTTCACTTCCTCCTCCCTGGCCGTGGCCCATCGCATCATTTCCTGTTTGCAATGCCTTCTGGGAAGGGGCGGCAACTTCCTCTGAAACTGCCGTTGCTATGGAAACCTGACCTGAAACCTATTACACTGATTGTGCTGCACTGAGCATGTGCGAGATCTGCAAGGATGAGATCCGGGAAGAAATGCAGTCTGGCTTCAGATGCCCACACTTAAGATGGCCACGGCCTGCTGTAAGTTTATAAAATAACAAACTACTGCTATAAACTAACAAAACAGACCTTAGTTTACAGAATAACTTTACTAGAATACATTAAGCTTGTGTATTATAGGGGTATTTTTATGTAAAAAGTATAATTTTGGCCGGAACACCACTTTAAGTCTGACCACAGATTTTCTATTGGATTGAGGTCTGGGCTTTGACTAGGCCATTCCAACACATTTACGTGTTTCCCCTTAAACCACTCAAGTGTTGCTTTAGCAGTGAGTTTGGGGTCATTGTCCTGCTGGAAGGTGAACCTCTGTCTTAGCCTCAAATCACACACAGAGTGGTACAGGTTTTGCTCAAGAATATCCCTGTATTTAGCACCATCCATCTTACCCTCAATTCTGACCAGTTTTCCAGTCCCGACTGCTGAAAAACATCCCCACAGCATGATGCTGCCACCACCATGTTTCACTGTGGGGATGGTGTTCTTTGGGTTAAGTGATGTGTTGGGTCTGCGCCAGACATAGCGTTTTCTTTGATGGCTAAAAGGTTTAATTTTAGTCTCATCAGACCAGAAAACTTCAAACGTGCCATTTTGTTTTTTGCTGAAAGTAATGGCTTTCTTCTGGCCACTCTGCCATAAAGCCTAACTCTATGGAGCGTACGGATTATTGTCGTCCTATGTACAGATACTCCAGTCTCTGCTGTGGAACTCTGCCGCTCCTCCAGTGTTACCTTAGGTCTCTGTGCTGCCTCTCTGATTAATGCCCTCCTTGCCCGGTCCATGAGTTTTGGTGTGCGGCCGTCTCTTGGCAAGTTTGCTGTCGTGCCATGTTCTTTCCATTTGGTTATGATAGATTTGATGGTGCTCTCATGGATCATGAAAGATTTGGATATTTTTTTATAACCTAACCCTGACTTGTACTTCTCAACAACATTGTCCCTTACTTGTTTGGAGAGTTCCTTGGTCTTCATGGCAGTGTTTGGTTAGTGGTTCCCTTAGGTCTTGCAGCCTCTGGGGCCTTTCAAAAAGGTGTGTATATGTAATGACAGATCATGTGACACTTAGATTGCACACAGGTGGACATCATTTCACTAATTATGTGACTTCTGAAGGTAATTGGTTGCACCAGAACTTTTTATGGGCTTCATAACAAAGGGGGTGAATACATACGCACATGCCAATTATTTTTTTTATTTCTGAAAAATAGTTTTATATATATATTTTTCTAATTTTTCTTCACCAATTTAGACTATTGTGTTATGATCCATCACATATAATTCAGATTAAAAAAACATTGAACTAAAGGCTGTAATGTAACAAAATAGGTAATACTATTGCAAGGCACTGTAGCTGCAAACCTGAACCTCATCCCCACTGTTCAATGATTTAGAAAGCACCGTAGCCAAAGGCTAGAATGATGTCATCAGTGGAAACCTATATATTCCTCTGCACCGGTTTCCATTATTGCAGTGATCAGCACATGCCAGCAGAGGTCATTGTTTACCAGTATACAACATCAAGTAGAGGATAAAAGCAGATCATGAACTATACAGGCAATGACAGCTCTTTTTAACTTGTATCAAGGGACCGAATCCCATTCCCCGATACATGTAACAAAGCTAAACAATAAAAGCAATCCTCAAAGGGAGATTTGTTGCCTTATATATCCCATGTTGCATCTACAAATACACTAATAACATACATTTTCCATTCAGGCCACATGCACATTTTCTTTTATTCCTAGAATACAATGATAAACCAGGTGACATACTGCCAGGTACAAAGGTTTGATTGGTGACTGCAGAAGGGCGAACAAGAACAGCCATTGTCATTTTTTTGTTGTGATATCTAAGGTCAACAAACAAGTGATGATAATAGATGACAGGCAACAGACCTTGTCCTCACTCTGGGACTGTGCACATAATGCTTTCTAAGCTACACGATGGGTAATTCGGTGAAGAAAGGGAAGGTTGTCTTAGCGGATCAGAATAAAGTTAAGAGCCTGAGTCTCTACAAAGCAGGTAAGCTGGCATTTTGTTTGTCCTAATATGTTTAGTTGCATATTACTTCTAGTTAGTATATTACATATTTAAAGATTTATTGAACTTTTTTTTTATAATGTGGCTTTTTTTTTTTTTTTTTTTTTTTTTTTTAGAGGATTAAAACATATTATTATTACATTTTCATATAGCTGTTTGTTTCTTACTTGACACATTGTTCAGCCTTCTTTGTGCTTAATGTTTGTTAAAACTGCATATATTTTACTGAAGCAGTATTTAGCAGACTATTTGAGTAGGTTAAAGAGAAGTAATAGCAGCAACAGATCAGAAATAAACTTTCTTTAGTTTTCCAAGTTTTTGAAAATGTATTGGATTGGTTGCAATGAGTTATTGCAACATAACTAATCTTTGTAGCATGTAATTAGGAAAGCATACGTGTGTCCTGTGAATTGTTAATGCTGTAGTATCAGAACTAAAAACATCTTGCTTATACTATCTCTTCTATCATTAATGTATCTGAGCAGAAAATATGACAAACAGGTGTATCTATTAAAATTAAAAAAGGTTTCAGTTGGCTAAAGCAACCAGTAAGATTTATCAGCTCATTTTAATTTCTGCATTGCATAGAATCTAATTGGTTGCTGTGAGCACACGATAAAGGTTCTTGTTAATACAATTTTCATTAACAAGTCTCAGAGATATTGCTGCATACCGTATTTGAAGCTGTATCATTTGTTGGGTAGACTACCTATATGATTATGATTAGGGATAAGCTTCGAGTCCGAGTCGAACTCATGTTCGACTCGAACATCGGCTGTTTGCAAGTTCGCTGAACAGCGAACAATTTGGGGTGTTCGCGGCAAATTCGAATGCCGCGGAACACCCTTATAAAGTCTATGGGAGAAATCAAAAGTGCTAATTTTAAAGGCTTATATGCAAGTTATTTTCATAAAAAGTGTTTGGGGACCCGGGTCCTGCCCCAGGGGACATGGATCAATGCAAAAAAAGTTTTAAAAACGGCCGTCATTTTTTTAAAATTTTGGTTCAGGGTTCCCCTGTGGGGAATTCCCATGCCGTTTTTATCAATGAACTTTTATGCGTATTGTCGGACCGGCAATGCAATAGCCACGAGTAGTTTTAAATGACTTTTTTCCTTTGAAATGTCATTTTGCTGTCAGACTGTTCTAAACATGGGAAACATGTGCCCCTTTACAGGCATACTATAGACACCCCCCAGCTACGAATTTTAAAGGGATATTACAATTTTATTGTTTGACTTTAAGCATTATTAAAATCACTGCTCTTGAAAAAACAGCCGTTTTTAAAACTTTTTTTTGCATTGATCCATGTCCTCTGGGGCAGGACCCAGGTCCCCAAACACTTTTTATGACAATAACTTGCATATAAGCCTTTAAAATTAGCACTTTTGATTATTCATGTTCGTGTCCCATAGACTTTAACGGTGTTCAAACCAACTTTTTTCCTGTTCGCATGTTCTGGTGCAAACTGAACAGGGGGGTGTTCGGCTCATCCCTAATTATGATTATTAAAATTTATTTTAAAAACTAGAATAAGTGGGATTCTCTATATGCTCCCGCATAGGAATAATAGATACCCTTTGTTTCAAAAGAAGGAAATAGGCCTTTTTCTTCTTCTTCTTTATGCTCTAAAACTGTGATTTTTGTACAGTATCTCACAAAAGTGAGAACACCACTCAAAGTTCTCATACACCAGCTCAGTGATGTCGTCATGGAGGAGTGGAAGAGGCAACCTGTGAAGCGCTGTTGAACTCCATGCCCAAGAAGGTTAAGGCAGTGCTGGAAAATAATGGTGGTCACCAAAAATATTGACACTTTGGGCCCAATTTGGACATTTTTCGCTTAGGGGTGTACTCACTTTTTTTGTTGCCAGTGGTTAAGACATTAATGGCTGTGTGTTGAGTTATTTTGAGGGGACAGCAAATTTACACTGTCATACAAGCTGTACACTCACTACTTTACATTGTAGCAAAGTGTCATTTCTTCAGTGTTGTCACGTGAAAAGATATAATAAAATATTTACAAATATGTGAGGGGTGTGCTCACTTTTGTAAGATACTGCATGTTCGATTAAATAATTTAGTATCAGACTGGGGTACCTGAGGCCCACTGTAGAAATATACATTAATGGCCCACCCTTAGTAAAAAGAGTAGGATAAAAATGATAAGAGGTAACTTAAAGCTTACACTAGTGATGGGATGTAGCATATTTGGAATTGCAGTGGTTAAAGTGTTTGTTACCGCAAAATTTCATATTCCTGATATGTGCCTGATGTTCCATGTACTTGTATGAGAAAGTCTCCTATTCTCTTTGTATTTCTTCCTTTGTGTGAAGTCCCTGGTGTTTCTACCAGTCGCTCTGCTTTCCTATTAAAAACTGACCACACTAAGCAGTAGAGCACACTGTGGTCAGTTCTCTAGCTGTGCTGAGAACTCAGTGTGCTCTCCTCCAATGATCAGACTTGTCCTGACACACCTCCCCTGCACAGTCATTCACTGGGAAACTCAGTGTACTCTTTCTTCTCCTCCATCTTAGCGCCTGTGCAGCCAAGAACAGAAGAAAGAGAGGGAATGTGATCACTTATAAGAAAGGGGGGAAAAGGGTATTTATATATTTTTTTTATATCTATACACAAAGGTTTTGCCTTTCATTTATATTGTAAACTGAATGGGTTGTTTTACAAGGTGATTGTTTACAATCACTTTAAGCCCAGTATGAAATGGTAGGTGTGCATGCCTCATAAAGTCCTGATAGGCAGGCCAGCAGGCAACTAAAGGAGTGCACAAAACAGACTGTTACTAATTAAGAGGTAATAGCTTAGCATTGTCACCCTACAGCAGGAATTGCTATTACTGGCAGGATCTCCAGGTAAGAATCTTAGCAATGATTAAAAAAAAAAAATTGCTAAAAGTACAACTAAAGGTTGCCGTAAATTGTTCTAAATACCTACATTCAGTTACTAGCTGATGCACAAGCCTCATAAAGTTAAAAAAAAAGACTTCCTTTTCCTTCCCTGACTGCGACAAATCCTTTTTCATTTGTTTCTCAACTGCTCCCCCTCCCAGACACTGCAGCTCACAGTGGGAGGGTTAAAGCAACAGAGGCAGTTCAGAAAGAAGTGGGCAGGGTATGGTGTGGCCAGGTACTGATTGATGAAATATAGGCTTATAATTCAGCAGTGACATTGCTGATAACTGTATGCCTCCTGCAATTTTTTTTCACACCACTTTAGTGCAAACAGGCACAGCCTACATGAGAATGGCATCTCTTCTCTGAATTCACGAGCAGTGCAGCATTGTTGTCACACCATCACAGGGAGCTGGATTAGGTGGATTTCACTGACAGGTATCTGTGGGACTTTGCAGGGGAACTAAAAGGAAACTGTAAGGCCCCTTTCACACTGGGGCGGTGGGGGCGTCGGCGGTACAACAGCGCTATTTTTAGCGCTACTGTACCGTCGTTCTTGCAGTGGTATTCGGCCGCTAGCGGTGCGGTTTTAACCCCCGCTGGCAGCCGAAAAAGGGTTAAAATCCCTCGTACAGCGCGGCTATAGCCGCGGTATTGCCGCGGTATAGCCGCGCTGTCCCATTGATTTCAATGGACAGGAGCGGTGAAGGAGCGGTGAATACACCGCTCCTTCCCCGCTCCAAAAAAGCGGTTTGCAGGACTTTTTTCACCGCCCTGCCTGCGCACCGCTTCAGTGTGAAAGCCCTCGGGCTTTCACACTGAACAAACAGCGGAGGCTGTTTAGGGGCGGTTTTCAGGCGGTATTTTTAGCGCAATACCGCCTGAAAACCGCTCCAGTGTGAAAGGGGCCTTAGTGCAGATATACTCATAATTATTGTAACAGTGGAACCTCGAATTACGAGCATAATCCGTTCCAGGAATATGCTCATAATCCAAAGTACTCGCGTATGAAAGCGGGTTTTCCCATTGAAGTAAATGGAAACGAAAATAATTTGTTCCGCATTGACTTCAATGGGATGCAATACCGCATGCGGCCAGAGGCGGAGGGTGCTGAAGAGCCTTGGAAATGGCCGAAAAGGCCTGAGCACACTTCGGCGGACCTTGGCAAACCTCGGAAAGACTCAGTTCGCGAGCCTTTGCCGAGGTCAGCCGAACTGTCCTCGGGCCTTTCCGTGCATTTCCGACTTTCGGCTCTGCTCGGCTCCGGCGCCCCCCCACCTCAGGCCAAAAGCGGTACTGCACACCGCTTTTGGCCTGAATCCTGCTCGTTTTGCGAGACAACAATCGCAAACCGAGTTAGGATTTTTAGAAATACAGTGCTCGTTTTGCGAAATGCTTGTTAACCATGTTACTCGCAAACCGAGGTGCCACTGTATTTTGTTAATATATTTATTTATTATAGGTATTTATATAGCGCCATTAATTTACGAAGCGCTTTACATATATATTGAATTTACATCAGTCCCTGCCCCTTGAACCTTAATGCTGCTAGGCGTAAGTGCCAACAACTTTCTGCCACTGTGCTGCAATATACATCTACTTTTTTTAATTGGTAGGCTATCATTCTGCTTTCATTTGAAAGGAATGTACAGTGAGCCATTATATCAAACATAGTGAAAACCTGATTTAGGGTTGAAAAAAATGCAATATTCACAAGAAAATCTATATTCTCACTCAAACATATCTTCATCCCAGAGAAGCATAATTAAATGGAAAATAATAGGGACTTTCTTGCTATGACTCAGTTATCGTTTCACAACGTAAGACAGGTTATTATATTGTTAATGATTATAATTAAAATATCTCAATGGATGTTCTCTATGTGGTACTATTAAAAACAATCGGGGAAATAAAAAAAGTGCCTGCGCCATTATAGTGACGTTTGTGGCCTGTGTGACATTAACTAAGCAAGTAGATCTACTTCAAGTGTAACTAAAGGCAGAACTTTCTTATAGTATTGGATATAGTGGAAGGGATTAGAGCACCTGTTCATTTTTTATTGCTGTATGTATCCCCGTTAGAGAGATTCACCCTATCTGTTTGTCCTGTTTATTGTTAACATTGAAAATAAAAGAAAATCACAAATTTTGGGTTGACATCAGAACACTACAGGGGAAATCTTCCAATAATGACACTAGTTCTGGTGGGATTCCGTCAGTTTGCAGGGATTTCTTCTCACTTCCTGTTTTGGCTATGGGATAGGAAGTGAAGGGAAATCTCCCCAATGGGACACAGATGATAAAAAAAAAAAAAACATTGACGGGTTATAAACCTCCCTTACTTTATCCAAAATGAAAAAAGATTTTGCTTTTAGTGGCACTTTTAGGTCTCTCTATGCCACTCACGTTACAATTTCAGAGTGAAATTGAAACTGGCACAGGGACTGCTTCTAATTAAAGCAGAACTTAACTTCCAAAGGGTTAGCTCTGTTTAACCACTTGCCTACTGGGCACTTATATCCCCTTCCTGACCAGGCCAGTTTTCAGCTTTAAGCGCTGTTGCACTTTGAATGACAATTGTATGGTCATGCAACACTATACCCAAACACAAATTTTTATCATTTTTTTCACACAAATGGAGCTTTCTTTTGGTAGTATTTAATCACCACTGTTTTTTATTTTATTTTTGCTAAAGAAACAAAAAAAGGCCGAAAAATGATTTTTTTTTCATAGTTTGTTATAAAATTTTGCAAACAGGTAATTTTTCTCCTTCACTTATGTGTGCTGATGAAGCTACACTGATGGGCACTGATAGGCCGCACTGATGGGCACTGATGAGGTGGCAATGATGGGGCGGCACTGATGAGGCTGCATTGATGGGCACTGATGAGGCAGCACTGGTGGGCACTGATAAGGAGGCACTGATAGGTGGCACTGATAGGAGCACTGAAGGGAACTGAGAGGTGGCACTAATAGGTGGAACTGATGAGCACTGATAGGCGGCACTGATAGGCGGCACTGATGGGCACTGATAGGCGGCAATGGTAGGTGACACTGATGATGAGGCACTGATGGGCATTGATTGGCAGCACTGATAGATGACACTTGTGGACACTGATTAACAGCACTTGTGGGCACTGATAGGTGGCACAGAACGGTACCAATGTCCCTGTAACAGAAGCCGGTTACCAGTTTTATTCTTTTCTCCTCACGCTGATTGTGAGATGGAAAAAAATCTGATAACCGGCTTTCCTGATCAACTGTTATTGGCTGAGAGCTAATCATGTGGTAAAGGGCCTGCTGTGATTGGCCCTTTACCCTGTTCTGTGATCAGCCAAGTCCAAAAGACTCGGTGATTACAGTGCACGCAATTTGTTTTGCTTTTTTTTTCTATGTTTACCTATTTATTAATTGTTTTTCTTTGGCCCTGCCTAGGTCTAGAATGCTGTATCTGTGTTCCTGCAGCCTCCTGGGATACTTAGATCACATCTCCCAGGAGGTTGCAGGATCAAACACACAGATTAGCTGAGGGGTAGGCCGGAGGATGAGCCTGATGTGTCATCAGCACCTGGCTGCTTGAACTCAGCAGGCAGCTAAGGAGGACCAAGATTTGCTGTGTGGGTACTGTATGGGTTTTGAATAGAATGCAGCCCTATAAGAAAGGGGGGGTGAGTTCCTTTTTAATAATAGGTTTGTGGCAGTATTCAGTATAGAAAACTGTCACAGATCCCTTTCAAATCGGACCTCGAATATGGGATGCGAACTTTCGAATATGGGATGTGAAAAAAAGAAAAAAAAGATAGTTTTTTCCATGAAATGTTTCAAACAGTTTTCCATAGTACATTATATGCCCTGCATTGACATTTAAAGGGGAAGTACAGCCAAAGCTCATTTGTCTGTACATCTGTGGATCAGAGGAGTGCTGTTCGTTCTGAACTCCTGCGACCTGTTTTCGGCCTGACATCACAGAGCTGGTCTTGGCTGGGGAAAGATCATAACCTTATGGTCGGGATCCACCTAAGAGCCTGGACCGGCACCTGGCTCAGCCTTTCAGGGAGTCGCTGAGAGCCTGAGCCAGCCGCTCCCACCCCCTCCACAGACCAGCACTCTATAGTGAGCACATGGGGGCAGAGGAGACAGCGGTGACTGACAGTCACCAGCTCTCTGCTCAGAGTGGCAGGGAGAACTGAGCAATCAGCAGTGTTTGATCGCTCAGCTCTCACGCTTAGAGCTGGCGGGGGACAGATGCAGCATTGGATCAATGCCGCATCCACCTAGGTAAGTATGATTTTTAAAACAACCTCAAACCCACACTTCTCTTTTAATATATGAATCACTGCAAGGATACTACATCGATTTTAATGGTACGCCACGGTGAAGCTCTATATAAAAATGTTAATTATAATCTACAACAATGAAATAACCTGTTTAATTTGTTAGTGATTTGATTATTGAGTTGTACAAAGAAAGTCCTGATATTTTTTTTTTTTTTACAGATTTAGGATTTACAGACAATTTGATAATCGGCATATGTCCCAGTCTCTTTGGCTTTCAGTGTTATATGGCACTGCACCTCTAGCAAATGTTTATTCAGCCCTAAGCTCTAATGAATGTGTATGTAAATATTTGTTATAGGATGCTATATTAAACATTTAGGAGACAAGGGGGATTTTTGGGGAATGTTATATTAAATATAAATTTGCGCTGAAACCTAATTGTGATGTTTATATACATCTTTTTCTCCCCGACATTTAACAATATGTTGTATTTTAATACTAGCATTATAGGTGGACAGGACAAATATTTTTATTTACCCACCAACACTGAGGCATTGATATTATTAGCTTCATCATTTTTTTTTTCTATTTATCTGTTTTTTTCCACATTATGTGCTAGACAACCTTTTTATATATTTATTCTTTTTAAAATGATGTGCAGCACTGGATCTACCAACCTGCTATATTGCCCTTTACTACCCTAGATCTCCTAACAGTTACTTATCACTATCATTGTTTTATGAAGCACTTGCATTTTGATCAGCATTGTATTAACAAATTAGGAATGAAATTACAAACTTCAGGCAAGTCTGGAATATGATACAAAGACAGCCCTCACTTCTAACCAAATGGGGTTACAGTCTAATGCCCCGTACACACGGTCGGACTTTGTTCGGACATTCCGACAACAAAATCCTAGGATTTTTTCCGTCGGATGTTGGCTCAAACTTGTCTTGCATACACACGGTCACACAAAGTTGTCGGAAAATCTGATCGTTCTAAACGCGGTGACGTAAAACACATACATCGGGACTATAAACGGGGCAGTGGCCAATAGCTTTCATCTCTTTATTTATTCTGAGCATGCGTGGCACTTTGTCCGTCGGATTTGTGTACACACGATCGGAATTTCAGACAACAGATTTTTTTGTCGGAAAATTTTATCTCCTGCTGTCCAACTTTGTGTGTCGGAAAATCCGATGGAAAATGTCCGATGGAGCCCACACACGGTCGGAATTTCCGACAACACGCTCCGATCGGACATTTTCCATCGGAAAATCCGACCGTGTGTACGGGGCATTAGAGGTCAGGGAATATTAATATAGTAGATAAGCTACTCTAGCAGTCAGTGCAGACACAAGAGGCAGGCCTACTCTCAGATCATGTACCTGCTGGAAAGAGATGGAAACTTCCTTTGATTCCCTGCACCTCCATGTTATATAACAGATCAAATGGGACACAGTTAACGAGATCCAGGATTTTAGCGACTGATCTTTTGAGCCTGCTTCTTCTGTCTACAATGACTGGAAAGCAAATGGTAGGAGAGGAGGGAGTCAGATATGTGTGCTTACATAGTAAGACACAGTGGACCCACTGAAGAATACTCTGGTCTTCCTCTGGGGAAATTTTCCTCTAAACACAAACTGTCTTGCACAGATTGCTAGGATACAAGAATTTATAGTCATTTGATAAGTAACAAGGAAAGAGCCTGTTTGGGCAGTAAAGGGTCCCAGAATGATCAGAACAGGAATTCCCAACAGAGGAGACTGGACAGACAGGTGTTGCCTACCAGTGGTAAGATGTTTCCAATCAGTCAAGGTTCCCATCTGTTCAATGCTGTATCCTGGCCTAGGCCAACAAGGCCCAGGCCTAGGGCAGCACTTTGCAGAGGGGCAGCACGGAAGGAGTCCCCGCTGGCTTGCGCTACACTGTTATGGGGTGGACTGAGCTGAGAGGCAAATTAGTCTAGCGCCCCCATAAAGCGGCCTCACTGCTTCCGGTATGTGGATGGCTGGCATTCCGCAACTGTGTGTGTATGTGGGGGGGGGGCACTTCTAATTTTGACTGTCCTCTCATCCTGGACTACAAACCTACAAACTACAAACTAGGCAACACTTTTTTTTTCATTTTGGATAGAGAAAGGAAGGGTTATAACCCCTGTCGTTTATTTTTTACCATCCCTGTCCCATTGCAGAGATTTCCCTTCACTTCCTGCCCCATAGCACCATTGGCATGGTTATATCTTTTTAGTCCTCTCCATAAAATTATTAGAAATTTGTGCTTAAAGTAGAACTATAGGCAACACTTTTTTTTTCATTTTGGATAGAGAAAGGAAGGGTTATAACCCCTGTCGTTTATTTTTTACCACCCCTGTCCCATTGCAGAGATTTCCCTTCACTTCCTGCCCCATAGCCAAACAGGAAGTGAGAGGAAATCTATGCAAATTAAGGGAATCCATTGCCCAACCCCCCCCCCCCCCCCCCCAGGCCCTCAGAACTAGTGTCCCCACTCAAAAATTTCAGGGCGGGTCTTAAACAGTAAGGGGTGTGGCCTTGACAGGAAGGAGTGGGTCATATTTAAATTAGGGGGTGCACGAGTTTAGTCAGGCCTAGGGCAGCACAAAACCTAAATACACCACTGCGTCTGTTGCAATAGTAGCATGTGTAAGGACACATAAAGAACACATGTTTAGGCCTATCTGGTCCAACAGACAGGCACTGAAATCAGTGAGAGCTGGAGACTGTTGACAGACAGAGGGAGTCTGTGTCTGAGCTGAAGAACCACTAGCCTGTGTATAATCAGACTGATGTCCCAGTTTGGTGAATTAGAGAACCAGTTCACCAGAAAGGCTTGTAGGCAGTTGCAGTCTATTTTCTCCACTGCAGGTGGCGCTCTTTTGCAGCAGCGCTGTTGTTGGAGAGGAAGTCAAGAAGAGCTGTGATATGGGGGGCTTTGATGTGAAAGGGGGGTAGTGTTGGGGGTGGGGGTGCTGTGATTGCAAAGTTGGTTGTGATGTGAGAAGGGGGAGCTGTGATGTGGAGGGTTGTGATTGCAAGGGGGGTTGTGATGTTAGGGGGGCTTTGTTGTGAGGAGGGGGACTCTGATGTTAAAGGGTGGGTCTGTCATGTTAGTGGAAGCTGTGATGTAAGTGGGAGCTGTGATGTAAAAGGGGGGGTTGTCATTTCAAAGAGGGGACTGAAGACACTAATGTAAAGGGGGCTGTGATGTTAAGGCGGGGGGACAGCGCTGTGATGTGAAGGACCTGAGCCATAGAACAGAAATTAGATTCGGACCTCTGAAGAAAGAAAATGTTACAGACCGGACCTCTGTGAATTTTAATTTAGTACCCCTGCTCTATGGTTTCCTGGGTCATTGGGAAAGCTATCCTATTGGAAACTGCAGCTCCATATGACTCAATCAGCCATTTTGACTCAGGCGGAGCCTATTTAAAGCCCGGGCTCCCATAGGTATCCCGTCTGTTAGGGTCAGTTCTAGTGGTAGGGAAAGGTTCCTGATAAGGAGGAAAAGCAAAGAGCCGTCTTGATTGGGCACGAGACATCCAGGCCACATTTTGCCCCTCTCTTCAGATGCTGTCAGTCCAGCTGGAATCTGCTCTGTTCACATTGCTGGAAACAGTGAGTGCACCTGGCTGGGCAGTCTTTCCACGAGGTTTGTTTTGAACTGTTGCTGCATTACTTGAATACATGTTTTATATTGCACCTGACTGTGTGAATTATTGCCGCTGCACCATGCTGCACCCCTCCTACACTCTGGGACTGATGAAGCTCTTGTTGAGGAAATAGAGCAGTGCAGCAAAATAGCCAGAAGGCTATTACAAGAAGTTGCACTTGGTTTTGTAAGCTGACATAAAATATAACTTTTGTTATAAGATATCTGTTTGCATGAGCAGGTTATATAGTTGCTATGAATTTACTTCCTGTTAGGAATCTCCACAGGCACAGACTACAATTTATTGTCAAGCTAGACTTGCATATGTCTTTCTAGACATGATATGTCACCTTACGTGGGCCATTATTGGGCAGTGCATTTAATGGGTAATTGAAGTAAATGGTCAGTTGTGTATAATGGACTTTCCCAAAACAATTAATACTCTAAAACTCCTGTCAGTTTATTGTAGTAACGTGGCAAAGACATGCTGTTATTATGGGCAAAATAAGCACATCATGGTTAGGGTTGCCTCATTATCCCTTTAATCCAGGACACCTATTAATTACACAGGTTCTTTGGCTGATTAAGGTGGTAATTAAACTCACTTGGTGCCTTATTTGCATTAAATCAGCCTCAGAACCCGTGTAATTAATATGTGTCCTGGATTAAAGGAATGACATGGCAACCCTGATCATGGTACCTTAACCACTTCGTACATGGATGTCCTCCCGTTTCAATAGTTATACCGGGCTGATGCCTGCACCTACAGGCATCAACCCAGTATCGTTCTCCTCAGCCGGTAATTCCCTGCACCGTAAGAACAAACATAGTGGCAGTTCAGCCGCTCGATTGTTCTTATAGGCGGCAGGAGGGGACGTCCCCCTCCTCCCGCCACCCTCCGGTACTTCTACCGGCTTGTCCGTGTGATCCGGCACCAGTGGATTCCTTCTCCGGCTCGCTGAAGTTGATTATAGAGATTTTTGGGGAACAGGTGGTCCCCGGTCATCTCTATGACTCTCGGAGGCCCAGGCGCAACGTTATGACGTCACGCCCGGCCTGGAAGTTGTAAATACTGCCATATACTCAGGTGGAAAGCCGAGATTGTCCTGTTTTTCTTTTTTTACCTCAGGCTTTCCAGCTTGGAGCAGAGATGTGGGGTCTTATTGACCCCACATCTCTCTATAAAGAGGACCTGTCATGCCATATTCCTATTACAAGGGATGTTTACATTCCTTGTAATTGGAATAAAAGTGATCAAAATTTTTTTTTTTTAACGGGAAAGAGTAAAAATCAAAGAATGAAAATAAAATAAACAATAAAAAAAAAAAATTTAAAGCGCCCTGTCTCCGCGAGCTCGGATGCAGAAGCGAACACATACGTACACCTCGCCCACATATGTAAATGGAATTCAAACCACACATTTGAGGTATCACTGCGAACGTTAGAGTGAGAGCAATAATTTTATACCAAGACCTCCTCTGTAACTCTAAACAGGTAACCTGTAAAAAAATTTAAAATGTTGCCTATGGAGATTGTTTAGTACCAAAGTTTGACGCCATTCCACAAGCGTGCGCAATTTTCAAGCATGACATGTTGGGTATCTATTTACTCGGCGTAACATCATCTTTTACATTATACAAAAAAATTGAGCTGAGTTTAGTGTTTTTGTTTTTTTTTTTGTTTTTAATTCATGAAACAGTTTTCTTTTTTTTTAAAAAACACGTTTGAAAAATTGCTGTGCGAATACCATGTGACATAAAAAGTTGCAATGAGCGCCATTTTATTCCCTAGAATATTCTAGAATACAATTGCAGGTAAAAGTGCGGAAACAATCAGAACTGTAAATTGTTGTCTGATTTGTTCCATAAATGAATGTACTAGAAAATATTACGACTCCAGGATGAGTCAATTCCCCAGTACAGTCCATTTCCCCCCTTTGCATGAAATAGCCCTCTACTCCTCTAGGAGTGTGTAACTAGTCTCTGTGCTGGCCCAGCTACTCCGCATCTCCCTTCACCTTCCTACATAAACTTTTATGAAGTTGCTGGGGGAGGAGAGAAGTGGAATTCTATGGAGTGTCAGTTGAGTAACAGCTCTGAGTCTGCTAGGACTGCTGACATCACATGAAAGATGGCAGGAAACAGCAGCAGCAGTTTCAGGATTTTTGGATGCCTACAGAAGGGAGTCTTTTACAGCTATATAACATGCATAATTTGTTTTGTTAAATACACATATAATCTCATGAGAAGGTTTTTGTTGGGATTAAAACTTTGGCGACAGGGTCTCTTTAAGGGTTTGTCCATGCCATGTCTATTGAACTGAATTTTTCTGCACACCATGCATGTATGGTGTGAACAGGGAACATAGAAAACTATTGTTGAAGACTGATTTGTTCTTTCAGACCTCATTGTACAGCTCATCTACGTTTTCCATTCAATGCTTGTAACATGCTGAAAATTTCCATTTATGCCTCTAAAGTCAATGAAGCTGTTAGACTGATAAAAGAAACACCCCAAGCAATTACCCAAGATAGACTTTGTAACACAGTGCTGTCATTATTGATTGATTGACTGTTTCTGATTAAAAAGATTCCAAAACGCCTTTCAGGGAAAAGTAAAAGATATAGATGTGTCTATATGTCATGTGCGTAAACGTTAATATTGTTATTATAATGTATCTCCAGCTAAAATGTTTTTTTTACATTTTGGATACAGCAGGGAAGGCTTAGTCTATATATTTACTCTTTTTGTGGTTTTGGGTTCTTGGTCAATGCTGTCACCAGCAGGGTGGATTTCATTTAAATCAAGTCGATTTAAATCATGATTTAAATCACTAGTAAAAAGGCTTGAATTAAATCAACTCGATTTAAATCATAATTTTTAAAGAGCAGCTGTCATCTCTGTCCCGCCACGGCTCCTCCTCTGACCCGCTGTTGACTCACCAACAGTCCCATTCACTTTAATGGGGCAGCTGGTGATGTGGCAGTGACACAACAAGGTGAGGGACATGGCGGCAGCAGGTGAGTGGATGCCCGCTAGCAGGCGCTGCCACGATGGACCTGAAATGACAGATGCTCTTTAAATGTAAGGACTCATTCTTTCTGGTAGTTAAAATCTTTAATATTTGCAAACAAAATGAAGGTTACCTATTTAGAATAATAAGCTGTCAGGTTAGTAAAACAGCGATATCAGAACCGATTTAATCATACAGTTTGTAGTGTATGTAGATTTGCAAAACAATGAGATAAAGTAATATTCCTGAACATGGTTACTGTGTAATTGTGTGAATGCATCAATTCAGTGCATGTTATCCAAATTATTAATGTATCTTAAATAGAAAACTATCTTTAGATTTTTACTCCAAAAGCATTTTATTAAAATACATTTAATAAAAATCAAAAAAATTGATTAAAATAAAAAAAATCTGATTTTTTAATTTTTTTTTTAAATCATTGATTTTTATCCACCCTGGTCACCAGGACAGAAAACGAGGGGGAAAAAAAATGATTTTAAGTAAGATGGGGAATTTGGAATTCCTACTGCTTTGTCCATTACTGATTTTCCCCTACTGCCTGTCTGGTAATAACTTTGTCACTAGGACCAAGAGTGTGGAAAATCTCCCATCTTTGGAAGTTGAGTAACTGAAAAATTGTATTTTATTTGGATTTTATGTGATAGACCAACGCAAAGTGGCACATTATTGTGAAGTGGAAGGAAAATGATAGTTTTCCAAATTTTTTACAAATAAATATCTGAAAAATGTGGTGTGCATTTGTATTCAGTCCCCTTCACTGTGATACCCCTATTTAAAATCATTCAAAACCAATTGCCTTCAGAAGTCACTTAATTTGTAAATAGAGTCCACCTGTGTGTAATTTAATCTCAGTATAAATACAGCTGTTCTGTGAAGCCCTCAGAGGTTTGTTAGAGAACCTTAGTAAACAAACAGCATCATGAAGGCCAAATAGCACACCAGACAGTTCAGTGGAAAAGTTTAAAGCAGGGTTGGGTTATAAAAAAATATCCCAAGCTTTAAACATCTCACAGAGCACTTTTCAATCCATCATCTGAAAATGGAAAGAGTATGGCACAACTGCAAACCTACTAAGACATGGTCATCCCCCTAAACTGACGGGTCGGGCAAGAAGAGCATTAATCAGAGAAGCAGCCAAGAGGCCCATGGTAACTCTGGAGGAGCTGCAGAGATCCACTGCTCAGGTGGGAGAATCTGTCCACAGGACAACTATTAGTCGTGCACTCCACAAATCTGGCCTTTATGGAAGAGTGGCAAAAAGAAAGCCATTGGTGAAAGAAAGCCTTAAGAAATCCCTTTTGCAGTTTGCGAGAAGCCATGTGGGGCACACAGCAAACATGTGGAAGAAGGTGCTCTGGTCAGATGAGACCAAAATTCAACTTTTTGGTCTAAAAGCAAAACGCTATGTGTGGCGGAAAACTAACACTGCACATCACCCTGAACATACCATCCCCACCATGAAGCAGGGACAGCAAAGATGATCAGAGTTGATGGTAAAATGGATGGAGCCAAAACCTGTTAGAGTCTGCAAAAGATCTGAGACTGGGGCAGAGGTTCACCTTCCAGCAGGACAACGATCCTAAACATACAGCCAGATCTACAATGGAATGGTTTAGATCAAAGCATATTCATGTGTTAGAATGGCCCATTCAAAGTCCAGACCTAAATCCAATTGAGAATCTGTGGCAAGACTTGAAAATTGCTGTTCACAGACGCTCTACATCCAATCTGCCATAGCTTGAACTATTTTGCAAAGAAGAATGGGCAAAAATGTCACTACCCAAAAAGACTTGCAGCTATAATTGCAGCAAAAGGTTGGTTCCACAAAGTATTGATTCAGGGGGGCTGAATACAACTGCAAGCCACACTTTTCAGATATTTATTTGTAAACAAAATTGAAAAACATTTATAATTTTCCTTCCACTTCACAATTATGTGCCACTTTGTGTTGGTCTATCACATAAAATCCCAATAAAATACATTTAGGTTTTTGGTTGTAACATGACAAAATGTGAAACGTTTCAAGGGGTATGAATACTTTTTCAAGGCATTGTACTCACAAAATAACCTTTAATTACTATACTTTGTATGGGAATTCCATGTGCATAAACCTAAAATATAGAATCTTACAGAATTAATCCCTGCTTCTTTACTTTATTTGGATATTTCTATTATTCTTCCACAGATGCAAGATATTCCCTATGGCTATCCCTAGCATAGCCATAGCAACTAATAAGGGCCATCCCTTCATGACTCTAATGTAGTATGGGAAAATAAAAGTTAGTAGTTAGCGTGCCTTACAGGAGCAAATACTTGTAAGGCCTATTATTTTCATAATAAATATGTAAGGTGGCTTGCAAAAGGCTGTGTATTGGTATCAAGAGCACAAGTCCCTGCCCTGCTTCTTTCTGCTAGAACAACACTCTTGCTTGAGGCCTTAACCCTCTGCCATATTGTGCCCATCTCCATGCCAAAGGCCTCCCCATGACTTTGCCAGCAATTAGCCTTTGTATCCCAAAGAACGGAATGTCTGCTATTTGATAAGAAAGTTGCTGCATTTCACTGATGTTACTAGATGGCATTCACAAAAACAGTGGTGCTTTATTATTGTAATAGACAATCAGAGTTACAGAATACCATTCAACAGAGTACAATACATTACATACGTAGAGTACCTATGTGAGGATATGGAAAATAATGTGCAAAACCCACAAGCAATACGTAAGGTTAATAGTACCATTCTCTACAAGTACCGTCCACCCTCCAAAACCCTTCCCTATTGGGGCAATGAACGTAGTGAACTGGATGTGTCTCTACGAGGCCATCCACGGAGCCCAAACTTTTTCAAATTTCCACGGACAGCCACGGTTTATATATGTCATTTTATACATGGGGATTACTGCTTCAATCTGTGCCTCCCAGGCTGAGAAGGATGGAGGGGAAGAATCTATCCATTTCATGAGTATTTCTTTTTTGGCATAGAAAAGAAGGAAGGAAATCAGTAATTTAAGATGATATGGCCTCTGCTTATCATCATGTATCCCCAGCAACGCCATGGCCAGCAAGAGCGGGATAGAGGCCTGCAATCTGGAGTTGATTTCACCTACGATTTTAGTCCAAAATAGTGCAACAACTGGGCACTCCCAGAACATATGTATATATGTGCCTATATGGACTTTACATTTAGGACACATGGGGTCTCTCTCAGGAAATATGTGATGGAGTCTCTGCGGGGTATAGTAGACCCTATGTATAAATTTAACTTATATCAGTTTGTCCTTGCATGCTATCACTAATTTCGGGCCATACTCTAGACAGTCCTCCCATCCCTCCTTATCCACTAGATGGCATTCACAATCACATCACATAGACATACTATCTTGGTGACTTGACAGTGCTTTGTCAATCACATAAAGTGGACGTCCTGCAGCAGTCACATGTGAAAAGCATCCCACAGTACACCTCTATTAAGCCATCTGCCCTTACTTAGTCTCTCTCCTTTTCAGGGTCATTAGTAGTTACTAAGAGGGCTCTGGCTTGCCTTAAGCTATCTGTATCCAGCTCACAACTTTTTGCATGTAGTTCCTGAGACAGGATCAGTGCAGTTTACCTTTGCTTTAGTACACTTCTCCCAGGTCCTCCAGGGGGATAGACTCACTTCAGGGAACACTTGGCCTGGCCTAAAGGGTCTTTTGAATCCCACTCCAGCCTCCATCACCATAAAAAACAGGATGACTACAGCCAGCTCTTCTGAGTGCAGAACTGCCTCACTCTGTCCTCCAGCCCTGTCCAGGGCCACAACTTAGCTGACTACATCTGCATACTGGTGGGGTATGTGTAACTCGAGAATAAAAAAACTGAATTTAGCTCAACCACCTCCACTCTAGACAAGACAAAAAACTCACAGCCTACTGTACATCTCAATAAGGCAAAAAGTTTAATAGTATAAAAAAGTTATAGAAAGCTACATATAAAAACACACATATGACAAAACACATACATTGCTAAAAGAATGTGATCACCTATATAGTTGTATTGTAATACCATAGGTGCTATTATGTTGTATGAATTATATATAATGTCCTCTATATAAGCACTAAGCTACTTGGAGGAAGAGACATTGATGGAATAATATAAAGGATAGTTGGGAAAAATTGGCGCTGCCCTACTAGCAGTAATAAATTATGGGTTTATAATCCTTTGCGAAACAAGTATTAACAAAATATACTAACTCCTGCAGCCTTTATGTGAAAATGACTTGTATGACTAGTCTATGCTAGAGCTACCATATGCATGGGGAGAGAGATGATAATACTAGTGATACAAAATAAGTAATTAAATAAAAAACATCAGACATAAGCTGTGTGTTCAATCCTTAAATGTTAAATGTGAATGGGTGCCGTTTATAAGTAAGATCATATAATTGTATATGAAAAGATTAAAAGTGAATGTGTAAAAGTGTGTGTGGGCATTAATAACCCCAAGAATCAAAAGTTTTGTGACATTGTGGCACCCCCTAGGGGCTAACGCTAGTACTGAGAAAATCTAATTTTTAGTGATATAAGGTACCATTACCACCATATATAAGACTTCTATAAGACCTCTTGATTTTAACCGGTTAGTTCCATACCTGTTAGCTAATATATATATATAACGTATCACAAAAGTGCTCATATGTTATATACAGGATTATAACAGCTAGCTTATGTATTTATATAGGCAGCTGATAATGATAAGCAATAGTACATTTAACATGCCCAAGAGTCTTCAGGAAAAAAACAGTTATATAGCAAAGTCCAGTGAATGTGCAGTACATGGATGCCAGGAGCAATAAATAGTGACTTCCGTGCTCTTTAAAGGATAGGAGGGAGGATATATGAATATATTAAAGACACTTTACTTTTATTTTCAGAATCTTGTTCCTGACATTTGAACCTCCTCTAGACCACTATTTCCAGCTTCCAGATACATTTAATCCAGTGTTTGATTGCTTTCACCACTGCCATTGGTCCGTGTTTATTTGGAGTTGGGATTTTGGTGCAACATCCATGTTTTCTGTGGATCATCTTTAATTCTTTACCTCACAGGACAATTTTGCCCACTAGCAGGTTGTATTATTCCATCAATGTCTCTTCCTCCAAGTAGCTTAGTGCTTATATAGAGGACATTATATATAATGCATACAACATAATAGCACCTATGGTTTTACAATACAACTATATAGGTGGTCACATTCTTTTAGAAATGTATGTGTTTTGTCATATGTGTGTTTTTACATGTAGCTTTCTATAACTTTTTCATACTATTAAACTTTTTGCCTTATTGAGATGTACAGTAGGCTATGAGAGTTTTTTGTCTTGTCTAGAGTGGAGGTGGTTGAGCTAAATTCAGGTTTTTTATTGTTTAGTAACACATATATGATTTTTGCTGAAACTTCCTGCTCCTATCCTTTTCCCCCTCCCCATCTTTTTGATGAGGACACATAAATACATTTTTATTTTCATTGACATTAGTATAAATAGACTTTACCTTAAGGGTTCTTTCTTTTCTGAGCGTTGCATGCTGGTGGGGTATCTGGCTCCCATGCCCCAACTGCTCTCAGGCTCCTCCTAGCCTGGCTTATATATGGACACTGACTCCCCCATGACATTACTGCAGGAGGGCTCTAGCCAAAAGGACCCAGCTCCTGATTACACTATTCTCTGTCAACACACGCTATTTTAGGACACAGTCACCATGTGGCAGACTAGCTGAATGCACTGTTTATACACGTTTACGATTTCTATTCAATTTAAACATTTCATATTGGATTAAGTGGATGCTACAAAACAATGTTCAAACATTAGGTTGCCTGAACACAATCTAGTATTTGGAAGTGATTTAACTAAGGCAGGCCATTCGTGGTTCATTTTTTTTTTCATTCAATCAGAGGGTCGAACGGAAAAAAAAATGAACTGATTCCCCATCCACACTGCACTCCCACTGAGCTCTTGTATTTTGCCAGCAGGGAGGCTTCTCCACTCACAGAACACAATGATCGGTGTTGCTGGCTATAGCCAACATTGTTTGGGAAAAACCCATAGTTTGGGAAAAACCGAACAAGCTGGTTGTACACTAGTCGATCATTAGCCAGCATTGTTTGGGAAAAACCATAGGTTGGGAAGAAGCCAACAGGCTGGTTGTATACAGGTCGATCAATTGATCTACTTGTGTACAACCAACTAGCCCATACATGGATGGAAGTTCGGTCAGTCATTGCTTAATCAGACGAGTTTTGGTTTAAGTATGGCTGGTCTAAATCACTTGTCATTATTGGATAACATGGGGATTAACAACAAGCAAACATGAGAATCAGAAGTGTCTGTGGATAGAGTGTTTCCCACATGAAAACTATTTTAGGATCTTGCTCCTTTATCAAAGAAAGGTGTCATCAGGAAGTTCCGGTGAAATGCATTGAGGTCTTGGTAGTGGCAGAACTTTGGGGTCTTGCTGACGTCACATCCTGCTCAAGTGGAACGCACGCCGGGTCCTAAGGGCGAGCAGCGGGAATTATAATTTTACAGGTGGTTTAAGCTGGTGCCGCTTATGGCGCACTAAAATGTAAATGAATTGGCATACAGGCAGTCCACGAGTTACGAACCCCCGAGTTACGAACGACTCCTACTTACGAACGGACCTCAGTGTCGGCCATTTGTGCTCCACGCTGGTCCTGGATACTTCCAAGCAGCTATCTTGCAGCGCTGGACACATCCCACACTGCAGTACTACATGTACTGCATGGTCAGAAGAGCCCCAGATAACATAACTGCATGCCCAGCAGCACCGGAACACACTACATCCCTGCACAGGCTCAAGTTACACTTAAAAATGCACTATTCTGACTTACACACAAATTCCACTTAAGAAAAAACCTACAGTCCCTATTGTGTTTGTAACCCGGGGACCACCTGTATATGTATTTTAAATAAGGATTTTTTAAATAAACTTATTGCACGATTATTGTTTTCTATTCTGGGATTTCTCTATATTGTTGGACATGAGAGGAGAGGGGGAGGATGCATAGCACGTACCATCCATGGGATTGTAATTGTTAAAGCTGAGAGGGTCCTGGTGGCCCAAAGAGATCTGGTGAGTGGCTCCCCATACAATAGGTTGCGGTTGTGGAGCACAAAGAATGGTGAAGCACTAATGAGTGTGAAGAGCGTGTTTTACTAGTGTCACGTCGTGAAAGAATAAATTGGTGGAATAGAAGATTTCTTCCAGAGATACACAAAAAATGGACTTTATTTGCTTTAAGTTTGAACAATTAAGAATTTTGTGTTGTAATAATACACTTGCACGTATACATGGTTGTATTAGTAATAAGTAATTGTTTAGGTTTTTACACTTGAAATAAGTAATCACTGGTTTAAGCTAGCGCCTCATTTACTCGGTTTCTTTTAGCATTGCCATGTGCCCTCCTGTACCTATTAGAATCCTCCCCTGTCACACCCTCCTACCTCCTCCTGCCCCTTTTAGAATCCTCTTTTTTATACACCCTCCTGCCTCCCATGCATTCCTATTGATCGTACTGATAAACCAATAGGAATGATGGAAAGTGGGAGGAAACAAACAAGCTCCGACACTACCCGGAAGCATCAGGATGCAATTAAAGTAACTGTACATATTTGCAGGCACCTCCATAGTCACAATAAATTATTAAACTAATATAACTTATATTCAATTGATAACATTCACATGTGTATTAAAAACACTGAACACATACTACAGTTTAACCTTTAGGAAACAAGTTAATAAATATTTTATAATTTTTTATAATAATTTTATAATTTCACTGACCAGTATCAATGTTATCAAAGTACTAAGAAAATTAGGTTATACTTGTTCTTCCTTTACTATTTATCTTAAAAAATGTATTTGTACAAAATATAAAAGCCATAGTCTTTTTTTTAATAATATTGCTTTGAATTTACTAGCTGTAGCTGCAGGGGATCAATGTTTGAAGACACCTGAAAACAGACCAGTCAATATGAATGGGAAAGGCCGAAACACGCAAGAGCAGAAAAAGAGAAAGTCTCAATTAAGAATTCAAATCCAGGAATACATCAGCAGTAGTGATGTTGTGATCTTCAGCAAGACGACTTGTGAAAACTGCTCCAAGGTACCATATATACTTTCCAAAGGGTCACCATTTCATGCATGCACATTTCATTGTTTTTTGTATGTTTAATCAATTAGTAGTTTTCTTACAACAATGAAAAAAATATATTACAGAAGCTCCCTTGGGTATTTCATAGTCTAAAATGGTTTGATTCGTAAACCCTGACCTTCCGATTACGCTTCAAATTTTCCAGAGCATTTTAAACCCAAACTGACTGAGTATGAGTTTTATTGGCGATTTTGCACAGAGCAGCCCCAATCCTCCTCTTCTCAGGTCCCTCGCCAGCACCCCTGGCCCCTCCCTCATGCCGAGTGCCCCCAGAGCCAACAGCTTGCAATGTGGGCACCCGAGTCGAGCCACGGGTTCTGCATGTCCATTCACACTGTCATGGTTATGCAATAGAGGTTGTTTGTCAGCTTACCTGTTTCCATATGTTCATCTCCAAAGACCAGCTGTCTCTCACCTGACTGCTTTTATTAACTCTCCTCTAGCATGGCTCCACCCCAGCTCCTATCAGAGAACTCTATATTAACCTCTGCACTGCAGGTCAGCCCTGCTGATCAACCTTTGTGTGTTTGGCTTCCTGTTCCTGCCTGCCGTGTGCGCTACGTTTGTTTCTGTTACCGACTTTGGAGTGTTCTCTACTATTCCTGTCTGCTCGTGACCCTGACCTCTGGCGTGTCCCCGACTATCCCTGTTTGCCTGTGACCCTGAACCTTGGCGTGAACTCTGTTGTCCTTGTCTGCTTGTGTCCCTGACCTTGGCTTATTCCTTTACTATCCCTATCCTCCTGTTGCCTACTGTGGGTGTGAGCTGGGGGACCCTGGGGGCCGCAACCTGGAGCCAGTTGCAGCCCAGTCCATCCTCACCACTAGAGGCTCTGGTGAACACCTGCTGGCTTTTAGACTCCGCGCCCCAGGGAATCCTACGCCCCGGTGAGATCTGTGTTGGTGTCCCAGCGGCCCTGCCTTCCTTACCACCTGGACTTCCATCCGCAGCAGTCAGCCGTAGGGTCCACTGCCTTGTGGTGCACTCCTGATCCCAACGGTGTGCATCTGTCACCCAGCCTCTAGGTGAACTGACACACACACACTGTCTCAGCCAATGAGGAGGGAGAAAATGCATAAAGGTAAAAAATCTTTAGCTTTTACAACCAGTTTAATATATATAAGTAAATAGGTGTACCTGCCAAAGGTTTCTGTCCATTCTGTCATCAGATTTACATAGTTCTGCATCGCATACTAGCATATTATTAAATATTTACCTTAGAATGAAGCCCTCCATCGTCGCTGTTGCCACTGACAGAGCTTCCATCTTCACCCGGTTTTCCTTCCGGTTTGTGCCCTCCGGCCGTCTGATTGGCTGCGCTGCAATAGCATCACTCCCGCGAATGCGTGCGGGAGTCACGGACTGTGACATGGAGCTCTGAAGGGATGGCACGGGTATTCGAAATCTAGTGGAGAAAGAGCTTTTGTCCCTTAAAGAAAAAATTAACACTGCCCCAGCACAGCCTTTCCATAACCTTAGTGTGTACCAGAGACAAGCCCTTCCTGACCTCATAGCTCGCAAAGACATTGTGATACGGGAGGCAGATAAGGGTGGTGCTGTAATTGTACTCAATGAGAGGGACTAAAAGGCTGAAGCTTTGCACCAAATTAATGATCCCCTTACCTATTGCGTGCTCAGGTCTGACCCCACTCAGATTTTCAAAAACAAACTGACACATCTTCTGGATTCAGGATTAGAAATGGGGGTCCCAACCGAAAAGATGGTAGAGCACCTACCAGTGGATCACCCAGTTGTCCCAGTGTTCCACCACCTACCCAAAATTCACAAGAAGGATATCCCCATAAAAGGTCGTCCAAAGGTAGCAGGTATAGGTTCTCTTTTACAGAAACTAGGTGAGTGGGTGGACCAATACTTACAACCCTTAGTAACGAGACTGCCAGGTTACATAAAAGACGCGGCTTCAATTTAAAACCATGTAAATGACATTTACTGGCAAAATAATTTTTCTTGGGTCAATTTGGACATAAGTCCTTGTACTTCTGCATCTCACATTCCCTGGCACTGGATGCATTGAAATTTAATTTGTCCAAACACAGTACATATAATTCCCCTAGTGAACCATAATAATAATCCAGGAGGAATTCCCTGCAGGACTGATTCCGCCTATTAAGTAATGGGGATTCATTGCCTATCCACTATTTGTTTTTATTGTTTGTGCTTTGGCAGTTTATGGCTAACCTTGTACATATAGAGGCTATTTGATCCCCATATTTGGTGTGTAATTATTATTTATTATTATTCTATTATTTTTATTGTATAGCACCTATATAATATATTGGATTATTATTATGGTTCACTATGGGTATACTTACCAATCATCCAGGGTGGGAGGTTGATCTCAGCGCACCAATAAATTTATATTTTATTTTCAGTCACGGTGTCAGAGCACTATCAGCACCTCTTTTCTAGCCCATAAAAGGGCGGCTGTCTGCTCACACCAGTGTTCTTTTTTTGTCCTCACTCCGGACGCCTTTTAAAGTTTATTTTTATTTATTTATTTATTTTTCTCTTATCCATCCATTCATCCATCCTGTCGGGTTCAGCCTCTCCCGATTCATAGGACCCCCCCATATAGGCTGTAAATCTCCTGAGGAGGTGGGTTCCCGTGGTACAGTATAAATGACCGTGTATTACTGGCAAAGGTCACTGGCAGTATAAATGACAGTATATACCTTCGTTAGGCAGGTGCTGGCACTCTCTTCTTCCATGTTTTTGTGTGTTCATGGTTTGGCTCGCTGGGACTTGTAGTTCACCTCCTCCACATGTACTCCTTTCAGGAAGCTCAGAGTTGTGCAGGTGAGGTCAGAGGCAGCTTCCTCTTGGGTTGTCTAGCAAACACCAGAATGCTCTGTCCTCTAGGCTGATCTCAGTCTCTGCTCTGGTAAGCCTCCTTCCAGGTACTTTCTGCTGTGTTACTTGTCTGTCAGAGTATTTTTATTATCCTGTACCTTCTAGGACTGGGGAATTTTGCCTGCCTGCCTAGCTGCCTTAAGCACCGAAGATTTGGATGGAGAAGTTGATTTTAATTGTAGTTATTTATTTATTTCTTAAAAGAGAGCACATCCTCTGTGTTTTACAGAGAGAAGGGCCCACTGTGAGATAAACTCCCGCAAAAAGGTTCCAAATCAGCATTCCAGCCTCAAAAGAGTAAAGAAGGGACTAGTGTTGTGGAATCTCATATTAGCCAATGTATTTCATATTGTATATATTGATTTGCATATATTTATTGATAATTATTATTATTATTATTTATATTATTATATAGTAGTGGTTTTATCAATATTATTATTCAATAAGTAAAGCAACAATTGTTAATCTTTAATAATGTATACTGTGTTTTCCAGATTTAGAAAGTCTTCATTTTTAAGTGTTGAACTTTAAATGACCTCTGCTTTATGACAAGTACTTGTAAACAGGTGTTCTCGAAAATGTATTAAGTCTACTGGATGAAAGTTCATTAGAATAGATTCAAGTTATGAAGAATTTTCTCAGACAGATAAGAAAACAGGTGGTTAAAATAATTAGGTGGAATACAGGAAAGTTATGTACAGAACATTAATTAAGTTTGACAGGGTCAAACAAAGGTCTGCTTGTGCCCTCATTAAAACTGTTAAAATACATGCATATAGTGAAACATATAAAACATCTGGTGGGGTTATTGAAAGTTAATTGTCTCAAAGTTATAAATCTGCAAATCCTTGAAGCTAGTATCAAGATAAGGAGAGTCTGATAACACAGCTGGGTGCCAGACTGTCTCTATACAGGTGTTTTTAATTGGACAAAACCAGTTATAAATCACTTTAATGAACATATAGGAATTTTGGGAATAATTAAGTTTATCTGGTTGTAGAACAGGTGTCAGATTTATGGTTGGTTACTTTGATGTAGATCTTAGCGACCAATCATATGTAAGAGATAAGTTGAGATAAGACTTGTAAAAGTGTATATAAATGCAAGCTCTGCAATTGTTAGACAGACAAGTCAGATAGGAGCTCATAAGGCTGAACTCTATGTATGCTGCCCTATTGCACGGGTCATAGAGGTCAGAACCAATGGGCAAGTATCTGTCCTAACTTGTCCCCTCGGACAAGTCAGATAGGAGCTCATAAGGCTGAACTCTATGTATGCTGCCCTATTGCACGGGTCATAGAGGTCAGAACCAATGGGCAAGTATCTGTCCACAACTTGTCTCCTCGTACGAGTCAGAGAAGACTTCTTAACTTGTTCCAGAATGTGGTCTCAGGTGAATTTCCCTCAAGAACTTGGTCGAGCTGGAACCCAGAACTCTGTGAGGGGACCAGACCATCGGCAGATCAGGCTGGTCCCTATCAGGTGAGAGGTTCCCAAGAATTGGCAGTAAAGACCCATTCTGGTTCAAGGTGAGAACACTTCACAATCTTTTCAATTTGGTTAGAGGATAAGAATATTTATATCTAATATGCATGCATTGTAAGAAACTGTATAAATTAGACCTGTATATTGTAATATTTTGAACATAAACCTGTATGTTATCAGCTGTTAATAAACCTGCATTGCTGCCTGGTTCGATACTTTACTATTCTACTTCATTTGGTGGCCCGTACGGGGACAGCATAACCTCAACTCCGATCTTGCCTAACTCCATGCTGGTGAGGCACTGAGCTCAACACAATTTTGCGCAATTTATATCAGGTTAGCAGACACCTATTATTAGTTCTGCATTGTGTTGTGCCGTGTTTTGCTAGCGCTAGGAGGGGCAGGTGGTTGTTGTTGGGGTATCGCTGTCCACCAGGCAGATCTTTGTGATGGTAGGTTGGGTTTTCTCAACTGTGAATGCCTTAAAATGTATTGTACAGGATGAAATACCCTGGGTAACAAAACAAAAAAAAACAAAAAAAAAAATGGAAAAATTTTTCCAGAGGGGTACCCCTGTAGAAGGCTAGCTACTCTCTGTGTGAACCTACCTTTAACATGCATGTTGGTATCCTAGACTGAATAAATCAGTCTAGAAGAGGTATATTTTGATTGGTATCCTAGACCTACAAGAGGTCTGGACGAGGTTTTGGGGTAAATGTTTTGACCCCTGGAGAACCTACCTTTAACATGCATGTTGGTATCCTAGACTGAGTAAATCAGTCTAGAAGAGGTATATTTTGATTGGTATCCTAGACCTACAAGAGGTCTGGACGAGGTTTTGGGGTAAATGTTTTGACCCCTGGAGAACCTACCTTTAACATGCATGTTGGTATCCTAGACTGAGTAAATCAGTCTAGAAGAGGTATATTTTGATTGGTATCCTAGACCTACAAGAGGTCTGGATGAGGTTTTGGGGTAAATGTTTTGAGCCCTGGAGAACCTACCTTTAACATGCATGTTGGTATCCTAGACTGAGTAAATCGGTCTAGAAGAGGTATATTTTGATTGGTATCCTAGACCTACAAAAGGTCTGGACGAGGTTTTGGGGTAAATGTTTTGACCCCTGGAGAACCTACCTTTTACATGCATGTTGGTATCCTAGACCGAGTAAATCGGTCTAGAAGAGGTTTACTTTCGATTGGTATGTTAGCCCTACAAGAGTTCTGGAAGAATTGGTATCCTAGACTGGTAAGTCCAATTTGGAAGAGGTTCTTGAGTTGCCTAAATTTACATGCATGTTGGTATCCTGGATTGGCAATCAATCTGGAGGAGGCTTTGGGGTTATCAGACCCCTGGAAAGCCTAAGTTAAAAACAAAAACAGTACTGATATGTAGCTACTAGTAGAAAAAGGTACCTTTGTTTTGTATATTATTGAACATAATAATTGTGGTGTAAAATAATACTCATGAGTTTAGAAATGTCAGGAGAGGCAAGTCCTGACAGGTAAATAAGGTAAAGGTTTTGGAGCTCCATTTGTTAACAAAGTTAAAAGGTATGTATTGTCTTTGTGCTATAAGTGTATGTGTTTATATGTATCTGTTATAACGGTCTGTGTACTAACTGAGTTAAGATCAGGTTGAGACATTCCTGATCGCCGTGGCAAGCAGGGCTTGGCGGTTTTTTGTGTCTTGAGACAAGCATTTTGGTAAGGAGACGTATGCGCGTACGGTGCCTATTGGCTTTACTCTGAGCACTGCTGTCCATAAGTAATTACTAACTAACCTGTCAGTTTTAATAATTCTGTGAATATTTGTATATTTATATATAGTCAGGAATTTGTGTTCATGTGTATGCATACTTTGCTAGGTGGAGTGACTGTATTGCTATATAGAAAACAGAAGATAATGACATTTTGTTAATGAATGTTCACAAATGTAAGTTAATTTCTTTGTAATCTTTGTAGACTGTTAGGGAATATTGTATGTGTGAGGGAGACTGATCATCTCCCATATTAGGTTAGAATAATTCTGTAGTGGTTGTAAAAACGTTGGTGTGAAAGGACCCTGTGTGTTAGTTCTATGAGTGAATTGTAAGAAGTATGTAACTGATGCTGAATTCTGCATAGTGTATGATGAATAGGGAAATGGTATGTATCTTCCATACAAATACAATTAGAACTTTCTGTGTCATATCTTTGATTTTGTGACACTTGTTATTAGTATTTGTTAGGAGGATTTATATTTATATGAGTTAAATGTGTGTGTGTGTGTGATTTTTTTTGTATGAGGTGTGAAATGAATCCCTAAGTGAATGATTGTATGTGTCTTTCGTGGAGAGGCTAGGGATTGATACATCTATGGTGACTGATTGACTTTAGCATCAAAGTTCTACATGGTATTGGCAGTGAGTGAGTGTGTGTGTTGAAGGCACGATTCATTATTTTTTTTATATTCTTTAAATATGTACCTCAGCTAGATAGCGCCATGAATGAGCTGAGGGAGTTAGAAGTTATTTAAACTGTAGAAAAAAGAAAGTTGTTTGTTTTAAGTAATTTACGACACAAAGTTCACCCATATTTTTTTTTGTATCCAGCATACTGCTTCTGAAAAAAAAAAAAAAAAAAAAAAAAATCTGTAGATAAATTCAATGCCGCTAATGTAAGTAATGTCATGCTTAACAGATTTTACAGTTGTAGGTTTTACATGTTAGACGAAATACTGTATTTTTTTTTTTTTCAGTATGTGTTTAGGAGCTTATGTGCAAAAGCATTGAATCACTTTTTGTGACAGCTCATCTCAGTGCTCTGTACCAAGATGAAAGGGGCACGTATAGGTGCCTTTAGACAGAAACTGGATGAGCTGACCAGAAAATAAATAAAATCTCAGAATACGTTCTTATTCTTAAACATTTGTTGATTTTTTTTAGAATATAAACTGTAGGTTATAATAGGTATTCTGTCTTTTATATTATGGACTGCAGTAGTGCAAGGTGAATTTTATTTTTAGTGTATCACTCTTGTAAGTATGGTGCTTATTCTCCCTTGTAGCTTTTGTTGTTTATTTTGTCATGTCCCTATCTTATTGTACAGTATTATGTATACTGTCATCTTTATATATTTGCCTACTTAGTAGTAATTACAAAAATAGTAATGGGATTTATTTGGTACAAGGGAACTCCAAATTTATTTTTGTTTCTTATTTTCTAAAAAGAATAGTGAAGAGTGATGCATGGTAACAACAGTGCTACCATCTTATTATATGTGCTATATGTAGCACATACAGGGGGGTGAATGAGATAATTAGAGTCTTAATTTTTAATCTTAGCTTGTAAGCTCTGGTGAGCAAGGTCCCTTATTGGTATTGGCTAGAACTTATTTTGTCCTACCTGATTACAATATTTAGTAATTATCAGGTTGATTATTAGTTTGCCTAAATAAATAATTTGTTTCTTTATTCCAGGAGCAGCCAGCATGTTTTCATATGTAAAGTTATACTTTGTAAAATTTCACTCCTTTTGATTTTTTTATTATTCAAGTTCCTAGTTATGCTACTACAGGTGGCAAAGTCAGTTTTTTGATTAGGGTCACTCTGCATTAATATGATCTAATTAACAATAACATTTGTATATAATTATTCTTAAGGAAGGGACATAGTAATGCACATTTTCTTAACCTCTTTAGATTTAACAGACTGTGCAAGTGACCATGTAATTTTATTTTGATTTCTTTTTAATTATGAACAATCACAATGTAATTTTATTTTGATTTCCTTTTACTTATAATCAATCACAATGTAGTTTCACAAAATGTAGTTCTTCAAAGTCTATTTTGTGTGCCTGTATATAGACTTTATTGCAATGAAAGAACAAAGCTGTAGATATAGATATACTTTAATAAACGTATGCTCCTTTTAACGTAAATCACAGTTTTTCATATGGTCATGCAAATGTATGAGACAACAGCTAAGTGTCTGATGTGGGAAATTTTTCCCAGGCTTGGAGTGTATACAGCACTGATATCAGATAATTGTACCCATTTTTATGAAAAATCAGTTCCATTTTGCTCTATGCTTGGCATAGACGATAGAACCTTGTGTCCACACTCATAGTCATTGGTGGATAGGTTGTATGGGCTGTTGTAGACCAAATTAAATACAATTTGCTGGGCCATATGAAACTTTGGATATATTTGTCACTAAATTTAGGAGTTCTAGAGGCAGATCATAGTTGCTTAGACTTCATGCTGTACAGTGGGAGATAAAATGTTCATGTGTTTAAAATAATTAACCAAATTGGTGTAGTTTTGTTTCTAAACAGATCCTTGTTTTAGATGTGATCTCGTGTTCCAATCAAAGCCACTAAAGGAATGTATGTCAGTAACCCTTGATGACTGCAAGTACATTAAAGATCATAGAAGGAAGTGGAAGAATTCACAATTCAAGTGTCAGTTTAAATCCACATTTGTGACAGTGACATTTTCCATTTCTATAGTAGTCAAAGTCTGACTGAGATTACCAAGAGTGTTATTCACATAAGTGCAAGTGGAATACATACAAGAGACTGTTGCAGACAAAGACATTGGAAATATTTCAGTAATGGACAATGCTAATTAATTATATGTGATACTTTGTATGTAGAGACTTGCTGTTGTTTTGTTTGTTATATATGTTATAAGTATTATTATTGTGAACACCTTAAAGTGGAACTTTGGTCAGAAACTTAATTCCTGCTGGATCACTTGAGGCTGACCCCTTTTGCAGGTGTAGCTATGACACACAGTAAAAAAACACAAGTGCCTATACTGTTTAAAATCCACTGTTCTACCCTGCTCTACACAGGCTCAGTTGTGCTCTATTTTTGCACTGATTAAAATCTAGAGGCCAGTCTGCTGGCAGCCTGAAATTCTACTGCTGCTCAAAGGTTCTGGGTTTCAGTAAAATGGTAGCATAATAATTAATGTGGAATGTATTTTTCTTGCTAAATGAACCTTATTTTATCACATTTTGTGAGTAGAGTTCCACTTTGAGTAAATGTTCAATCATTATAAACAAATAGTTTTATCATTTTTTGCTTAAAAAAAAAAAAAAAAAAGTGGAGAGGTGTAATGTAATGAGTATGACATTATCGCTAAAGACTGTATGCTATTAATGCTTTATAGGATATGTTATGATATTTGTCTTGATATTGTTTTATAATTCATGTTTTAAGACATAAGAGAGGTAGGCTACTGACTTAGACAGTATAGCAGTGACTGACAGAAGAGACCCATGCTGACTGTTATTGTATAATATTCTGCAGTATAGTATGTGCAGAAATGGACAAAAAGTGAAATGGTTTTGGGTTTAGCAAACTTTGTGGGAAGACTACAAAATTAAAACTAATGAAATTTCTGGACTGACTATATTGACAGTATGACATGACCAGGGTAATAGTGACTGATAGTTGGAGTCAAGGTTAAGAAATGATAAAAATTTTACAATTATTGTATGGGAAATAGTATAGGTTGGGAAATGTAAAAAGAATAGTCTATATAAAATACTTTGTAGTGAAAACATGTACTTCAAGGGATTTATAATAATAAATATTATTAATATTGTAAGAGTATTGTATTGTGATAAAACTATATAGATACATGTATATTATTTTAGCGGATGTTGTAGAAGTAAAAGGAAGCCACTAAATTAAGTTATTAGATAAGATGAGAGTGTAGGAGCCATTGCTTTGTAGGTTGCCCTGAAATGCTTGCCAGAGTCCTATTGTATCCTGACACTGACTTTATTTTTATTTTTATTTTTTATAACTATATTTTTGAAGTGTATTTTATATCCAGACAAATATCGGGTGATCGCAGAAGACATGATGCAACTTGTTACAAATGTTAATTGCTACAAAGGAAGGATTTCATGCATAAAAGGAGGAACTGGAAAATCTGAGACTTGTCTCCTTGCAGAACAGGTATGCACTGAACTTGTGTCTTACAGCATCCAAAGCAGCTTGTGCTATGATACTGGACCAGCAACTGATGATGAAGGAGATCTCTCCAGACACATCAAGCACTTGGCTAAGCTGAAAAGACCTATGCAGGAAAAGGCAGAGCCTTATGGGACTGAGTCTGCTGAATGCTCCTTGGGACCACATACTTGGCTTTCATTCACTAACTGAACGGATTGTTCCTCTTCCCTGTTATCCTTGATGTGATGTTGCTGAGTAACTGTTGCCTGTTGCAAGTAGTTTGTGGCAAGAATGATCACAATGCCACTGAGACTGACAACTATGTTTTCCGTGCCACATATGGAGAAGGACTTTGCAGCTACAGAAGAAGATGCAGTGTTTTTGATTGGACTGATTTATTTATTTATTGCAGCTACAGAAGAAGATGCAGTGTGTTTTTGATTGGACTGATTTATTTATTTATTGCAGCTACAGAAGAAGATGCAGTGTGTTTTTGATTGGACTGATTTATTTATTTTTTATTTTTTGGACTGATTTATTTTTATTTTTTTGGACAATTTATGTGATCAGTGTTGGGTGCATGGGGTCTCTGAGGAGCATGGTGGGTGATCTGTATTGTAATTGCTGTGAGGCTTGTGTGAAGCCTCAACAGGGGGGAAATGTTGTGGAATCTCATATTAGCCAATGTATTTCATATTGTATATATTGATTTGCATATATTTATTGATAATTATTATTATTATTATTTATATTATTATATAGTAGTGGTTTTATCAATATTATTATTCAATAAGTAAAGCAACAATTGTTAATCTTTAATAATGTATACTGTGTTTTCCAGATTTAGAAAGTCTTCATTTTTAAGTGTTGAACTTTAAATGACCTCTGCTTTATGACAAGTACTTGTAAACAGGTGTTCTCGAAAATGTATTAAGTCTACTGGATGAAAGTTCATTAGAATAGATTCAAGTTATGAAGAATTTTCTCAGACAGATAAGAAAACAGGTGGTTAAAATAATTAGGTGGAATACAGGAAAGTTATGTACAGAACATTAATTAAGTTTGACAGGGTCAAACAAAGGTCTGCTTGTGCCCTCATTAAAACTGTTAAAATACATGCATATAGTGAAACATATAAAACATCTGGTGGGGTTATTGAAAGTTAATTGTCTCAAAGTTATAAATCTGCAAATCCTTGAAGCTAGTATCAAGATAAGGAGAGTCTGATAACACAGCTGGGTGCCAGACTGTCTCTATACAGGTGTTTTTAATTGGACAAAACCAGTTATAATTCACTTTAATGAACATATAGGAATTTTGGGAATAATTAAGTTTATCTGGTTGTAGAACAGGTGTCAGATTTATGGTTGGTTACTTTGATGTAGATCTTAGCGACCAATCATATGTAAGAGATAAGTTGAGATAAGACTTGTAAAAGTGTATATAAATGCAAGCTCTGCAATTGTTAGACAGACAAGTCAGATAGGAGCTCATAAGGCTGAACTCTATGTATGCTGCCCTATTGCACGGGTCATAGAGGTCAGAACCAATGGGCAAGTATCTGTCCTAACTTGTCCCCTCGGACAAGTCAGATAGGAGCTCATAAGGCTGAACTCTATGTATGCTGCCCTATTGCACGGGTCATAGAGGTCAGAACCAATGGGCAAGTATCTGTCCACAACTTGTCTCCTCGTACGAGTCAGAGAAGACTTCTTAACTTGTTCCAGAATGTGGTCTCAGGTGAATTTCCCTCAAGAACTTGGTCGAGCTGGAACCCAGAACTCTGTGAGGGGACCAGACCATCGGCAGATCAGGCTGGTCCCTATCAGGTGAGAGGTTCCCAAGAATTGGCAGTAAAGACCCATTCTGGTTCAAGGTGAGAACACTTCACAATCTTTTCAATTTGGTTAGAGGATAAGAATATTTATATCTAATATGCATGCATTGTAAAAAACTGTATAAATTAGACCTGTATATTGTAATATTTTGAACATAAACCTGTATGTTATCAGCTGTTAATAAACCTGCATTGCTGAAGTTCTGCCTGGTTCGATACTTTACTATTCTACTTCACTAGACATGACAAATCGCAGAGTCGCATGCAGCTGGATAGATGTCTGTTGTCACAGCATTCCAGATCTCCCTCGCTCTTACCTCACTTTAGTCGCTCGGACCCAAGCCAAGAGAGGAAAAGACATCAGACGGCTCAGGACAATGCTGCGAAAGCACGCCAGGTTAAATCCTACATTAAGCACACAGTCAAGGAAGGGTTTAAGAGTGTTTCAAGGAATCCTGCTCATCCTGCTGTATATTCACCATCTGCAGATTTAGATCATGTGTTTTCAGTGCGTTTTAACTCTGAAGTCGATAGTGATTCGGATCCATCTGAGGTTGAGATGGTCTCAGATTCGCATACGTTTGATTTTTGCACTGGTTCCCCCCTTGGTGGAGGCTGTTAAGGAAAGAATCATCGCCTCCAAAGAAACAGCAAAGATACTACCCGTATTTAAAGAAATCGTTACCCTCCTTCCCATTTCATTTCTGAAATTAAAAAAGTAATTGACGATGCCTGGGGGGGAAGAAGCTCAATGTGCATAATGGAGTATCGAAGCTGTACCCCTTGGGACACTACGCCTAAAGTTGATGCTTCATTACGTATATTCTTCTGCCACATTACACTTCCGCTGGAGTATTCGGTCTCTTTTAGGGATCCTATGGATCGCAAAATAAACGCAGACCTAAAAAGGTTTTATAGTTTGGACAGCAGCCTGCAGACCGGCAGCAGCACTTGGGCTGGGTTCGCACCTGTGCGTTTTTTGGTGCTTTTTGCGTTTTGTGGATTTGCACTACCATCCGTTTATCATGGTCTCCTATGGAACACGCTCTGCGGAATGCTCTGGGAGTGCATGGGTGTGAATCCAGCCTTATGCCCCGTACACACGGTCGGACTTTGTTCGGACATTCCGACAACAAAATCCATGGATTTTTTCCGACGGATGTTGGCTCAAACTTGTCTTGCATACACACGGTCACACAAAGTTGTCGGAAAATCCGATCGTTTTTAAACGCGGTGACGTAAAACATGTACGTCGGGACTATAAACGGGGCAGTGGCCAATAGCTTTCATCTCTTTATTTATTCTGAGCATGCGTGGCACTTTGTCCGTCAGATTTGTGTACACACGATCGGAATTTCCGACAACGGATTTTGTTGTCGGAAAATTTTATCTCCTGCTCTCCAACTTTGTGTGTCGGAAAATCCGATGGAAAATGTCCGATTGAGCCCACACACGGTCGGAATTTCCGACAACACGCTCCGATCGGACATTTTCCATCGGAAAATCCGACCGTGTGTACGGGGCATTAGAGTGTGGGTGGTGGAGCTGGTGGATGGATGTTTGGATGAAAGTCTGGGAAATGGCAGTTCTTCTCCTTTGCAGACTGCTGTAGAGTTGTGGCTGAAGTGGCTGTCGACCAGGTCAAGATGACCGCAAAGATAATGGCTCTTTAAGACACAGCAGCCCTTTCGGTTTAACAAGAGATCCCAAGAGGATTCTGAAAGGCCAGGGCTTACAGACAGTTTTTCAGACAGTGGAGGGGAGCTGGTTCAACCTTCCAGAAACTCTCCAAGCCCAGGGCCAACAAAGCTCCTGGGTCTGTTTCCACTGCTGCGTCCCCAGAGTCACGCGATTTACACTGCGACTTTGCTGTGCGATTTGTGATGCGATGTCATTCGACTTGTGAAAACCATGTGAGAACAAATCGCACAGATGTTGGAACAAAGTAGTGCAAAAACCTTTGCACCAATTTGAACGGGGACCATTGAAATACATGGGTTTTGACTTGTCATGCGACTTTGCATGTGTCAGGTCGCACAACAACTCGCAGTAGTGGAGACAGAGCCTAAGGCTTCAAATAAGTCCTTCTGAAGCTGTCTCCGCTTAACCCTCTCAAGTAGGAGCAAGACTAGCCCAATTCAGGGGGGGTTTGGGCGGACAAATTACATGATGCCTGGATTGTAGCTGTCATTCGATCACGTTATCGTCTCGAGTTCAGAACAAGGCCCCCTCAGACCTTGTTCATAGAAACTGGACTTCCTACGGATTTGGAAAGGAGGCAGTGTTTGCAAGGATATATAGGGGAGCTGTTGGCAGCAAGGGCCATCCTTCCGGTTCCAAGGCACGAATTGGGCCAAAGAGTATGTTCCCCCTCTGTTTTTGGTCCCAGAGGCTTCAGGGGGTTTCGGACCAGTTTTTGACCTCAAAGTCCTGAATTCTTACATGAAGGTTCCACCATTCAAAATGGAGTCATTGGAAACTATCGTTTCGGTTGTGGAGTCAGGAGACTGGATGGTTTCCATCGATCTGGCGGATGCGTACCTTCATCTCTCTATAGCAGTAATAGCGAACCTTGGCACCCCAGATGTTTTGGAACTACATTTCCCATGATGCTCAACTACACTGAAGTGTAGTTGAGCATCATGGGAAATGTAGTTCCAAAACATCTGGGGTGCCAAGGTTCGCCATCACTGCTCTATAGACTCATCTCACCATCGCTTTCTCAGGCCTTCCGTGGAAGGCTTTCATTTTCATTTTTAATCTCTCCCATTCGGTCTCTGCACGACTTTGAGAACATTTTTTAAAGCTACTGTCTGCTGTCGTTGCGACTCCCAGGGTCAAGGGAGTGCAAATATTTAATTATCTAGATGACATGCTACTTCTGGGTCCGTCAAATGAGCTCCTTCTAGTTCATGTGAATTCACCTGCAAAACACTAACTCGTTTTGGTTGGTTGATCAACTTTCGGAAGAGCCAGATGCATCTGACCCAAATGTTGGAGAATTTAGGAGTACAATTCAACACGAATTGGGGTCGTGTTTCTCTTCCTCAGAGGAAGGTCCAGGGAATCCAGTCTCAGACAAAGCAGTGATGGCCAGGCCTTCTATGATGCTGAAGGAATCCATGCAGTATCTGGGGGTTTTATCAGCCACAGGTCCAGTAGTCCCATGGGTCAAGTGGCGCAGAAGGAGGCAGGGGCGTAACTACCACCATAGCGACCCATGCGGGCGCTATGGGGCCCGCAGCCGAGTGGGGCCCAGTAAGGATAAGAGCACCGCTGGCACAGTCTCCCAGCCAGGGGAAGAGAGAGGAAAGGAAAAGGCGAGGTGTCCGTATCAGCAGAGAGCTGAATTGCCCGATGTAAGAGCTTTCATTAGAACTTCCAGTGTTCCCGGGGCTCACGTCACATAGCTCCACCTTTTGGACCAGTGCCTTTGATAGACAGAACGCCCATCCAGTGCGGGACATGTGACGTCTTCAAAGGCGTCAGGCCAAGAGGTGGGGCTATGGGACGATGAGCCCCAGGAAGACAGGAAATTCAAATGAAAGCTATAACAGCGGGCAATCCCGCTCTCTGCTGATCCGGGTGGCTTGCCTCTTCCTCTGCATAAGTGGGGCTGTATGGGGGCACAGGCAGACCAGGCTGTATTGGGCACAGGTCACACTGTATGGGGCACAGGTCACGCTGTATTGGGCACAGGTCACGCTGTATTGGGCACAGGTCACACTGTATGGGGCACAGGTCACGCTGTATTGGGCACAGGTCACGCTGCATTGGGCACAGGTCACGCTGCATTGGGCACAGGTCACGCTGCATTGGGCACAGGTCACGCTGTATGTGGCACAGGTCACGCTGAATGTGGCACAGGTCATGCTGAATTGACACTAGGGCAGCTGTGGGGGGGGGGGCTGTTTGCAGGGGGGCCCCATACAACATTTTGCTATGGGGCCCTGCTATTTCTAGTTACGCCCCTGGAAGGAGGTTTCAATGCAGCTTTCTTCTTCAGTGGGATCATCTGCCTATTCCGATAATCTGGTCCCTGGTTGGTGGTCAGTAGCTTGCAATCTTTCCAGCATAGTCCTGTTGAAGGCCTCAGAACCAATAGTGGTGTCAACCAATGCCAGTCTGGCAGGCTGCAGGGCACACTGCCTTTGACAGCAGGTTCAAGGCCAATGGTACCTTTGTGGGGCGAAGAGTTCAAATTTCCTGGGATTGGATGCTGTCAGACGCGCTCTTAGTGTTCCAACCTATGTTGCGAGGTTGAGCTGTCAATATTCTTTTGGACAACAAAACTACAGTGGCTTATGTGTCTCATCAAGGGTGCACAAGAAGTCACCCTCTCCTTCAGGTGGCATGTCAATCTTCCTCTGCACAGAGAAGAATCTCGGCTCTCTTACAGCATCTTAACTCCCAGGGCCTGGCAATGTTTTAGCAGATCGCTTGAGTCGAGGCTTTGGGGATCACAACAAATGGGGCCTCAACCCCAAGTACCTACGCAAAATCTTCAGGGTCTGGGGGACGCCTTTGATAGAACTTATGGCATTGGAGAATTGTCAACTGCCTTACTACTTCACCCAGACCCAGCATCCACAGGCATTGGGTCAGGGTGCTCTGTCCAGGTCTTGGAACTTCCCTTTGGTGTATGTGTTCCCGCCGCTTCCATTGGCTCTCAAAATCATGCTGAAGATTCAGCGAGAAAGGGTCACAGCAATAGTAGTCCTACCTTACTGGCTCAGGGAGCTGTGGTTCCCTCTGGCTTGGAGGATAAAGTTGGGCTCACCAATCCCTCTGCCTCCTTGTCAAAATCTCCTTCTGCAGAGTGGGGCCTGACACCTGAACCACAGGAGGATAAAGTTGATGACATTATTACAGGATCTTCAGAACGAATGTAACCTATCACCGGATCTGGAATACTATGGAGAGGGGTTGGGACCTTGGATCTCCTTCAGTATCTAACATTTTGAAGATTCTGCAGGGGGTATGGCAGCATCCTGGGCATACGCAAGGGTCACGCCTGAGGTACTTTGCAGAGCAGCAAGCTGGGGCGTGCCCAACACCTTTTTATTAGGCATTACAAGCTTAATATGGCTTGTCCGCCTGAGGAAACATTTGGCTCTACAGTATTACGGCGGCTGTTGCCCATTAAAAATTTTGAGTAGCATTGCATTGAGGGTTTGGCTTATTTTTTTATTTTTTTGTCTTCCCTCCCTTCTTAACCACTTAAGGACCGCCTCACGCCGATGTACTTCGGCAAGGCGGCACGGGCAGGCAAAATCACGTACATGTACGTGATTTGCCTCCCGCGGATGGGGGGTCCGATCGGACCCCCCCCCTGGTGCCCGAGGCGGTCCTGTTTTGTTCCCCGGCGATCGGAGTGGAGGGGGAGGCCATCCGTTCGTGGCCCCCCCCTCGCGATCGCCGCCGGCCAATGGGAACATTCCTTTGCTGCTGTATGCTAAACAGCAGCAAAGGAAATTATGTCATCTCCCCTCGGCTTGGTAGTTTCCGTTCCAGCGCAGAGGGGAGAAGACATCACTGTGAGTGCACAACACACACACAGTAGAACATGCCAGGCATACAAAGCACCCCGATTCCCCCCCCCCCCCTGTCACAAACTGACACCAAGCAGGTTTTTTTTTTTTTTTTTCTGATTACTGCATGGTGTCAGTTTGTGACAGTTACAGTGTTAGCACAGTTACTGTTACCCCCCCCTGTAGATCTAGGGTACCCCCCTAACCCCCCCTAATAAAGTTTTAACCCCTTGATCACCCCCTGTCACCAGTGTCGCTAAGCGATCATTTTTCTGATCGCTGTATTAGTGTCGCTGGTGACGCTAGTTAGTGAGGTAAATATTTAGGTTCGCCGTCAGCGTTTTATAGCGTCAGGGACCCCCATATACTATCTAATAAATGTTTTAACCCCTTGATTGCCCCTAGTTAACCCTTTCACCACTGATCACCGTATAACCGTTACGGTTGACGCTGGTTAGTTCGTTTATTTTTTATAGTGTCAGGGCACCCGCCGTTTATTACCGAATAAAGGTTTAGCCCCCTAATCGCCCGGCGGTGATATGCGTCGCCCCAGGCAGCGTCAGATTAGCGCCAGTACCGCTAACACCCACGCACGCAGCATGCGCCTCCCTTAGTGGTATAGTATCTGTATGGATCAATATCTGATCCGATCAGATCTATACTAGCGTCCCCAGCAGTTTAGGGTTCCCAAAAACGCAGTGTTAGCGGGATCAGCCCAGATACCCGCTAGCACCTGCGTTTTGCCCCTCCGCCCAGCCCACCCAAGTGCAGTATCGATCGATCACTGTCACTTACAAAACACTAAACGCATAACTGCAGCGTTCGCAGATTCATGCCTGATCCCTGCGATCGCTAACAGTTTTTTTGGTAGCATTTTGGTGAACTGGCAAGCACCGGCCCCAGGCAGCGTCAGGTTAGCGCCAGTACCGCTAACACTCACGCACGCAGCATACACCTCCCTTTGTGGTACAGTATCTGAACGGATCAATATCTGATCCGATCAGATCTATACTAGCGTCCCCAGCAGTTTAGGGTTCCCAAAAACGCAGTGTTAGCGGGATCAGCCCAGATACCTGCTAGCACCTGCATTTTGCCCCTCCGCCCGGTCCAGCCCAGCCCACCCAAGTGCAGTATCGATCGATCACTGTCACTTACAAAACACTTAACGCATAACTGCAGCGTTCGCAGAGTCAGGCCTGATCCCTGCGATCGCTAACAGTTTTTTTGGTAGCTTTTTATTGAACTGGCAAGCACCAGCGGCGTAGTACACCCCGGTCGTAGTCAAACCAGCACTGCAGTAACACTTGGTGACGTGGCGAGTCCCATAAGTGCAGTTCAAGCTGGTGAGGTGGCAAGCACAAGTAGTGTCCCGCTGACACCAAAAAGACAAGCACAGGCCCGTCGTGCCCATAATGCCCTTCCTGCTGCCAATTCTAATTGGGAACCCACTACTTCTGCAGCTCCCGTACTTCCCCCATTCACATCCCCAACCAAATGCAGTCGGCTGCATGAGAGGCATTTTTATGTCCTCCCGAGTACCCCTACCCAACAAACCCCCCCAAAAAAGATGTTGTGTCTGCAGCAATCGCGTATATAGGCGTGACACCCGCTATTATTGTCCCTCCTGTCCTGACAATCCTGGTCTTTGCATTGGTGAATGTTTTGAATGCTACCATTCACTAGTTGAGTATTAGCGTAGGGTACAGCATTCCACAGACTAGGCACACTTTCACAGGGTCTCCCAAGATGCCATCGCATTTTGAGAGACCCGAACCTGGAACCGGTTACAGTTACAAAAGTTAGTTACAAAAAAAGTGTAAAAAAAAAAAATATATAAAATAAAAAAAAATAGTTGTCGTTTTATTGTTCTCTCTCTCTCTCACTATTCTCTCTCTATTGTTCTGCTCTTTTTTACTGTATTCTATTCTGCAATGTTTTATTGTTGTTATGTTTTATCATGTTTGCTTTTCAGGTATGCAATTTTTTATACTTTACCGTTTACTGTGCTTTATTGTTAACCATTTTTTTGTCTTCAGGTACGCCATTCACGACTTTGAGTGGTTATACCAGAATGATGCCTGCAGGTTTAGGTATCATCTTGGTATCATTCTTTTCAGCCAGCGGTCAGCTTTCATGTAAAAGCAATCCTAGCGGCTAATTAGCCTCTAGACTGCTTTTACAAGCCGTGGGAGGGAATGCCCCCCCCCCACCGTCTTCAGTGTTTTTCTCTGGCTCTCCTGTCTCAACAGGGAACCTGAGAATGCAGCCGGTGATTCAGCCAGCTGACCATAGAGCTGATCAGAGACCAGAGTGGCTCCAAACATCTCTATGGCCTAAGAAACCGGAAGCTACGAGCATTTTATGACTTAGGTTTCGCCGGATGTAAATAGCGCCATTGGGAAATTGGGGAAGCATTTTATCACACCGATCTTGGTGTGGTCAGATGCTTTGAGGGCAGAGGAGAGATCTAGGGTCTAATAGACCCCAATTTTTTCAAAAAAAGAGTACCTGTCACTACCTATTGCTATCATAGGGGATATTTACATTCCCTGAGATAACAATAAAAATGATTAAAAAAAAAATTTGAAAGGAACAGTTTAAAAATAAGATAAAAAAAGCAAAAAAATAATAAAGAAAAAAAAAAAAGCACCCCTGTCGCCCCCTGCTCTCGCGCTAAGGCGAACGCAAGCGGCGGTCTGTCGTCAAACGTAAACAGCAATTGCACCATGCATGTGAGGTATCACTGCGAAGGTCAGATTGAGGGCAGTAATTTTTGCAGTAGACCTCCTCTGTAAATCTACAGTGGTAACCTGTAAAGGCTTTTAAAGGCTTTTAAAAATGTATTTATTTTGTTGCCACTGCACGTTTGTGCGCAATTTTAAAGCATGTCATGTTTGGTATCCATGTACTCGGCCTAAGATCATCTTTTTTATTTCATCAAACATTTGGCCAATATAGTGTGTTTTAGTGCATTAAAATGTAAAAAAGTGTGTTTTTTCCCCAAAAAATGCGTTTGAAAAATCGCTGCGCAAATACTGTGTGAAAAAAAAAAATGAAACACCCACCATTTTAATCTGTAGGGCATTTGCTTTAAAAAAATATATAATGTTTGGGGGTTCAAAGTAATTTTTTTGCAAAAAAAATAACTTTTTCATGTAAACAATAAGTGTCAGAAAGGGCTTTGTCTTCAAGTGGTTAGAAGAGTGGGTGATGTGTGACATAAGCTTCTAAATGTTGTGCATAAAATGCCAGGACAGTTCAAAACCCCCCCCCCCAAATAACCCCATTTTGGAAAGTAGACACCCCAAGCTATTTGCTGAGAGGCATGTCGAGTCCATGGAATATTTTATATTGCGACACAAGTTGCGGGAAAGAGACAAATTTTTTTTTTTTTTTTGCACAAAGTTGTCACTAAATGATATATTGCTCAAACATGCCATGGAAATATGTGAAATTAAACCCCAAAATACATTCTGCTGCTTCTCCTGAGTACGGGGATACCACATGTGTGAGACTTTTTGGGAGCCTAGCCGCGTACGGGACCCCGAAAACCAATCACCACCTTCAGGCTTTCTAAGGGCGTGAATTTTTGATTTCACTCTTCACTGCCTATCACAGTTTCGGAGGCCATGGAATGCCCAGGTGGCACAAAACCCCCCCAAATGACCCCATTTTGGAAAGTAGACACCCAAAGCTATTTGCTGAGAGGTATAGTGAGTATTTTGCAGACCTCACTTTTTGTCACAAAGTTTTGAAAATTGAAAAAAGAAAAAAAAAATGTTTTTTCTTGTCTTTCTTCATTTTCAAAAACAAATGAGAGCTGCAAAATACTCACCATGCCTCTCAGCAAATAGCTTGGGGTGTCTACTTTCCAAAATGGGGTCATTTGGGGGGGTTTTGTGCCACCTGGGCATTCCATGGCCTCCGAAACTGATAGGCAGTGAAGAGTGAAATCAAAAATTTACACGCTTAGAAATCCTGAAGGCGGTGATTGGTTTTCGGGGCCCCGTACGCGGCTAGGCTCCCAAAAAGTCCCACACATGTGGTATCCCCATACTCAGGAGAAGCAGCTGAATGTATTTTGGGGTGCAATTCCACATAGGCCCATGGCTTGTGTGAGCAATATATCATTTAGTGACAACTTTTTGTAAATATTTTTTTTTTTTTTTTTTTGTCATTATTCAATCACTTGGGACAAAAAAATAAATATTCAATGGGTTCAACATGCCTCTCAGCAATTTCCTTGTGGTGTCTACTTTCCAAAATGGGGTAATTTGGGGGGGTTTTGTACTGCCCTGCCATTTTAGCACCTCAAGAAATGACATAGGCAGTCATAAACTAAAAGCTGTGTAAATTACAGAAAATGTACCCTAGTTTGTAGACGCTATAACTTTTGCGCAAACCAATAAATATACGCTTATTGACATTTTTTTTACCAAAGACATGTGGCCGAATACATTTTGGCCTAAATGTATGACTAAAATTTAGTTTATTGGATTTTTTTTATAACAAAAAGTAGAAAATATCATTTTTTTTCAAAATTTTCGGTCTTTTTCCGTTTATAGTGCAAAAAATAAAAACTGCAGAGGTGATCAAATACCATCAAAAGAAAGCTCTATTTGTGGGAAGAAAAGGACGCAAATTTCGTTTGGGTACAGCATTGCATGACCGCGCAATTAGCAGTTAAAGCGACGCAGTGCCAAATTGGAAAAAGACCTCTGGTCCTTAGGCAGCATAATGGTCCGGGGCTCAAGTGGTTAATATTGCTTGGTACATCCCATAGTAGGCTGACATGGGGAGGTCCAGGAATAAGGAAAATTTGTTGTCCATACTTACCGTAATTTTCCTTTCCTGGATTCTCCCCATGTCTGCCGGAGGATTCCCACCCAGTTTATCCGTCGCGAGGCGGGGTTTTTTTGAACACTGGTGTGGGCAGACAGCCGCTCTTTTATGGGCTAGAAAAGAGGTGGTCCTGAAGGGGTCAGAGGGGGCAGAGCTGACCCATAGTAGGCTGACATGGGGAGGATCCAGGAAAGGAAAATACGGTAAGTATGGACAACAATTTTCCTTAATATACACATATAATTCCCTGTTGAATTCATCATTTTGTCAGTTACATTTTTATTGCAACATAGTTATTTCACTTTCCATGCTTTATGCTGTTATTTCACTTTAATGCTGTGGGGCTTCCATGGGAGCCACATTTTTCCAGTCATTAGCCAATCTCTATATGGGCTGGTGGGAGGAATACGTCCTTTTTTTTTTTTTTTCTCAACAGAACATCTATGACTCCCATATACATTGGTATGGGAGGATACAGATGATCTAATCCTTATTTAGAATCATACGGACTCTGCTCTCCTTTGTTTCATATCTAAATGACAACAGCCTTAATCTCGAATTTTCTTATAAAAGCAGCAAAGATAGAATTGATTTTCTTGATATTACTCTCAAAGGAGACCAGAGCACAGGCAATATAGATACCAGGACTTTTTGCAAATCCATTGCAGGCAATTCCTTACTCCTCCTATAAATCATATCTAAGATTACCATTTTTTTTTTATTTGTTGAGACAGCGCTGGTTATATATACCGGAACTTATAATTCCTTACTCCTGGCCTCCACTTGCCAACCTTCCCATACAATAAATTGGCCAACTGGAATAGAACGTATCAGGGCTAGGCGCAACTGTTCCACTCCTGACAGCTTCCAATCAGAATGTCTTAACATTTCTTCATGCTTAAAAAACCAAGGCTATCAAGAGTGGCACATAAACAGAGCCATTGCCACAAATAGGGACAGAAACAACTTAATCTGCAATAAAAATAGTTCTTCCCACAATAAAAATAAATCGTTCCATTAGTTTTGTTACCACTTTCTCCAGAGATTTCAACCAAATCAAACATATAATCAAAAAAAAAATCTTCCTGTTCTCCATCTAGTGGTGATAAGGACCTTTATTGAAGTACTCTCCAATGGCTGCAACTTCTCTTGACACCGTGCCCGTATTTTGGGGAACTCATTGTCTCCCAGATTGTATCAATTATCCCCCACAGCTAATACCTGGCTCAGCACCAGTGGCTGGTATAGTTGTGGGTTAAATACCTGTCGATATTGTGATAACCACAATAGAAATCACAAATCAATCACCTAATACCGCAATGGCAAAGTATTCGCTATTAAGGATTTTATTAATTGCAGTACAAAATATGTGGTATACGTGGTTGAATGGGGTCTCTGTAAATTACATGTATGTGGGATGCACTTCAAGGGCCTTATACATGTATGTGGGATGCACTTCAAGGGCCTCTGTAAATTACATGTATGTGGGATGCACTTCAAGGGCCATTATACTTTAATGGGGTAGCTTATAACAACTAGAAAAAGATGTCTTTTTATTTATTTTTTTAAATCAAAAGGTGTTTATTGAGCAAGTTTAACCAATTTCCAATGTACAACCAATGCATTTGCATAAAGTTACATTTACACTTTGTGTTCATCTCAATGCTCTTTACATTTATCCTGTCTTCATGACCGTCAGGTCCACCATATATTGAGGTACATGTATTCATACATTTTGAATGGAGTTTAGCATTTCAAGCTTATTATTGGGCTCCTCCCATATTGCCCTGTAAGATTCTAGACATCACCAATTCCCTGGGGCTAAGTCCAGGGGTGTCTAGCCAGGGTGACCAGATTCTTTTGAATCTACCTGAGCTTCCCCTATGTTGGTAAATATATCTTTCCATGATCAATGTGTTCCCCATATGTGTTATCCATGAGGCTACTGTGGGCAGTGAGATCGATTTTCATCCCAGCAAAATGAGTTTACGGGCCTGGAACAGTGCTCTAGAGAATACTATTCTCACCCCTTCCTCTTGGATAACCTCCTCTAAAATTCCCAGGATACAGTGAACTGGGTCTAAGAGGACGGCTGTCTGGAACACTTGATTAAGCTTCCTAAGCACCGCCTTCCAGTACCGGCGGAGCTTTGGGCATCTCCATAACAGGTAAATTAGATCTCCCTGGTGTTGCCTACACCTGTCACATATAGCCTCCTACCCATCTTATGTACTCTGAGTGGGGTGTAATGCACCCGGAGCACTATCTATAATTGGGAAACTTTTTGGCCCACGTTAAGAGAACATGTGGTGATTGATTGCACAGCTTACTCCCATTGGTCTCGCATCAGCGTGCCTACGTCTTTTTCCCATAGGGACGGTGCCTTAGTGGGGTGTTCCCTTAAATGGTGCGTCAGTAACATTTGGTAGCAACTTGAAATGATCCCTTTGGATTCAGTGCTTGTGTGTAAAAGGTGAAAAATGGGGGTAGTAGACATAGTCCAGTGTGTAGCCTCTCCTTGCGCCCCCACTGCGTGCCTGAGCTGGAGATAGGAGTAATACATTTTAGATGGTAAAATAAATCTCTTTTGTAATTCAGAGAAGGAGAGCAGCTTGCCTTATTGAAATATTTGTGACAGCAAAGTTACACCTGAGGATCGCCACTTGGGTCCTTGCTGCAGCTTCGCCAATTCAACATAGGAAAGGTTCCCTCATATCGGGCTATATTCAGTGAAGCCTAGCACCTCCTGCATCTGTCTGCCCTTGTTCCATATGTTTTGGATTAGAGTAAGGGTGGATGTCTGTTTGTTAGATTTATGAAACCTCTGTTACTCCAGGCCCATTGGAACGGTTTCCGCTCCAGAGCTGAGGAGCCCTCTGGATCATGGGCCATGGACCCAATCAGATGCTGCATTTGGGCTGCGATGTAATATAGCCAAGGGTTGGGCACTGCCAATCCTCTGCCTTCCTCTGAGAAAAAGATGTCTAATGTATCAAAGCATTTTAAATTAGAGCATGATAGCAATATGAATTCCTTTTCTTTTCTTTTCTTTTTCTGCAGTACAAAGAATTAAACTGTCAGTACGTGGAGGTGACATGCACAGAAAATTCTTGAACAGGAAGTTAGGTGGATTTTTTTTTTCTCTAGGGATACGTATCCCTGCAGGCAGGGCCGTCTTTAATATTGACTGGACCCTGGGCAAACATTTTCTTGGGCCCCCTCTTCCATGCATTTTCGCTCTCCACATGCTTTGAGACATACAATAAATAGCAGCTAGACTCAAAATCAGTTTACTGAATCAGATCAGGCAGCGATTGCGATTGGTTGCCAGAGGTTACAGTGTATCGTTATCGCTCACTGACTGGCTGCTAGAGGTTACAGCACACATTATGGCTCACTGTTATATATTTTCTAGAGGTTACAGCACATGACTTCTGCTTGTTGATTGGTTGCTAGAGATTAGTGTACATCAATACTGCTCACTGATTGAATGCTAGAGGTTCCTGAACATGTAGACCACTCACTAATTGGTTGTTAGAGGTTACTGCACATTATTACTGCTCACTGATTGGTTGCAAGAGGTTAGTGCACAGCATTACTGCTCACCAGGGCCGTTTTTAAGGCAGGGCAAAAGGGGCAGCTGCCCTGGGCCCTGTCATTGTTGTGGGGCCCAAAGCAACTGCCTCATACTTGACAACTATCCTGGTTTAAATTCCCTCGTCCCTTGAGGTTTTAGTCCCGTGCTGTGTCCCAATATCTCAGTGTGAAGTGCTGCTACTAATGCTGCCAGATCTGCCCTATTGTTGTGTACAGATGACTCACCTGCAGACCCTGTGTTTACATGTAAATTACCGGCATTCATATGTAAGTAGTGGTGCCATTCATATGTAAATAGCAGCGGCCAGTGGCATTTATATGTATATCATGCCCCCCTGAGGTCATATCCACAGTATTCTCTAGCAAGCAATCAACAAGCAGAAATCATGTGCTGTAACCTCGCAACTAATCAGTGAGCCGTAATGTGTGCTGTAAACTTTAGCAACCAGTCAGTGAGCGGTAATGATACACTGTAACCTCTGGCAATCAATCACAATAGCTGTCTGATCTGATTCAGTAAACTGATTTTGAGTCTAGCTGCTATTTATTGCATGTCTCAGAGCAGGTGGAGAGCGAAACTGCATGAGGGGGCCCCAAGAAAAGTTTTGCCCAGGGTCCAATCAATATTAAAGACGGCCCTGCTGCTCACTGATTGGTTGCTAAATGTTACAGCACATCATCTCCTCACTGCCTGTCTGCGTATTCACATGCACCAAAATTCAGGGTGCTGTGGCACCATATTATTTTGAAGAAGGGTTCCACCTCCAATTTGCTTGCTTTTGCAGAACATGATGGTAGGCTTAATGACCACAATTGTAGGCAGGACTTTCAAGCATGCTCCTTTACCTCCCCAGTGGGCAGCATTCAGCAGAAGTGATGGTGGATGTGACCTCAGGGGGACATGATATACATATGAATGCCGCCTCTATTTAAGAGCCCTTTCACACTGGGCCGCCCATAGCGTCGGCGGTAAAACGCAGCTATTTTTAGCGGCGTTTTACCGTCGGATTAGCGGTGCATTTCGGCTGCTAGCGGGGCGCTTTTACCCCCCGCTAGCGGCCGAGAGAGGGATAAAACCGCCCGCAATGCGCCGCAATAGCGGCATTTTGCCTGCGTTATCCCAGTGCTGCCCCATTGGAGGAGCGGTAAACACACCGCTCCTTCACCGCTCCAAAGAAGCTGCTGGCAGGACTTTTTTTCCCGTCCTGCCAGCGCAGCGCTCCGGTGTGAAAGCCCTCGGGCTTTCACACTGGAGACAATGCTGCAGCTGTTTGAGGGCGGATTGCAGGCGCTATTTTTAACCCTATAGCGTCCGCAAATCGCCCTCGGTGTGAAAGGGGTTTAAATATCAATGCCGCAGTCCACGACTATTTACATATCAATGCAGGTTATTTACATGTAAACACAGGGTCTGCAGGTGAGTCATCTGTACATGGCAATAGGGCAGAGCTGGGCAGCAGCAGCAGAAGTTTACATTGAGATATCGGGACACAGCATGGGACTAAAACTTCAATGGATAAGTGGATTTAAACTGGGATAGTTGGCAAGTATGAGGCAACTGCTATGGGGGCCCAGGGCAGCTGCCCCTTTTGCCCTGCCTTAAAAACAGTCCTGCAGGCAGGAACCACAGATGGGATGCTGATCTCTTCCTGAAGTAATTCAATCTACAACTCATGGTTCATGCGTATGCCTTCTAGTTCCCTGTGATGTATTTTCTGTGTCTGTTCCCTCCCACCATTTTTCTTTACCTGTGCTTCTCAGAGAAATGTTTATTTTTCTTATTCTGATACTTTGTGCATTTATATAGTTGCAGTTGTACTACTATGAAGCAATTACTCATTATAAGCCCTTTGCTTTTTGGATTAATATATCCCAGTCTTCTATATAAACTGTACCCACTGTTATACATAATATATATATATATATATATATATATATATATATATATATATATATATATATATATATATATATATATATATTATGTATGTATGTAGCGCACTACTCCCGTAGGAGCTGCTGGGTAGTTCTATCCTTTTCGCCAGTGTGGTTCTATTACCCCCCTCCCCCCCTTGCTTGAACTGATGACACAGCAGACAGTCTTAAACAGATAAACATGAAACTTTATTCTTTCCATTGGAGCATAGCTGAAAAGAATGTGTGATATGTGCAATCCGTATCCTCAGAAAATATGAGCTGCCTTTATAATCTTGGTTCCTGTAATGGTAGTTATAACCTTTTCCCTTGGTGAACCGACAGTGCCCCTCTGAAAGACACCTTGGGTCTCAGATTTGCGAAATCCTCCCTGGTCAGTTCAGGAAAAGTCCGAGATAGCCCCGATCTACCGCATCCTCTTGACAGTACCATCCTCCACCATCCTCCTCTTGGAGCATCCTCCACATACCACTCCTCCTCGTCACTGGAACCACCTTCCTCTGAAGAGGACCAGACAAACAAATGTTCTAGAGATCCGTACCTCTCCAGCACTTCTGGGCAACCCCAATCTATGGCCCGGCCCTTGCTTCCCCTGCCCAGCTCACCTGAGAGATCACCCTCTTCCACTATTGGCTCCCTCTGGACAGGTTCAGCGAGGGGCTTACTTGAACAGGTCGGCATTTTAGGCAGGTTTCCCGGGACTTGCTCAATTACTCTAACAACTCCTGGATCCCCGACCAGACCACAGGCCTCCCCTATGGATCCTACCTGGATCTCCGGCGTTTCCTTTTTTAAGGACTCTGGACGGAACTTCTCCGTTGCACTTCCAGGGGTATCTCGGACCTCTCCAGCCCTCCGGAGGTTTGAGGCTTGCGATGTGCAGAGTCAGTTGACGCTGTCCATGTGATAGTAGCTCACCTCCTGCTGATCAGGTCCGAGCCGCGTTAGCTGCAAGCTGCAATGGCCACAACGGGCCCAAGCGGTGACTCCCATGGTGGGTTTCCGGCAACCGGGACAGATCAAGCATAGTCTCTCCACTCCATCCACTACTCCCAACGCTAGCCCACTGGTAACCTCCAGGCGGTGTCTACTAGGATCTGTTCCTGCGGTTCAATAAATTGCTGCATGGCCGGCGGGCTGGTAAAGCTCCATGCCATCTTCCACTGCTGAGAGCACAACATGTGTGAGGCTGGTAAACTTTCCTCTGGGGCGTGACCCCCACCCCTCCTCTCGCTGATCCGGCGCACGAGGAACTGTAGCTCTTCATTTCTATCGTGCATGTCAGCAACCCCTGGCGGCAGGCACAATAGAATTGCAGGTTAAACAACAAATACTGTTTCACAGTGAAAATGTTTCTTTTTTTTTTTTTTTGTAATTCTTTATTTCTTTCAAAGACATCACATGTTAATTAACAGATATGAATGTAACAAATGACAGCATATGCAGAGATGGTTGAGTCATAGGCATGTCACATAGAGGGTTATAGATCGAATCAGAAGTGGCAAACAAACAGGCCCCTTAATTATATGTTCAGTGTAGCGTATGTAGGGTTACAACCTTATGGTAGGGCAGTCCGAAAACCCAGCCTGAGACAGTGAAAATGTTTTCTTGTGATGTCCCAACTGTAAGAGATATGGTCCCTGCATAATCTCCGGTCTCACCACCCCCTGTGTCCATGTTTCCAAGGGCAACAGCGACCTCCACAACTCCCTCCACATTTTCAGCTGTGTAGTAGGATAATTTTAGCAAACAGTGGCGATGCTGGCACTATCCCCAAGCCAGGCATCTCTGTACAATGGCAAGGTGCTGCCTGCAATGGTCCCTTGGGACTATCTGGGATACAGTCACTGATTTGCCGGTTACTGTCTGCAAGGTTGCTAGGGGTAACAGACTAGCAGAAAAGGTAAAATCTCGGTGGGACCTCCATGTAGCGCACTACCCCCGTAGGAGCTGCTGGGTAGTTCTATCCTTTTCGCCAGTGTGGTTCTATTACCCCCCCTTCCTTGAACTGATGACACAGCAGACAGTCTTAAACAGATAAACATGAAACTTTATTCTTTCCATTGGTGCATAGCTGAAATCCTCAGCATGTATCCTCAGGAAATATGAGCTGCCTTTATAATCTTGGTTCCTGTAATGGTAGTTATAACCTTTCCCCTTGGTGAACCGACAGTGCCCCTCTGAAAGACACCTTGGGTCTCAGATTTGTAAGAAGTGTTAGGACTCACCTGCCCATCAAGACTTCCGAAATCCTCCCTGGTCGGTTCAGGAAAATTCAGAGAGAGCCCCGATCTACCGCATCCTCTTGACAGTCCCTTCCTGCTCCACATGTTCAGAACCATCCCATACGGTAATGTCTGATCCATGACTCCTGGAGATTCCTTAATGTCTTTAGTCACCACCTCTCCCACATGGCATGCTCCTCTCCCCCTGAGGGGGGAGAACCCCAAGCTGCACCAACTTCTACATGATGTCTTCTTCTGCAAATCTCTTCCCATCAGCCAGAACCTTTGAGCATGTGACCCACAGTTTATATGAGCCTGATAGCCCCTGCTCACTCAAATTAATGATTGGTTCAGGGTAGCCCATACAACTAACTGTATTCTGTTTCCAATTTACCTTCCCTCCAGCACCTCTCACTGGACGAACAAGGCATCACTCTCAACAGAATGCAGGTGGTCACACACCCAATTCTACTCTCATTTCTCCCAACCAAAACAAACCCAAGCAGGCAACCATACATACATATATACATTCTCATATACTGTATAACTTTGTTTCATCATTTTAAAGTTCAATAATGAAAGGAAAGTCTGGATGGCTGCACACCAAACTGGGATCCAAATGCCTTTTTTTTTTTACATAAAACCATAAAGAACATGAGGAGCACTAAATGTACAAGCAAGGGAGACACGGCTTACATGTTTCGCACATGAATTGTGCTTTATCAAATTTATTATCATGTTTAATGTTAATTTTAAGGTGTTTCATTCTATCTGTGAACCTTATGATTGCCCATTTTGATCTGTTGTCTGTCTCTTTGGTTTTAGTGCAATAACTACCCAATTAAATAATTATATCAATTAAATATGATGATTCCTTTGAAGGTGGGGTTTGTTTTAGATATAAATATCTTGCCATTTCTAGTCTAAAATTAGCTACGGCTAAGGCTTCTGCCCAAATGCGCCACATTTATAATTTTTTTTGTCACTCTGATGTAACCAATAAATGCACTTTATGGACTACAGTGTTGCCGGCTCCATCTATTTATTTTTGTCCTGTTTGAGTGTGAAAAGACACACTGAGCCTTGGCACCTGTGAGCAGATCTAGTGATTGGACTGGGCTGCCCCCATTGTGAGGGCTCCTTCCATCAAACCATTCATGAGGGATGGCACGGGTATGCCGTTCCTTCAGAGTGCATGTGCTGGTGACCCCACCAGCTGCATGCAGTGTAAATATCTCCTAATCCGTGTATGTTTAGGAGATACTCACTGTACCTACAGGTAAGCCTTATTATAGGAATTACTTCCACTTTTAATATGTGTCTTTTATCTCTACCTGGAGTTCAGCTTTAAAGAGGAAGTAAACTTCCATCTCTAACTTTTACCTATAGGTACATCTATAATAAGGCTTACCTATAGGTAGTGTAAATATTTCCTAAACATGCACTGTTTAGCAGATATTTACTGTACATGCAGCCAGTGACATCATTGGCGCATGCATGCTGAAGGAACGGCCGCCCGTGCCGTTTCTTCAGAGCCCTGTGCCATGACCGGCAGCTCCTGGGCACATGCGCGGGAGTGACGTAATCGCGGCTCCGGCCAGTCACAGAGCCGGAGTTCGCGAACACAGAAACAAGACGGGTGAAGATAGAAGCTGTCTCCAGCAATGACATTGCATTGCTGGAAGGCTTTATTTAGAGGTAAGTTTCACATAATGTGCTAGTATGCTAAGCATACTAGCTCATTGTGCCTTTGCCTTGTAGGTTAGGGAAAAAAAAAAGTGCAACGATATACAACCGCTTTAAGCATCATCTGTCCACATCAATGGGTTTCATGGGTTGAAGTATATTTAAATCAAAACCTTTTAGTTGTGGATAGAGTAGGGATTGATTTAAGCCCTTATTAGAGTGTTTAACACTGATGCGGTGTGGTTTTTCCTTCACTTCCTATTGTAAAACTAATGTCGTGTACACACGACCGGACTTTGCGGCATACTTGGTTCGGCGGACCGGAGTCCGTAGGACAATTCGATCATGTGTGGGCTCCAGCGGACTTTTTTTTTTAAAAGTTTGACGGACCTAGAAATGAAACATGTTTCAAATCTTTTTGACGGACTCGAGTCCGGTCGAAAAGTCCGCTCGTCTGTATGCTAGTCCGATGGACAAAAACCGACGCTAGGGCAGCTATTGGCTACTGGCTATGAACTTCCTTGTTTTAGTCCGGTCGTACGTCATCACGTACAAATCCGTCAGACTTTGGTTGATCGTGTGTAGGCAAGTCCGTTCATTCGGAAAGTCCGTCGTAAAGTTCGTCAAAGTCCGCAGGACAAAGTCTGCCGTAAAGTCCACTCGTGTGTACGCAGCATAACAGGAAGTGATAGGAAATCTCTTCAAAGGTGGGAAAGTCTTTTCTAGACGGTCATCACTGGAACCCCAATAGAGGATTTCCCCTCCATTCCTGTCCCAGTGACAACTCAAACCTTTGGATTTTTTTCTTGCTTTCAGCCCCAGCTGTGTCTTTTAAATGCAAAGCAATGTACATGTAATGAAGACGCATATCCTGTGTAAACAAGTCTTAACACAACCACCTTGAATTTTTCAAGCTTAGTCATGGGCAAAACATTGTTCATGTTATTTGAACCTGAATAACCACAGAACTTTCTAATCATATAAATAATGCCCTTGGCTTTGCCTGGCATATTTAATTAGCAAGTCGATTCTTGCTACACATCTTATGAAAATCAATACTCTTCTTAAACTGAATAAAACAACATTAAATAAGCAGTAATGTGCTGTAAAATTGAACATTAACTCTGCATCAACAGCTTCTGCATTCTTATCAGCTTCAATATTAAATTTAAAATTGAGTAGAAAGCTGTTTTTAATTTTATAAGCAGAAATTGTGAGCTGTAAACTTAGCAACAGATGGTGAGTTGATAGCATTCAACTTTGTTTTATGGCAGTTTACCATGAGATATTGTATAAATGTTCTGGCTTGTTTTTCTTCTAGGAAAGTCTTGGCTGTACTTGCATATCGTAACAGATAATAGTCTTAATCTTACTCGGCCTACTCAGTCCCTTTATACTGTTCCCATTTACTAGCATGTGCAAGTCACATTTTCCTTCAAAATCTGGAGATTCAAACTTGGGGGAGATTTACTAAAACTGATGCACACAGAATCTGGTGCAGCTGTTCATAGTGACCAATCAGCTTCTAGGTTTTACTGTCAAAGCTTAAAGAGGTAGTAAACTGCTGCAGAACTACAAAAAAACACCTGTAAGACAATGGCATAATGAAATACAGTACTTGGTCTAGAGCGAAGCCCTTCCAGTGGAACTCTGTGACCGCTGAGAGGGCTGACATCTTCCCAGGGTCTTTCTTCTGGGCTTGTGGGCTCCATTGTTGTGAGTGGCTGGAGCCGCGATGACGTCACTCCTGTGCATGTGCACGGGAGCCCTTAGTTGCAACAAAAAACACTGGAGGTCCAGCACGGTATGCCAGACCGTTGGAGCTCATGCCAAGGTGATGTCAGCGGCTACATCCAGGGTGAAAATCTCCTAAATGGTGTAACGTTTAGGAGATTTTCATTTTACCTACAGATAAGCCTTATTATATGCTAACCTGTAGGTAAAAATCACACAGTGGGCTTTACTATCGCTTTAATTTAACAAGCTGAAGTTAGAAGCTAATTGGTTACTATGCACAGCTGCACCAAACTCTGTGTGCACCAGTTTTAGTAAAGCTCCATTCACACTTGTACGATTCCAAAGTTGTGCGGACTTTGGAGTGCAACTTTGGTGCAACTTTTATGCAACTTTAATGCAACCTCGCAACCTGCAGCCACGCCTTTTGGCTATTTCCATTCATATTGTTCTCTCATCTCCTTCCAGGTTATTTTTGTGTTTCCGATCATGCGTGGTGTTTGGCTATAAATTTTTAGCGGACATATACTGTACTGGTTAAACGATTGTCGTTCGCTGGGCTATCATCCAAGCAAAGTTTTCATATTTGTCCCTTTGGATATTGTTGGACGAACCGCCGTGATCAGCTGTCAAAAGCTGTGTACTAGGCATAAATCTCTCCCATATTGTCACTGAATGAAGGTCCTTTACAGTGCTCTGTCAATGAGCCTACATAAATAATTACTGCTTGATGGGATTCTTTACTGTCTTTGAGCCAGAAACTAGGAGGAGGAAATTGTAGTGATGATTTTGGCAAGGTGGCAATGTTGTCTTTGTTACCTCTGGAGTCTTCTAGCTTTATGATTATAGTTCTTCTTTGTTGTTGGGTCAGGACAGACCATTTTGCCACCAGAAACACTATGTTCAGGTTACATGTTTTTCTGTCTACAACTGTTTTCCTTCTAAGAAGAGGCAGTTAAGCAGAACAATTTTATTGCATTGCAAAACAAGAAGCAAACACTGTGGTTATTATGTGGGCTACAGAATTACGATTACAGATATGATTTTTTCCCCCCATAGGTTAAAAACCTCTTTGATGAACTGGATGTTCCATATTTGGCAGTGGAAATAGACAACACAGGTAAGACATAAGCTTGCAAGCCTGCAGGGTAGATCATCTTAACACAGAAAAAACATGTTTTAGGTTGTCTGTCCTTAAGTAACCTGCAATAATCCAGGTATTGAGAAGATGTCAGTGTTTATATAACTTTTGTGCATTATACATATCAAATTTAATAAAATCTATTAAAGAACAATAATACTGCACTCACAATGAAGCAGAAGTGAATACGCCTGTCATTAGCCTGGGGAGAAGCATATTCACTTCTCCTTTATTATGAATTCTTTATTAAATATTACCTGTTTTAATGCATGAAGTGCTGCGCAAACTGTTGGCGCTATATAAATCCTGTATAATAATAATAATAATAATAAAAATAATAATAATGAAGGTAGTTGTGTCCTATTGTCTCTTTTCCTTATTGATTTCAAAGACCATCTCTGTCCTGTTACAAAAGGTGCTGCATGACTAGTGCATCAAAGGACTTACCTTTACTTTTAAACAAGCTATCCCTTTGGGAACCCTGAAGAGCATGTGGCACTTTTTTTTTTTATTTAATCTGAACCTTCCTCTGGAGTTGACTTTTGCTATGTCATAATAAAAGATGTCTTTACAGAAAACTGAAAATCATATATTTTGTGGAGTATAGTTGAATTTAATAATCATATGTATTATTAGTTAGTTAGTAAAGACTATACTATTTATATTTTCTAATATATACTCAATGGTTAGTATTCTTTTTACTGTCAGTAAAGACTCCTAAATGCTCTACTAATTTCTCACCTGTTGATTCATAAAGTTAAAAAAAATAGTAGAAGAAGCAAGGCCCTTCTGCACCATTGCTGACTTCAGGGGGCAACCAAATCACGATATACAGAAAATCACAGATACATTTTTTTTTTTCAGTAATGGCTAATGAAAGCCTCTGAAATAGATTACATAGATATAAAAAAATATCTATCACAAGATAATATAAAGCTCAATGCCAATAAGAGAAAGAAAAAGATGCTGAAGAAAGTGTTTACTTATATCCCAGGATAGGTATGGGTAGCAGAGTTCATAACATGACTTCTGTTAAAGAAAGTGTAAGCCAGCAAGCAACAGTGTTCCTGATCACCGCCAATCCAATTGCAGTGTCCCCTGACCAGTGTATGCCAGCAACAGTGTTCCTGATCACCACCACACCAGTACCAGTATTACCTGACCATTGTAAACAAAAACAAAAAACTGCAAAATGCCAAAGGCACTCAGCACACAGTGCTCAGTTCAGTCAGACCAAAGTATATTGGCAGTAATCCTGAGTGTGGCTCGGGGTGAATTTTCATGACCAAAAACAGAAACCCCGAGCCACACTCGGGATTGCATCGCAGGATCCAGGCAAAGTAACTTACCTTGTCCCCAGAATCCTGCGATGTCTCCCCGCTGTGTGTGCGTGCCGTGTCTCCGCTCAATCTATCACAGTGCAGGGCTCCGTTCCCTGCGAGTGTCGCGACGCACAGGGGCGGAGCCTGGTGCCAAATTGAAAAAGTGAAAAACACAGAACACATGCAGTATACTGTAATCTTACAGATTACATTACTGTATGAAATTATTTTGATACAGCAATAATAAATTAGAATCACTTGCAGAATTGAGCGTTAGTGATTCGTGGGAAAATTCAGTCATCAGACACGGAAAGTAATGACAGCAACAATTCTGCAACTGCGCAAATTCCTGTGTTTTTGATTACATTATTGAATACATTTTATTATTATTATTTGTTATTATTTATAGTTATTTATTATATTATAATTTATGATTTCGTGTTTCAAACTTTCTCATACCTGGGATGTCTACTAGACTCTTGTTTGGACAGATTTAAGTAAGTTACTCCTAAGAATTACAGGCCTACAATATAAAACATCAAATTTCAATGTGAAACATTGTAGTGCTTTGAGCATTAAAAAAAATCTATCTATCTATCTATCTATCTATCTATCTATCTATCTATCTATCTATCTATCTATCTATCTATCTATCTATCTATCTATCTATCTATCTATCTATCTATCTATCTATCTATCTATCTATCTATCTATCTATCTATCTATCTATCTATCTATCTATCTATCTATCTAATCTATCCAGTACACCCCTCACATTTTTGTAAATATTTTATTATCTTTTCATGTGACAACACTAAAGAAATTACACTTTGCTGCAATGTAAAATAGTGAGTGTATAGATTGTATAACAGTGTAAATTTGCTGTCCCCTCAAAATAACTCAACACACAGCCATTATTGTCTAGACCGCTGGCAACAAAAGTGAGTACACTCCTAAGTGAAAATGTCCAAATTGGACTCAATAAGCCATTTTCCCTCCCCGGTGTCATGTGACTTGTTAGTGTTACAAGGGCTAAGGTATGAATGGGGAGCAGGTGTGTTAAATTTGGTGTTATCGCTCTCACTCTCTCATACTGGTCACTGGAAGTTCAACATGGCATCTCATGGCAAAGAACTCTCTGAGGATCTGAAAAAAAGAATTGTTGCTCTGCATAAAGATGGCCTAGGCTATAAGAAGATTGCCAAGACCCTGAAACTGAGCTGCAGCACGGTGGCCAAGACCATACAGCAGTTTAGCAGGACAGGTTCCACTCAGAACAGGCCTCACCATGGTCGACCAAAGAAGCTGGGTGCACATGCTCAGTGTCATATCCAGAGGTTGTCTTTGGGAAATAGAGGTACAAGTGCTGCCAGCATTGCTGCAGAGGTTGAAGAGGTGAGGGTTCAGCCTGTCAGTGCTCAGACCGTATGCCGCACACTGCATCAAATTTGTCTGCATGGCTGTCATCCCAGAAGGAAGCCTCTTCTATAGATGATGCACAAGAAAGCCTGTAAACAGTTTGCTGAAGACAAGCAGACCAAGGACATGGATTACTGGAACCATGTCCTGTGGTCAGATGAGACCAAGATAAACTCATTTGGTTCAGATGGTGTCAAGCATGTGTGGCGGCAACCAGGTGAGGAGTACAAAGACAAGTGTGTCTTACCTACATTCAAGCATGTTGGTGGGAGTGTCATGGTCTAGGGCTGCATGAGTGCTTCCGGCACTGGGAAGCTACAGTTCATTGAGAGAACCATGAATGCCAACATGTACTGTGACATACTGAAGCAGAGCATGATCCCCTCCCTTTGGAGACTGGGTCCCAGGGCAGTATTTCAACATAACAACCCTAAACACACCTCCAAGATGACCACTTCCTTGCTAAAGAAGGGTAAAGGTGATGGACTGGCCAAGCATATCTCCAGACCTAAACCCTATTGAGCATCTGTAGGGCATCCTCAAACGGAAGGTGGAGGAGAGCAAGGTCTCTAACATCCACCAGCTCAGTGATGTCGTCATGAAGGAGTGGTAGAGGACTCCAGTGGCAACCTGTGAAGCTCTGGTTAACTCCATGGCCCAAGAGGGTTAAGGCAGTACTGGAAAATAATGGTGACCACACAAAATATTGACACTTTGTGCCCAATTTGGACATTTTCACTTAGGGGTATACTTACTTTTGTTACCAGCATATTTACATTTGTTGCCAGCGATTTAGACATAGTTGTGTGTTGAGTTATTTTGCGGGGACAGCACATGTACACTGTTATACAAGTTATACACTCACTACTTTACATTGTAGCAATGTGTCAGTTCTTCAGTGTTGTCACATTGAAACACATAATAAAATTTTTCAAAAATGTGAGGGGTGTACTCACTTTTGTGAGATACTGTATATATGTGTGTGTGTGTGTGTGTGTATGTATGTATGTATGTATGTATATATATATATATATATATATATATATATATATAGGGGCGTAGGTAAGGGGGGGTCAGGGGTGTTCAAACCCCCAGAGCATCCTGGCAAAATGCCCAGACAGTGTCCCTGCTGTTTAGCCTCAGCATCAGCACAGTAGAAGTATTTAGCGTTTCAGAGTGCAGCAGCCAGCCCCCCTTCTATTGTGCCCCATCCCCTCAGTTTAATAAGAGATCCCACTGAAAAGCATGAAATTACTGCGAGGTCTCAGATGCCGGCAATTGACATTGCACGGTTGAGAGAACTCCTAGACTCCTCCTTGAGGTATCATATCACACAGCCGAAGGGAGACTGGGGATGCAGAAGTTTTCCTACTCCTTTTTCCCGTGCTGAATCTTAGGTCTGGTAAGTGGGGAGGCATGAATTTTCTGTTTTGGGAAGGAGGAAGTGAGAATTCCAGCCTGGGGAGTTTCTTTTGGTGGGGGGTTAAGGAAAGGGGGGTGGGTTTGCTTTTAGAGAAGGGGGGAGTTTCTTGTAGAGAAGTTTACAGGGGGTGGTTAATGGCAGGGATTTACTTCTGGGAGGGAGTTTAATTGGATGAAGGGAGATTTTCTTCATAATTAGGAATCTTTGCTGGGGGAGAGGATGTTGACTGAGGGAGATATTTTTGCTTTGGGGGGTTGGTTTAGAGACATTTACATTTTTGGGAGTATATTTTAGGGAGGGAGATATTTTACAGTGGGAATCTTTGCTTGGGGAGGGAGTGTTCTTAGGATGGAGAGGGTTTTTTTTTCCTTTTAAAAGAGATGTTTTTTTCTTTAAATTATACTTACCTAGGTGGATGGAGCATCTATCCAATGTTGCATCTGTCCCCAGCTGCTTCTAAGATCAAAACAGAGCGAGTAAAGACTGCCGATCACTCAGTTCTCAGCCTTCAGTGAGTAAAGAGTGGTGACTGTCAGTCCTTGGCTCTGCCCCCCCCCAAGCTCACTGGAATGCCAGGCTGTGCAGAGGGCAGGAGCGGCTGGCTCAGGGTCCTTACGGCTCACTGTGAGGCTGAGTGAGCTACTGGTCCGGGCATCTGGGTGAATCCCGACTTTAAATTTAGGATCTTTCCACAGCCTGGACCTACTGATCGATGTCAGCTGACAGTGGCTATAGCTGGCTGTCGGCTAAAAATGGGTCACAAAAGTACAGAACGAACTGCACTCCTCCCCAGGAGAAGTACAACCAAGTGGTATGCCGTCCCTTCAGAGCGCATGCACCGGTGACATCACTGGCTGCTTCCCATGTGAATATCTCCTAAACACCACATGTTTAAGAGATCTTCACTGTACCTATAGGTAAGCGTTATTATAGGCTTACTTGTAGGTACAAGTTCAAAAGCTGGGTTTACTACATTAAGACTGAATAAAAACAACCATATTGACCAGGTGCAAAGGGCACCATCCTGTGGTAGGCAGTGCACAACATTTTTTTTTTTTTCATCTCTTAAAACATTTCAAAAAATTTCTTAGGACACAGTTTTTTTTAAGGTTTAACCGCTTGCTGACCAGCCACCATAATTTTACTGAAGCAGGTCGGCACGATCCCGCGAGCCGTCGTAGCTATACAGCAGCTCGCGAGATCGAGGCAGCAGGCGTGTGCGCAACGCCGGAGGCGCGCACCCGCTGCACAGCGGAGGTGCCGATGCTCGTGGCCGACGGTCGCGATGACCGCCGGCCACGACTGATCGCGAACACGAGAGGCAGAACAGGGAAGTGTGTGTGTAAACACACAAATCCCTGTTCTGTTCTGTGAGGTGTGACAGATCATGACTTCCTATTAGCTAGGAACCACGATCCATCACTTCCTCTAGGTCAGTCTCCTCCCCCTACAGTTAGAAACACAAACAGGGAACACAGTTAACCCCTTGATCGCCCCCTAGTGTTAACCCCTTCCCTACCAGTGACATTTTTACAGTAATCAGTGCATTTTTATAGCACTTATCGCTGTATAAATGCCAATGGTCCCAAAAATGTGTCAAAAGTGTTTGATGTGTCTGCCATATGCCATATTTATGTTTATAGCGCAAAAAATAAAAACCGCAGAGGCGATCAAATACCACAAAAAAAAAAGCTCTATTTGTGGGAAAAAAAGGACGTCAATTTTGTTTAGGTACAATGTCGCACGACTGTGCAATTGTCAGTTAAAGCGATGCAGTGCCAAATCGCAAAAAATGGCTCGGTCATTCAGCAGCCAAATCTTCCGGGGCTGAAGTGGTTAAATAAATCACTGAATTTACTGCCTACCACAATATGTTGCCCCTTGCACCTGCTCAACTTTCAACATAAGGTTAAATCCAGTCTTGGGTCTCATTCATACATCCTACATGACCATGGTGCAGCAAGTATACTGCAAATACCTGCACCCGGGATCTCAGATGTTCCAATCTCTTTTCAGCCTCAGATGAACAGGCTGAGGAGCTGACAAAAAAAAAAAAAAAATCTGGGATCCTGGCTGTAGTTATTCATGGTATATTTGCCATTCAATGGGCATTTAGAATATGAGTGAGCTCTAAAGCCTGGTTCACACAGTAAGTTTTTTTTTTAGTTCAACCCAGCGGGCTGAACGAGAAAAAAACTAGGAAGCTTAGGAGGAGCTCACTGTACTAATGTACTATTGAGTACACTACTGCACCACAACTGCGTGCATTGCATTCTATTCAGTTGAATGTGGATAATTGTTGCTGTGCTCAATTGCAAAGCCTCATGGCCCCACTGTACTGTCACATCTTTTTACCGTACCTCCCCCAACATAAAAGTGAAATGATACCTTTAAGTTTGAAAGACCTTAACCCCCACCCCAGGAAATTTTTTTATCTACAGCCCTATATATATATATTATATATATATATATATATATATATAGATATATATAGATATATATATATAGATATATATATATAGATATATATAGATATAGATATATATATAGATATATATAGATATATATATATATATATATATATATATATATATATATATATATATATATATATATATATATACATATATACACAGTGGCTTGCGAAAGTATTCGGCCCCCTTGAACTTTTCAACCTTTTGCCACATTTCAGGCTTCAAACATAAAGATATAACATTTTTATTTTTTGTGAAGAATCACCAACAAGTGGGACACAATTGTGAAGTGGAACGAAATCTTTTGGATTTTTGAAACTTTTTTAACTAATAAAAAAATGAAAAGTGGGGCGTGCAAAATTATTCGGCCCCCTTGCGTTAATACTTTGTAGAGCCACCTTTTGCTGCGATTACAGCTGCAAGTCGCTTGGGGTATGTCTCTATCAGTTTTGCACATCGAGAGACTGAAATTCTTGCCCATTCTTCCTTGCAAAACAGCTCGAGCTCAGTGAGGTTGGATGGAGAGCGTTTGTGAACAGCAGTTTTCAGCTCTTTCCACAGATTCTCCATTGGATTCAGGTCTGGACTTTGACTTGGCCATTCTAACACCTGGATACGTTTATTTGTGAACCATTCCTTTGTAGATTTTGCTGTATGTTTGGGATCATTGTCTTGTTGGAAGATAAATCTCCGTCCCAGTTTCAGGTCTTTTGCAGACTCCAACAGGTTTTCATCCAGAATGGTCCTGTATTTGGCTGCATCCATCTTCCCCTCAATTTTAACCATCTTCCCTGTCCCTACTGAAGAAAAGCAGGCCCAAACCATGATGCTGCCACCACCATGTTTGACAGTGGGGATGGTGTGTTGAGTGTGATGAGCTTTGTTGCTTTTATGCCAAACATATCGTTTTGCATTGTGGCCAAAAAGTTTGATTTTGGTTTCATCGGACCAGAGCACCTTCTTCCACATGTTTGGTTTGTCTCCCAGGTGGCTTGTGGCAAACTTTAGACGAGACTTTTTATGGATATCTGGCTTTCTTCTTGCCACTCTTCCATAAAGGCCACATTTGTGCAGTGTACGACTGATTGTTGTCCTATGGACAGACTCTCCCACCTCAGCTGTAGTTCTCTGCAGTTCATCCAGAGTGATCATGGGCCTCTTGGCTGCATCTCTGATCAGTCTTCTCCTTGTCTGAGCTGAAAGTTTAGAGGGACAGCCAGGTCTTGGTAGATTTGCAGTGGTCTGATACTCCTTCCATTTCAAAATGATCACTTGCACAGTGCTCCTTGGGATGTTTAAAGCTTGGGAAATCTTTTTGTATCCAAATCCGGCTTTAAACTTCTCCACAACAGTATTACGGGCCTGCCTGGTGTGTTCCTTGGTCTTCATGATGCTCTCTGCGCTTTCAACAGAACCCTGAGACTATCACAGAGCAGGTGCATTTATACAGAGACTTGATTACACACAGGTGGATTCTATTTATCACCATCAGTCATTTAGGACAACATTGGATCATTCAGAGATCCTCGCTGAACTTCTGGAGTGAGTTTGCTGCACTGAAAGTAAAGGGGCCGAATAATTTTGCACGCCCCACTTTTCAGTTTTTTAATTGCTAAAAAAGTTTAAAATATCCAATAGATTTTGTTCCACTTCACAATTGTGTCCCACTTGTTGGTGATTCTTCACAAAAAATTAAAATTTTATATCTTTATGTTTGAAGCCTGAAATGTGGCAAAAGGTTGAAAAGTTCAAGGGGGCCGAATACTTTCGCAAGCCACTGTATGTATATATATATATATATATATATATATATATATATATATTATATATATTAATATATATATATATATATATATATATATATATATATATATATATATATATATATATTAATATTATATATATATATATATATATATATATATATATATATATATATATATATATATATATATATATATATATATATATATATATATATATATATCTGGCATGTGTGTAGCCCAAAAAAGTAGACATATATTACTGACATTGCTTGTTCTCAGTTCCGAGAGTCCCCCCTCATGTGACGTCACAACCGGAGTGTGCTCAGGACGCGTTTCGAGGCAACTTCCTCTTTCTCAGTTTACCTAACAGGGCTACCTACCCCAGGGGGGTGACATCCCATAGAGGGGGCAGCACTGTTGGAACTGGGGATGAGTGTGGCTCATATGTCACCTTGCCAGGCTTTCCAGGGCACCAGATGTCCATCTCTACCCATGCCCTTGGCCAGGGAGCTTGCCATAGCTGCCCCATTTTCATATTTCCAGAGGTTTCTCATATTCCTCCGCCAGTGATGTTTTTAATCCTGTAAGTAGGATGCTTTGTTTCTGGTAAAGCAATTTATTGATGCTAATACATTATAGTTTTTGTGCTGTGTTCCTTCTTCCCCCTCTGCTTTTGTTCACCAGACCAGTGTACGCTATCGACAGTATTTCTGATCGCCTCCACACCAGTCCCAATTTCACCAGATCAGTGTAAGCCAACAACATCATTTATGATTGCTGCCACACCAGTCCCTAGTGTCACCAGACCACTGTAAGCCAGCAAGAGTGTTCCTGATCACTGCCCCTCTAGTCCCAGTGTCACCAGGCCAGTGTATGCCAGCATCAGTGTTCTTGATCGCCACCACACAAGTCCAAGTGTCACCAGATCAATGTAAGCTAGAAACAGTGTTCCTGATTACTGCCAAACCCGACCAGTGCAGCCAGCAACAGTGTCCATGATCACTGCCTCACCAGTCCCAGTGTTACCAAATCAGTGTACTCCATCAACAGTGTTTCTGATTGCTGTCACACAAGTTACAATGTCACCAGACCAGAGCAGCCAGCAAACAATGTTCCTGATTGTTAGTTACGTCGGTGTCACCAGAGCCACTGTAGCCATCAACAGTGTCTCTAATTGCTGCCACATATGTACAGTGTCACCAGTGCAGCCAGTACAGTGTCCATGATTTCTGCCATACCATTGCAGTGTTGCTTCTGCCTGCCACCTGTACTGACCCTGGCCTGTTTATAGAACATGTTTCTGCCTGCTGCCTGGAGTAATCTTTTGCCTGCTGCCTGAACTGACCCATCTGCATGTCCCACTGGCTATGTTCCTGCAAGACACCAGTCCCAGCCATCCTCTGTGGACAATCGCACTCCTGGAGCAATGACGACTCTTTTGTTCCTAGTTTCTTCAGCCGCCTGTACTTCCTGGCCAGTGAACATGGCATTCCTGGGGGCATCCATGTACCAGTAGGCTAGGCTTGCTTGGTTTATAGTAATGGGGACTGCTATAGGTGATGCTACACTACACCTCTATTTTCCCTCACCACTCATATAGAGGTGACTTTTACAGTGTTTTTGATACAATTGGTTGATTTTTGTTTTACTTAAGATACAATGTATGTCCCTGCTGTGTGAAAAATATCTTATTAAATTGACAACTGTGTGTGAAAAAATAAATTTTCCTTTTCTTGAAATTTGAAATCTTCAAAAGACTCACCATGTCCCAAAAAAAGACCTTGGGGTGTTTACTTTCCAAAATGTGGCCATTTTGTGTGTGTTTCTATTTTCTTTCTCATTTTCAAGAAACTTGTGGGAAAAAAATGTAATCTTCAAAAGACTTACCATGCCTCTAAGTAAATATGGTGGAAGGTCTACTTTGCAACTTGGTATCATTTTGTGGGTGATCCTCCTATTGGGGCACTTTAGGGCCTCAAGAAATGTGATTGGAAGTCACAAAATCTGATGCATTTTTTATGCCCCTGAAAGTCTGATGGTGTTTCTTAGATTTTGGGCCCCTCTTTGCATCTGGCAGCAAAAAAGTCTCAAACATATGGTATCACCATACTGGGGAGTAGAAAACTGTGTTTTGGATGTAATTGTAAGTATGTCCATGCTGTGTGTGACAAATAACTAATAACAAATAAAATACAATTTTACATATTTTCCTAATTTTCCAAAAATTGGGGCAAAAAATTACAACTTTAAAAACGAATCACGCCTCTTACTAAATACCTTGGACTGTCTACTTTGCAAATATGGGTCAATTTGGGGGTGTTTGTACTGTTTTGGCATTGAGAGTCAGTACATCAGGGTTGATACATTTCACATACACTATATATACCATAATTTGTAGACTCTATAGCTTTCATATAGATAAACTATTTTACACCTATTTGTCTATTTTTACCAAAGAAATGTAGCAGAATACATTTTGGCCTAAATTAAGGATGAAAGATTAATCATTTGCAAAGTTTTATAACAGAAACTAAGAAACCCATTTTTTTTCTCAAAATGTTTGGTCTTTTTTGCTTTATATAGTAAAAAAAAAACAACAAAAACTGTGATTATTAAATACCACTAGAAAAAAGTTATATTTGTCTTAGAAACATGATAGAATAATTAATTTGGGTACAGTGTTGCATGACTAAGTAATTGCCATTCAACTATGACAGTAATGAAAAGTTACCTAAACAGGAAGGAGAGGTCTTCAAGTGGTTAATGATTGTGTTTTTGACATGCCGCCCTTGATTTTGAATTAAAATTGGACCCTCTATCTGCTGTACAGTATTTTAATTTTTTTTTTCTTTTGTATTAGGAATTGGCATGGCAATGCCCAGCTCCCCATGCTGGGTACTGTCCCCTTAACAGTCTTTTGCCCTCTAAGCCTAAAAAAGGCCAAAAAATATTTTCAAAATTTCCCCCCCAATAGACTACAGTGGGGTGTGGTTTTAACTTGGCAATTTTTGTACTTTGTGATGTGTTTGACAAATGCAGAGCAAACTGAACACAGGCACATTTACTCATTCCTAGTAAATGTGTAGTATTTTATTTTAGGCCATATGATACTAATTGCAGACAGGAGGGCTCAATTCAGTTAAATGTATGACATCTGAAGGCAGTTAGTTGCACTAGCATGGGTGCTCAACCCGTGGCCCTCCAGCTGTTGCAGAACTACAAGTCCCATCATGCCTCTACCTTTAGGAATCATGCTTGTAATGGTCAGCCTTGCAATGCCTCACGGGACCTGTACAGCTGGAGGGCCACAGGTTGAGCACCCATGCGCTAGAGCTTGTATAGGGATCTCATAATAAAGGGGATGAATATTTATGCAACAAAGGCCTTCCAGTTTTTTTTTTTTTTTTTGTAAATACCCTTAAAGACTATGTAGATTTTTCCCACTTTAACATTAAAGATTATTTCATGTATGTCAAATACATTGATCCCCATTACATCCATTTTATTTCTAAGTTTTACCAATGTGAAAATTCCAAGCCGAGGAAGTAGAAACCTAATAAAAGCACCTCTAGAGCAGTAACACGTTTATATAAGCTGAGATTTGTGCTTTGTCATTATGAAGCAAGCAAGTTGTACTACTTTTACTTTTTCCTATAAGCTAATTATATCTCTTACATGTGATCATGTGCATGTTAAACCGGTTGGTTTTAAAAAAAGAAATCTCCACATATAACAAACATCCATGGACTGCATGTCTAAAGAAACATCAAGCAATACTAAAATCATGCTACCATATTGGAATCAGTCTAACAATCAATAGATAGCTAATCCAAGGAGACCCAAGTGTCACTGTGAGCAGTTTCATAAAATGATGTGTTCTCCCTAGAGGACAATTGAATATTTTGTGTTTGTCAACAATACCGAACCACTAAATCACAAACACTAAGTTGCTACAACATTTACGCAATCTGAAGTTGTTCAGTTACGGTCCATTTTTGTTTTCCGGTATATTTTGGAAATGTACAATTTTTATCTTGTTTACAATTTTACAAGATAACTATTCAGAAAAAAAAAATATGTTTAGAGTGCTTTGTCTTTCAGTCCGGGCAGGTTTTATAATTGCCCCCTTTCTTCTTGGCCTCCAACCACTTTCTAGGCCTGGTCCCTCACAAACTGGCATGCATCATTGCCCTTTTTTCAATTTTTTTAACTCAGCTTTTGCACTGTATTTAGGGTGGATTTTTGCATAGCCAACATGAGGATTAGAGAGTCTGGTCTTTGTCAGAGCTGTTAAGAATATGAATGGAGTATGCACAGACAGTCCCCCATATGTAGCCCATGGGGCTGCCTAGATGAATAACCACAGATAGGCAGAGAAAATACCAGTACACAACATATGGGAACAGAGAAGTTATAACCTGGAGCATCAGCCTTACAAATAGGATCAGAAGCAAAGTCAATAGAAGTCAGCATCTATTCACAAAATTCAAAACATGCATAGTCCAGATGCAGGAATAGACAAAGGTTGGAGGTTGAAGTACTAGAGTCCGTAAACACTAACTCAGACGGATGCGCCAGCACTGGCTGGTGAGGATGAAGTCCTTAGAAAGCAAAATCTCAGAAGAGATCAAAAACAGGTGAAGACAGAGACCTGAGAGACTTCTGACTCCGTCGGTTGACTTACTAAGTCACTGTTCACTCCAGTGCGACTTGTCATGCGATTTGACAGGTCTGAATGGGATGACAAGTCACACCCTATTGTTGCCAATGTCACTGATTTTGTGGTGCCACACCGATTTGAAAAATACATTTCTGCACTATTTTTGGCGATTTCAGGTGTGCATTGCATAGACATCTATGTATGAAGTAGCACAGATGTCAGCCAAGTTGCAAGTCGCACTGACATGTGGTTTTGAAATTGTGCTATTTTAAGTGAAGGTGCATGATTTCAAAGCCAGATTCGGTGTGAACGGGGGCTAAAACTGGAGCGTGAAAAATCTGGTGCAGCTGTGCATGTGTAGCCAATCAGTTTCTAACTTCAACTTGTTCAACTAAGCTTTGACATAAAAACCAAAAATGAAAGCTGCTTGGTTTTATGCAGAACTGCACCAGATCTTACAATCTCCAGTTTTAGTAAATTAACCTCTGTATGTTAAAAGAATAGGTTGCAGACTGCTGCCCTGCCTGCCAGCACAACCTAGCACAGTCTTCATTATTGCCATTTATGTAATGTTTGTACATTTTTTTTTTTATGGATTTGCTTAGTGCACAATTATGGTTCACCAACTCTGGGCCCCTACATCTAGAATTCTAAAGCTATTAGAATAAGATAACAGTTTGCCCTACTCTTCTAGTGCTCAATCTTGTACTCATAGGCTGTTGGCATCTTTCTGTGTGACTTTGACATCTAATGTAATTAGGGTGATACTAAGGTATGCTGGTCAGTTGAGGTAGATGGAAGAAGCATAAATCCAGCCTTGACTGTTTCCAATGTGAAGAGTTCATTTCTATTGGGAATCAAGGATATTTTTCTATGAAAACGTGAGGAGACCCTAACAACAACTTGGCACTGTTATGGGGACCCAAAAAAGAGGTATCGGAATAACTGATTATTGTCAGGAATAATAGGACAAAACTTTGAAGCCCTTTTTTTATTTTTGTGTGTATACTTAATTTTATGTTACATTTTAATTCTATATAGAAGCTGAGAACCATGCAAATCATTTATAGACTGTTTTTTACTGTTTTCATCTTTTTTACAGATCTACATGTAAAAAAAAATAGCCTTTTAAACCCATTCTAATTGGTAATCTGGAAAACTAATTTACTCTGCTCCTTCCAGGACCTCCTGCTCTCTAGCTCCCTTGTTACCTACTCCCATGCTTGCCTTCAGGACTTCTCCAGAGCCTCTCCCATCCTCTGGATATCCCTGCCCCAGTATGTCCGATCAGCCCCTACCCTGTCCACCTTTAGGAGATCCCTGAAAACTCATTTATTCAGGGAAGCCTATCCCACTCCCACATAACTGTCCCTGAGCCACCCCCATCAAATCATTCTTTGCAGCTATTACCTTTTGTACCACCACCCCCTCCCTTTAGAATGTAAGCTCTACGAGCAGGGCCCTCCTGTACCTTTTGTATTGAACTGTACTGTAATTGTGTTGTCCCCCTTATACATTGTAAAGCGCTGCGTAAACTGTTGGCGCTATATAAATATTGTATAATAAAATTAAAAATTCACAATGAAAAGTTTGTAAAACACAGTTTAAGACTATAGGAACTGTAGACTTTGCATTGCTTTGTTATAAGACTAATATAAGAAGAATAAGCAGTAAACATTAGCTCAGGTGGGGATATTCCATTTTTTTGTTAAAGTGAAAGGAAAAACAGTTTGATAATATATACATCAATACTTAAGCATTAATATAAGATTTCCTCTTTGGATATATCTTCAATCCCCTGCTAAGTCCTTTTGAAAGTTGACCTATCTTCCTTGTATCTTTTGAGATTTGCAAGTCACACTTGATGACACATTTAATGGGGAATCATTAGATGTGTAAGGAAGTGATAATAAGGTTGTGAAATTTCCATGTCCCTCCCTGTTTGGCTCATCCCCTATTTATAAAGGGCTCACCTATGATTTCTTCACAGACTCAGGACTAATACTTGAAGAAGAACTTTATGAATATACCATGGAAACTGACTTACCTAATGTTTTTGTGAAGGAGAAACTTATAGGTGGCTACGACCAAGTTTTTCAGGTAAGGTTACGTTACCTTGTAAGATTTATCATACTGAAAGACATCTGTACTTGTGCCTTTGGTATGGCAGTTATTTATATTTTAATAGAGTTATGTAAAATCTTGTTGACTCCTATAAATCTATCACAGTCATATTTGTTTTATTAGTATCAAAAATTGTGTTTATGTTGATTTGATATGACGATATATGAATTACATATTATATCTTTTATGTATTGTATTGACACATTAACAAGGTAAGTAAGGCATAAAGCTTTCACTCCTATCAGTTCACATTATATTTTTTATAAATCTGTTTATTTGGATTTTTGCCAAAAGTGCAGGAAGTATAACAATTCTAATTTAGACATCCCCAGGGAAATTCATTCCTCGCATGGAACATCCCTGGGATAACAAGAAAAGGCAATGTAAGCAATAGTTAGTTAAAAAGTTTTATATATATTAATAATAATAAATGTTCACTTTACTTCATACTTTAGGAAAGATGCTAGTTAATGTTTCAGTAAGATTTCGGGTTGTGGGAACTAACCAGAACACTCAGAGGAAAACATGGAGAATATGAACAAGCTGTGTAGAAGGGGCCTCCTAAATTATATCTAAAGCAAAAACCTTTTTGAGTTTTCAATGGAATAAGGAATGGTTAAAACACCCGTCAAGATTTGTTGCTGTCTGTTTCCCATTGTGGAGATTTACCTTTACTCCCTGCCTTCAGATATAATACAAAGTGGTCTGGATTAGGTATCCCCATTGGAAGATTTCACTTTTATTCTTATTCCATTGACCACCTTAAATTTCAGATGTTCTCACACTTTCATTCCCAGTGACAGTGGTCACCAGAACAAACAGGGAAATATCCCCAGAAGTGACACAAACATTAATAAAAACCTGACAGAGATTTTAATTTAGCGGTGGTTAACTCACTTGTTTAAAGGAGCTTCAAGTGCAGCCCCTAAAATCACCAAAGGGCTACCCATAATAATCAGTGAATCTAACACTAAAGAATCTGTCAGAGACTGCAGCCTGTTACAGAAGATAGTCAGACACGGAAGACATGCTATCAGGGGCGGACTAATAACTCATGGGGCCCCCGGGCAATAGGAGATTATGGGGCCCCCAGGCAATCAGAGATTATGGGGCCACACAGTATACACGCACACAGTATACAATCACACAGTATACACATACATGTACACACAGTATACACAGACAGATGTAAAAAAAAACACAGATTTATACATACTGCCCCTTGTTTTACTGAGGCTGGCAACCCTGATGGGGCCCCCTAGTGGCCCAGGGCCCTCGGTCAGTGCCCGAGTGGCTCAATGGTCAGTCCGCCCCTGCATGCTATATAGTGTTGTCAAAAACTTGGGATATGCTTCAGGAGACAGTCATAGACTGGAGAAACATTACATGAGACTGCTAGAGATCACTTCTATTACAGCCCCTTTACAAACCAATGCTTCCCCATATGTGCTCCATACAAAGCCCATAATAATTATTTGAAGCATATTTGTTAGCCTTAGTCTTTATTAGTATTAGTTAGAAACCTAAACAGAGAAAGGTGATGGACAGTACAGAAAAGGTAAAATAGTGTGTAAGAAATAAAGAGGTTTTTGAGGTCACGCAAAAAGTGCCAAAGCATGGCATGTAGTCCATGAGCCCAGGTTGAGCATCAGGGTTCAAACCCTTCTCTTCTCAATTCAGAACTAAAAAATAAATTGGCTTTATATACACTATAAGGGAGCTGGAGTCAAGGCCAGATTTATACGGGGGCAAAGGGGGCTATTGCCCCAAGCCCCCCTGACAGAATGGGCCCCCCTCAATACAGAAAATTATGCAAAACAATAGAAAAATGTATAAAATAATAGAAAAAAAATAAAGTAATAGAAAATGAATAATAAAAAACATACCTTCTATTATTAAATTTATCTTGAAGTATTATTTTGCTGGCCATCATCTGTAAAACTTGGGATTGGTTGAGTGTATTCTTTTTCAAAAATGAATTTTTGGCGGCTCAAGCAACCACAGGACTGGAAATTTAATAGTATCTGATGAAAAGAATTTTAACAAGCAACCTCAGGGCCCTCGTGTTAGATGGAAACCCTCTTGAGCTTGATCACCCTTTGTCCTGTGATTTACCTTTCTGAATGTAAAGCTAAAAAGCTGTTTGCTTGTATATTTTCTGATGATCAACGTAATGTTTTAGTATAATGGCTGCACATGGGATTCTTCATTAATTTTGATGGTTTTCTAACAACCATCATCTAATGTCAATCACCTCTTTGTAAATGTAAGATAGGCTGTATATACCAGGAGCAAAATATAATTTTATGAACCGGATAATTACGTTTGAAAGATGTTTTATTTATTCTACTTTTGACCCTTTACTCAGTGTCTGTAGACTTGTAAATAGAAAAAAAAGGAAAACTATATGCATTATTAACCCCTTCATGACTGAGGGTAAAACACACCAGATCCAATTTTGCAACCTTGACATGTGTTAGTAAAACTGTATATACGATCACAACTACTTTGTGTTTCCAGATCAATTTTACCTCTTTTCTGGACAAATGAGGCTTTCATTTGGTTAGAAATGGTAACGGATATCTCCTGAATTTTTTTTGAATTATTATTATGAAAGAATAAGTTCACTTTTCTTAACATGTTATACCCATATTCAGGATATAACTTGTTAGTGTAGCACTGGCCCCCGCACCGCCCGATCCTCTGCTGTGACAGTGAGTGGGGGATCTTCTCCCCTCGCTCGCTGTCACAATTATAAAAAAAAAACATTGGCCACATCACTCATTCACAGGGTTCTGTGAATGTGAAACCTACAAGGACCGACAGTCTTTGCGACTGTGAGGCTTGTAGTTCTCAATGAACTACAAGGGCGCTGTTGAGCGCTCTGGTAGTCCATTGATTCTTCCTGTCAATGTGAAACTGCCTGCCTGTTTGATGCACGGGCAGACAGCTTACACTGACTGTCTGCAGGAGTCCTGCATGGCATATGCAATTTGCTGATCACTGGTGCAATGTTTTCCAGACTCCTACAAAAAAATAAAATAATCCACAATTATTTTAACTACAAAAATGTGCATTTATTATTGTTTTCTTTTTAAATAACTTATCCTTTAAAAGAAAACTGGCCCAAAATAGTTCAAAAAATATTTTCTTTTTTATTTAGCTGTATCTTTCTTGCTCTTACCATAACTTACCATCAAAGAACAACCCAAAATAAATTTTCCAGCTCCTGGCGATCGCAGCAATACCACATATTTCTATGTTATTTGTTGTTTGTACCCTTAGGGTCCAGAAACAATAGTGCACATTTTGCTTTTTTATCCTACCTAAAACACACTGACATGGGATACAATTGTTGAAGCTCTGCCCCCCATCACAGGAGTACAATACTTAATGTGCTCTTGTTACCCTAGAAGAATGAATGCAACTATCATAAATACAGATATCTGAATAGGATTTGATGTTAGCCTCTGTATAGCAGCACTCTAGACTGGGAGAAGGAGGAGCAGCGCTTTTATCCATTTAGGTGTTCTGCAAGTACATATGCTTACAAAATACAAATATTTATTTATCAGTCTCTTGCTATTTATTCATTGTCCAATCACAAGCTGGTGGCCTTGTCCTAAATGAAATAGAGAAAAGTCAGGTCATCAAACTGGATCTTGGCTGTGTAAATCTCAGGATTGGATGGACAGAATTACAAATCCTTTGACAAGTAAAACAGCAACCATATCTGTATTTCAGTGGTGCATTTAGTTTACCTGGAGTTCAGCTTTAAGGAATTCCACATGTGTAGCAATTAGGTTTGCAACTGCTAGAAACCGGTTGATATGAACATACAGTATAATGCACAGGCAATATACAATGGAAACTATTAAAATTCAAAATGGACAGATCAAGTTTATTGATAAACCAATATATTATCATATTTTAATTTACTCTAACACAATTCTGCTATATTTAGCTTTAAGCCTTGCAATACATTTAGGCCACAATAACTGAATTCAGTATTCTCAGCTATGGTGAATTCAGTGGAAAGCCTTGTCTCAGTAAACAGTCGGTAAAATTAGATTCCAGCCATCCAAATTATATTTTCTAACCTCCTTTAGTGGAAAATGACTACTAAAATCTTATTGGTTGCTATGGAGAGCACATACATTTTTCATTCTCCCTATTATATATTCACCCTAATATAACAATTTACTGATGTGCTGCACAAGTAGTTTCTTGAGTGAAGGCTAGACATTTAAAGCAAAGTAAGTTGTAATGGCTGTAATCTTATTTGTTTGTGTATTCTTTGGCATCATCCAACGTAATTACTTTAAATTTGCAGCACCTGACAGGCATAACAGATTACTTAAATGTATCACAAACAATATGCCCTGATTGCAGTGAGGTGTAAAATAGGTTTACCAATAAAGCTAAGTATAGATAACAGGAAATGCAGTATAGTTGCAGTGAAAAAACCTTCCTCTGTTTTAAATCTATACGTTCTTTTATTCTTTGCCCAAGGATAAAGTGGTTGTAAGCCCTTTAAAAAAAAATAAAAAAAATAAAACTGCAAGACAAAGGCATAATGAGCTAGTATGCATAGCATACTATGAGATCGAAGCCCCCGCATCGGTTCTCGTTCTTCTCTCCAGGGGGGTTTACTTCCGGGTATCGCGGCTCCGGCGCTGTGATTGGCCGGAGCCGCAATGACATCACTCCCACGCAAAGGCACAGTACAACTGAAACAACGGCACGTACATGCCATTGCTTCAGTTTGCTTAAGTGCGCATGTGCCGATGACGTCGGCACATGCAAATACAGGGATATCTCCTAAACCGTGCAGGTTTAGGAGATATCCAGTGTAGCTTCAGGTAAGCCTAACTATAGGCTTGCCTGTAGTATAAGGTATTTGTAAAGGGTTTACAACCACTTTACTTCTTGTTCAGGATGCAAATGCTGAGGTAGATGTTTACGCTTTACTCTTTTACAGCTACTGCTGTTAGCAATAACTTAACTATGTTAACATTTGTTTATGTCAAACTGTCTAAAAGAACTGTATTATGCATAACATTCAACCAGATAATCTCTTCCCATTTTTACTTACTGGAAGAATAAATTTTATAATCTGAAAGGTTGAAACTGGCATTATAGACAGTTCCATGTTTAGGCACTTATTTCAAAGGGACTAAGGCACCGATCAGGTCCGCCTGTCAGTTTTTCAGGCAGAACTGATCTGAACCTCCATTCACTCCTATGGAGCGGTGACATCTCTGCTGACACCCCCTGCTACAGGATCCGATCCTGTGCATGAAATCCAGATGGATGTTGACCCTATTTTCCATCTGTCTGGCAGATCGGATCGGATGAAAATGGACAGGCGGTCCATTTTCATCTGATATCCCCATAGAGGAGAGCGGGACTCCGACAGGTCCATCTCAGCACAGTGAGCGGAGACGGACTTGTCATCCGCCTGCTCAGCGGGGATCAATGGAGTGCAACAGCACTGAAAGCTGAAAATTGGCCTGAGCAGAATGGGGATGAAAGTTCCCGGTATTGAAGTGGTTAAAATATCAATCGATCAACTTCTGTCGAGCTGGGACTGTCACCTGCTGAGCTGGCTGAAATGATCTGTGTATGGCCAGCTTATGTTTACCTCTGTTCTAGCACAGTACACCAAACATTCATACTTTTTGGATGCTGAACAGGATAAATAAAATCATAATAGTGTAGCGGTGCCCCCCGTGGGGTCACTGCGTTTTCTAGCATCCACACATTTCACCCTGCTGGTCAGACATCCATTTTGGCACACTTTCCCAGGCAATGAATAGTCTCCTGCTTGTTTTTGTTATTTTTATTAGGGGATTAAACTTGGATGGGGAAAAGGACATGGGATGCCCAAATGATGAATTCTTCTCAATGAAATCAATGTTGGTTGAGTCTAAATTTGACAGTCTTTTCCTCTGCACATCTCCTCCAGCAAACTACATGAGATCACTTGCTTCACTTCACTGTCCAATTCTAAGTTCCTGTCACCGTTAGCACATGGCTACGCATCACTCTGAATAAGTACCAACATTTTTCTAGTCGCCTTGTGCAGGCAGGGGTCTGCAGTCCCCTTTGTGGTAGCAACTGTTTTAGTTGAGAAGAATAGATATGCTAACTGACACTTGGTCTACTACTGATCCCAGCACGTCCAATGCAAATCCTGCCAGCCCTCGTGGCTGCAACGACTTGACTCCAAAACAACACCACAGTCTCTCCCTCTGGCTCCACATCCAAATCCTGGCATGTCTCTCCCAGAGCTTCACACTGTGCTTCTCACTCACCGACCCCAACATGGATCCCGCCTGAATGACTTTCCTGGCAGTGCTCCCAACTGTCCTCTTCCTGCTCCTCTCAATGACTATGTAGAGAGAGGCTCCCTCCCAGCTCCCGAGCTCCAGGCCTGAGGTCACCCCCCCAAAAAGGGGGTTTCCTCAGACCATGACAGTCTAACATTCCATCATCCTGTTCTTCCACCCGACAACTCCTCCCACAGCAGGCTGACCATGAGTATATATATAGGAGGCCTGCCCCCTGCCAATACTAGTTGGGGATTGGTACACCCACATACACCCCGTGTCACTCCAGCCCTCTGCCCTGCCTCTTTTCCAGAACCTTCTGAAAACCAGAGGAGGTGCCCAAGAGCTGAAGGACATGTCAGTCACCTGCTGCTACACTAAACTACTCCCCTGTCCCCAGATCAAAAACAAACAGGCCTAGCTCACAACATAGGCCTGTCTAAATTTGCCTGTGCTGACAGTATAAAATAAACCCACTACTCTAGCACCTACCTACCTAAGGTAGAGGGTGCTACACTAGTAAAGCCTGAATATTTACCTATAGCATCGAATTATTAGTCATTTCATGTCATAGATCAGAAATTGCCAGCACTGTAAATTAGTACAGAAGTGTGCCATTGTTATACTGGACAATGGAGATTTTGTTACCATGACACAGGACAGAGTTCTTGATTCTGTATGGAATAATGTACCATTAAGATCCGGGAAGTTTGTTTGCAATATAAATGCATGAGGTTGTAAGCAAAGTGAATATATAAAGGTAAACAAATTGCTCTGTGAATCATAATGCCTTTAAAACATATCTAAATCCAAGAACAAAAAATTGATAGTGTTGCAGCTTAGGGTCCTTTTGATGTGGTGGCTGCATTGGTTTTCTTTGATCACACTTTTTATTCTCCTTTATTTTAACCTGGTAATCCTGTCTTTAACACATTTCCTGTCATAGAATGACAACAAAACTAAACAATGTTGTCTCCCTAGGACCGGAAGTATGTTAGGACTACATTGCACCTCCATCTCTGCTCTATAACAGGGGAAGGTGTTTTGCAGTTCACGGAGATAGCTAGGAACAATGATATCAGTCCAGAGGCATAGACCAAAGGAAGGCATCAGCTGGCTGGATGAACAGCTATTTTATTTTATTTTTTGCACAAAAAGATATTAAAAAAAAACACTTTTAGTTGTATGCAATACATAAAATGCAGCGCAATCACATAAATTAACATAAAATAATTATAACCTAAAAAACATAGAAGTCCCATCTACAATCTCCTCCTAAGCGTCCAAAAAATCCATCACCAATGTGCTGTAATCGTGATCTCTTCAGTTGCTTTAGGTGACACATGCATCCACCCCTTGTGCATTCAATATGCTCACCTTTCTAATTTGACCTCAATATGAATCAAGGTCTCAATGTGCTTATTGCCCCACCTTGGGCAATCTAGATATCTATGGCCATGAGAAATGGAACTCTGTTCTTCTCTGTCTCTTCACCAGCTTCACTCCAACTCGGGTACTGTAATGTACAATAAATATGATTAGAAATCATGTTCTCTGTATAGTACTTGTTTATTAAAAAGCTCCTAAATGGGTAAACTCACAATGAAAAGCACCCTAAGTGCTATGTAAACAGCATTAAAAAGACAACAAGGTAACAGCATGTGAATGTATTTCACAGTTCCTATACGCGTTACGTTCCCAGGTAGAGCTACTGATGAAGCTCTGACTGGGAGCGTTAGGCATACAGGAACCAAGATGGAGCTGGTGAGCTACATTCGCTGTGGATACTGTTACCTATGTCTTTTTAATGCTGTTTACATAGCACTTGGGGTGCTTTATATTGTAAGTTTACCCATTAAGGAGCTTTTTAATAAAATACGGTAGTGTTTGATGTGAGTTTATTCTTGGAGGAGTTTTTTTACCGGTTCTATACAGAGAGCACTATTTTTGGTTCCATTTTATTTTAAATGCATACCTGCCTGAGGTGGAGTAAAGCTGGTGGAGAGTCAGAGTTTCAACCCCTGTGGCCACAGAAAACTAAAAGCCTATTGTGGGGCAACAAAAAAGACAAACAAAGGCGCCTCTAAGTGCATAAGAAAGACAAGTTTAATGCCCCAACTGGGTTCAAAAAGCACTTACAGGATGAGAGATGTAAACGGGCACTTCATGGATTAGGCTGCATTGGAAAGGGTCACGGTGGAAGGAGGCATGCAGAGCGGATGGATGTTATAACTGACAGCAGCAGCGTGGAACACAGGGAGCCGCTGTGAAGCCGGCGTACTCAGCAAGGAGAGACGGCGTGACCGGAAGTGATGTCATCCACTCGAGCGGTTCCTTAGCCAGCCTGGACCGCAAACAAACAGCTGAAGGGAGGATGTGATGTCATCAAGAAGGGACGCGTTTCGGAACAGTCCTTCGTTCCTTTATCAACCTATGGCTGTAATGATGACTATGCGTGATATATATACACGCACAAGCTCTAGTAATGGGTTGGCCGGGGGCGGGGGCAACACTCTGAATAGGATTCATGTAAAAACATCTAAATACATTTAAATACATAAAAACACAAATAGCAGCATTCTAAAGAGGAGGCAATGAGAAAGATGTAAGATGTATGGAAAAGGAGAACGAAAAAATAATAATGATGATGTTAAAAATGTTAAAATTAAAAATAAAATTAAAAATAACAAGTAAATATAATAGCAATTGAAATAATGAAGAAAGAAAAAACAGAAGATCATGTATTGTATCATTTGAGTGTCTGATATAGACGAAACAACAACCATACATGCGCAACAGCATGATACGGTTGAATGGGGGTGAGCAAGCGTATATAGAAAAAAATTTTTTAGGAGTGGGAATTGGGACATATGTGTCACCAATACTATCAGAGTATAATAATATTAATATTAACTGCCATGAATAAAAAATATATATAAACATTTATTATATAAAAAATACCATAGATGAAGAAGACAGCTGTGGTAAAGAAAGGGGCCTAGATTTTAGCTAAAAAAGGAAATATTATCATAGTATGGCACTGACTTCAAAGTCCTCATTTAACCCTCCAGGGGCTAAAACATTTAATAGAAAGATCCAGTACATTTCCCTGTGACATAATCGTCGGTAGCGTTCGGCTGGCGGAAGATCTTTTGGCATTGCCTCAATGACCCATACTTTAAGGCCCTTAGTGGACTTATCGTGGGCATGGAGGTAGTGTCTGGGAACACTATGATTGTCTAATCCACCTTCAATGAAACGGCGATGTTCGCCAAAGCGTTTACGTAGTGGTCGAATGGTCCGTCCTACATAGAATAGGCCACAGGGGCATGTGAGGCAATATATAACATGGTCGGATGAGCATGTGTGGAAACCCTTTATTGGGTATGTTTTGCCTTTAACGTGAAAGTCTTTCTGGCCATGTACCACAAAACTGCAAGTCTTGCAGAGAGGCTTACGGCACTGGTACATCCCAGAAATTGCTAGAAACGTGGGCATATGGTGGCCAGGAGGCAAAGGTGTGGCCTTGAGTTTACTGGTAGCTACCTTACTTTTGATGTTGGGTGCCTTTCTATAGGCAAATTGAGGTTGCTGTGGATACTGTTACCTATGTCTTTTTAATGCTGTTTACATAGCACTTGGGGTGCTTTATATTGTAAGTTTACCCATTAAGGAGCTTTTTAATAAAATACGGTAGTGTTTGATGTGAGTTTATTCTTGGAGGAGTTTTTTTACCGGTTCTATACAGAGAGCACTATTTTTGGTTCCATTTTATTTTAAATGCATACCTGCCTGAGGTGGAGTAAAGCTGGTGGAGAGTCAGAGTTTCAACCCCTGTGGCCACAGAAAACTAAAAGCCTATTGTGGGGCAACAAGTGCATTGAGGCCTCGATTCATATTGAGGTCAAATAAAGAAGGTGAGCATGTTGGATGCATATGGAATGGATGCATGTATCCCCTAGAGTTTGGAGGAACTGAAGAGATTACTATTACAGCACATTGGTAGTGGATTTTTTTGGATGCATAAGAGGAGTTTGTAGATAGGACTTTATGTTTTTTTTATTATAATTATCTAAGTTCCTTTTTATGTGATTTTATGTGATTGCACTGCATTTTATGTATTGCATACTTGTTGAGAGGTGTAGTGAAAAGCTTTGGATAATGTTCTAGCAGGAATCTTTTTTTGGGTATCATTATAGGACTGCTCTGATTGTTTTTTTTTTGAGCACTTCCAATTGTATATTTACCAGACCAAAATGGAGCAAATAAGAGAAATTTATTGTTAGAGTTTACATACACTTTAATAATTTAGTGCAGGGTGTACTTATAATAAACCAAACCTAGCATTTACAAAGGCTTACATACACAGACTGATGAACAGATGGTGATGGACAGACTAGACTGTCAAAGACACAGACTGACAGGCATTGATTGATGAAGACATATGTGTGTTAGGGATGAGGTTTGGGCTCACCATTACGAATGGGTCTATGGCAATTCCTAGGGATTTGCAAAGTTCATGAACTGGAAACATTTTGCTGAATAGTTTACAGGTTCACTGACAGAGATAAGGAACAACCTGTAATGCAGTGCATAGCCTTTGCCCCAGGTCAGCTGAGCCGCAAGAGTCAATAATTGAAAGAAATGGATAGCTGAGCTCCTTTCTATAAAATAGTGGGCTCACATGAGGCATACCATCAGTGTGTTTTGGACCAGTAAGCGTGACCTGACAATTTAGTGTCAGGGCGGGATACAGTTTTCTCTTTTTTATTTTTTTATTTTGGCATTGGTACATTCCAGAGATGAGCTTGGGTGTCCTTTGAAGTCATCTTTATCCAAACGATCGAATCATGTTTTTTTTTAAATCCAACCAGCTGCAGGCCAGGCCATTCCCTGCCCCACAGCACACATACACAAATGGAAGGATGCCATTGTCTTCTAATTGTGCTCCTGTGATGTCACCCTTTCACATGCACCCCTGGTATAATAAAAGCAATCGTTCCAAAACATGTTACACAGCCATGGTCCACCATTGTCACTTTTAGTAAATCAGCTCAGAGTAATTGTTTACTATACACAGCGATTTAGCAAACGAAATGACCTCCAGGAAGGGTTTAGAACTACTATATACAGAACACTGCTATTCGATGGAAAACTGCTGCAGATATGACTCTTACCAGTCAAATGGTGCTGGACACATAGTTGTGTCTTCCTATTTTATCAGAGACAGCAGAAACATGAAATTACATTATAACCATGTAGTTCCACTAAGAAGAACAATGTATTATACAAGCATTAAACGCTGCCACCTAGTGGAAGAACTACTAATTACAGTATAGTATATGAGAATGGTTGTTACAGCTACAGTATGTCTGTATTAACAGCATGCTAACAATTGTTTCTCAGATATTACTGTTCCATTTAACAAAAAGCACACGAGGTAAGCCCAGAATAGCTATATTTTATTATGAACGCAAGCCAGTCAGCCAAGTTGGTCACCTCTCTGAACTATAGATAACGTTAACATGTTTGTACCAAACGTCAGTACTTGCAAATAGGCATTTTAATAACAATTGTCATTTGATGATCACGTGAATGGCACGAAATAGCATATTCTGTAATGGAAGAACTTTCTATCTTATTTCTGAGAAGTACAGTCATACTGCTGACACACACAAAAAAGAAGGAGAGGTTCCTTCAGTCTGGAAAGTGATGCGTAAGGTGCTGGGATTTTCCCACATGTGGCAGCTTAAATAAGCAGAACCGGAATATGGATGAGTCAGATAATAAATTCATGCTTCCTTGCATATATTGTGAGCCCATCTGATCAAGTCAGTGTGACTGATATAATTAACTGTCTTGTGACATATTATTAAGTACTAGGCAGGTATTTCATTTGTTAAAGAATATGCACACTGCTGTATACAGTATATTATTTTGAAGATAGTGGGGAAGAATTAGAACATTTGTTTTTATTGGTGACTGTTGCCCTATTGGGATGATTTCACCTTATTTCATGTCCATGTGACAACATTGACAAGAGGGATATTTCCCCAGCAACAGTCATCAATAACTATAACTTTGCACATATTTCTGGTTGAAGCAATGAATCTTTCTACTTTACAGCTTACAGTCTTAGTTTTTCACACAAGTTTGCCACTGTGTTTTTTTTTGTTTTTTTTTAATAGTTTGCACATCTCTTCTTGATGCTATTAGCATGACCCAGCAGGCATGCATGCTAGTATCCATATAGTATTAGCATTGTGATACTTACCCAAATCACCTTCATCATTAGGGGGTAGCTTTAGAGGGTGAACCCAGCAAAAGGTTAGAGCTCTTCAAAGTAGTGGTGTCTGATGCTTAAGAGCACTGGGCTCTTTTGGTACCTACCTGATACCTGTAGGTGTAAACAGATTGCCAGAGCTGACAGCACATTAGCTGCCTTGTCAAAAAATGACAAAAAAAGAACTGATTCTCTTGATTGATACTTATAAAAATGATCATAACTCAAAAATTCAACCCAAACTAAACTATGATAGGAATTGTCACCTGTTCACTGTTATCAGTAATTGTTTCTGTACTGTTCTACAAAATACCACCATTTCACCCAGTAAAAGAAGAATGCAGATCAATCTTTGGTCACAGAATATATTCAATGGAGACAGCCAGTTTTTCCATACCAGGCATAATTCCTCACCCCAACTCCAGGCAAAACTTTTTTTTTAAATTTTGACACACAGTAGGGAGGGAAACCTCAGGTTATCATTACTGTCTGTGTCTTCCTGTTCCTGTGACTGAGAATGAGGTGAGATCTCCAAAATGGGGAGTTTGCATGATAAAGGGAACCTGGCCCAAGTGGGGGAATCAAATGATGTTATAATAAAGAGATTTTTCTTACTAAAGAAGTGCTGTCAACTTTGGAATTCCATTCTGTTGCTACGAGCATTTATTGGTGAGAAGCTTTATGTTTGCTGTCAGGACTATACAATCTCTACGATAGGGTCAGAGACACATATAAAAACCTTATTGCCTGAAGTTGGACTTCAAAGAAAGATTGATATCGGTAATGCTGTATTTTCTCCTGTGTTTGGACACCCATGCATGCTTTACACAAACATTCTGGTGTAAATACATTTTAAGAAGCATAGCCAAGAAGAAGTGATACCTTTCCTTTAATTATGTTTTCAGATTTTTGACAAAGTATGACTACACTAACCAGAGCTACAATTATTCATATTTCAGTTGTCTAAGGATGGTCTTTTCCAGAAACTGCTGGAAGGTAAGGAAGATAAACCCAAAGCGGATACCTATGATTTTGACCTCATCATTATTGGTGGAGGCTCTGGAGGTCTAGCAGCGTCTAAGGTAAAAACATCAAAAATATATTTGTATAGCTATTCAGTGGAAGGAGAACACTAAAAAAGCTTATATTTGTTGTTACTTAGGAGGCTGCAAAGTATGGCAAGAAAGTGTTGGTGCTGGATTACGTTACCCCAACTCCTGTAGGAACCAAATGGGGTAAGCTGGAAAGGACTATTTAAACATAAGCTAATTATTTGCCTTCTAAGTTTATCTGTAGTATTCCAAATAGTTCTCCAAATTGATCTACTAGGGGCAGCTAGAAAACCTATAAATATTACACAACAAATGAGAGTTCAGATGAAACTTAGGGATCTATTTATACATTTTTTCACACAAGATTCATACATTTTTCTAATTCAGAAAAATGTGTAAATCCTGGATGAAAGTTGTGTGAATCTTATGTAAAAACACTGAAAATAGATTCCTAATAGCTAGGATGTTAGCATTACATTAGAATAGGCCCATTTCTATTTGTGGGTAACTTCAGAGTTCATAAAAAACATAGGTCCACCTGTTATCGTACAGATATGCAGGATTCCACCTTTGCTCACTACACCATGTTACAGGTTTGCACGAGCCCCTGATGTTTTTTATTTCTCAATAAATAACCACCTGCATTCATTTTGCATTCCAGTAATGTATTTTCTCTTTTTATAGGTCTTGGAGGCACATGCGTAAATGTGGGCTGCATTCCCAAAAAGCTAATGCATCAAGCAGCCCTACTGAGACAGGCTTTGAAAGATTCAAACAAATATGGCTGGCAAATTGAAGATAATGGTATGTCATTAATAAAGCAGTGTTCCTAAACAGCACTTATTCTCTTGGCTCCACTTACTCATAGTGAGGCCGCACAACATGATGAGAGGGAAGGGATTAATTTAAATGCCAGTAGCTGAATGCCCAGTCATTCCTGGTGCCAATAAAACACAGAAGTGTTGAATATGTTAACATCATTACTGTGCATCTATGTATGTATTTTCCATTGTAGTAAAGAGGCAATCAAGTTAAAAAAATGATATACTCATTGTTTTAAAATGTCTACAGCATGTAAACCACAATTTGTTAGGATAAGGAGCAAGATGCAGTAACCCATAAGCCAAGAATCAATTTTTTACTGATTTGCCTTTAATAAATACAAATATGTTCGGTCACTTTGGGTCACTGCACTTTCATCATTGTTTTTTGCATTAAAGTGCTACTGAGTTGATTACAACTTAATTTTTTATTGTAAAAAGAAAAGTGATGCCCCTCTACTGTATATACATTATATTATGGACTTATGTTAGTTCCATGATTGCTTGCCTCTAATGTATCTTTTACTTAGCATATACATTACTTATCATAAACAGGTGATAAATTAATAGCAAAACAATAGTTACACCATGATATACAATTACTGAATTCCATGATTATTTATGGAAGCATCCACATCGTTACTGGCAACGATATCATGACCATTTATGGAGAATTGTAGAGAATTGTTTGAAGCGATTACCTGCATCCTTTTTTTTACACTTCACTGATTTAGCAGCAAGGAAACAGAGAATTGTTAATTTGTGAATCTCTTATACTGATGCTGGGCACATTGTTACTAAAGTTCAAATTAGCATGGGGGTTCAGATCTGGACTCATCGTGGTTAGGTTATATGTCCCTAGACAGAATAATGACTGTTGTTAGGCTTAGAAACACTATCAGCTTGTCTCTTGTATAATAATCCAACTTCTATTTTTATCAGACTGGGTTTTTAGTTATAACTTTCTATTGATTAACCTAATAGCTTGGAAAACTGTTCAGTATATCATTTTAATTCATGTTAAACAATAATGGCAGGGGTCTCCAAACTATGGTCCTCCAGTTGTTCAGGAACTACAATTCCCATCATGCCTTGTCATGTCTGTGAATGTCAGAGGTTTACAATTCCTCATGGGACGTGTTGTTTTGCAGCAGCTGGAGGACCTGTAGTTTGGAGATTCTTAGTTTATAGTATTATTTACAGGGAGCTTCCCGTGACCCATAGTTTGCAGAGGATGCAGGCTTTCTAATCAGATAGGACAGCACAACCTGCTTGCTTTTTCTGCCTTTGTGAAAATAAGATATTTCTAATATTTTTTTATCTAATAATTTCTCTTACAGGTCTATTGGAAAGATTTCCCTTTGCTACCTGTTAGCTTAGGAAGTTATCAGTGGTGGCTAGAGCTCAATATTTTGGGGGGCAGCAAACAAACCTGCCCCCTCACTTGCACATACCGCCAACGCCACCCCCCCGCTGCACAGGCCGGCCTCTGTAGGTACTCACACTGCTCTCTGCACTGGCTCCCCAATCTCCACATTGGCTCCCACTTTTCTACACCTGCTCCCCGCTCTCCGCACCAGCTCCTGCTCGTCTGCTCCATCTACTCCCTCCCAGGCAGCCCCTCCCATTACAGGCATTGCTTCTCCCCCTGGGCAAACAGGAAGTGAGTCCTTAGACCCGATTGGCCAGGAGTTCTAATACTCCCTGGCCAATCGGGTCTCAGGACCTGCTTCCTGATTGGCCAGGAGGAGAATCAGGAAGACAATAGTGAATATTAATTCGCTATTGTCACACAACTGGGTGGGCTCAGGGCACAGTGCTATGCACCCTGAGCCCACCCTTTTTTGAAGCCTATTAGAGTCTCAGGCTCTTCCGAACGGGAAGTGAGTCCCCTGAGACCCGATTGGCCGGGAGTTCTAAGACTCCCTGGCCAATCAGGTCTCAGGACCCACTTCCTGATTGGCCAGGAGGAGAATTGGGAAGACAATAGCAAATATTAATTCGCTATTATCACACAACTGGGTAGACTCAGGGTACAGTGCTCTGCACCCTGAGCCCACCCTTTTTTGAAGCCAATTAGAGCCTCAGTCTATAATTATGTGCTTACAAAAAAAAACCCCATTGAAATCAATGCGTCTGGCACCCTGCATCTAGATTAGGGGGGAGAAACACATGGATTAGAGGGCGGCACCCCTGCACCCCTAATGGAGCGGCTGCCACTGGAAGTGATCTTTCTACGGTGGGGGAAAAAAAGAGGGGTTAATATTACTTTCTGTCTTCCTGTCCCACTGATAACTGCTCCCCTCGATAACCATATTTGCATGCTGTCCCTCTTAGCAGTTGTTGTTTTATATCTGGTCTATAGGTCAGCTGAGAATCACATTGACTCACTGAAAGCAAAAGAATTGCATCCTGTTATTCATTTGGCAGTCATTAGTCAGTAGCGATTTAGCAAAACTGCTGATTGCACTGTCTGACATAGAGAGCACCAATAGTGGAAACATTTACAAACCTATATCTTTAAACAATATGGCACAGCAAGCAATTAAAACTGATTCACATAAAAAAGTGAATCAAAGATAAACTTTACAGTAATAATTCTAATTATGTATGTACTAAAAATGTATGGCACCTTTCTAAAGTTTCATTTTGATATACATTGGATTTCTGAGTATTTAACTAGCTGTTTATACAATATAAAATGTCTCTTTTGCTCTCTATTACTAGTGCAACACAATTGGGAGATGATGACAAAGTCAATCCAGAGCCAGATTCGCTCTCTGAACTGGAACTACAGGGTGTCACTCATACAAAACAATGTGGAATATGAAAATGGTTTTGGAGAGTTTGTGGAAGCAAACAAGATTAAGGTATTGAATTTTACTCGCTTTTTATAGATAGATTAGGCTGTATTACTACATATGGTGATGGCTTACGTATAATGCCTGCCATATAAGGGCAGAGATTATCACACAATATGATTGTCTTCAGTGTTACTGTGAATTATTCACCCAGTGTAGGGTGCATAGATTGTCATTTTGGTTTAATACAGAAAACAGGCATAGGCAGACGAGTGTGTTGGATTGTTTAATTTGATGTTCTGTTAATTTTGCTGGTAAAGTAGAGCTGACCAGTTAACACCAGGCATATCCGATTACTGCCAGGTGTAAGATTCTAAACTTCTGAAGGTCTAATCACACATTCTGAACTACCACATTCACCTGCCTATAGCCATTGTAATATGTCAATGGGAAAGGAACTCAGAGGAAATCTCCCCAATGGTGATGGAGCAAAAAAAAGCAGTGTACCTAACCGCTCCTCACTCTACTAAACATAATAATTAATACTGTCTTTTTTTCTCTGTTGATGTGCTATTCTGTCATGAAACAGTTTTTAGGCTCTGGAAAGGTACCTATGGACATGGAATGATAATATCATGTCCGGATTAAGGTCCCATTCACACCTGAGCGTTTTGTAGCTTGAAGCTTGGAGCTACAAAACGCTGGATGGGAAAAAAATCAATTATTCTCTGTGGAGATGGTTCACATCTCCACTCCAAAACGCCTGATGCCAGAAGCTCCAAAAAGCCTGAAGCTCAAACAAGTTCTGGAACTTTTTTTTAGGCAGATTTGGGCGTTTTTCTGCTGTTTACATTGGTGACCCCTTGACCTGTACAAAATCATGCGATTTTCTGCCTGAAAACGCTACGCTCAGGTGTGAATGGGGCTTAAGAGATGATCTTATGTGTGTTAGCAACATTCACAGCTAACATATTTTAGGGGAAGAAGCAATTGGACATGGTAGATTTCCTTGTCTGCTGAATATTGTCTTTACAGGGAAAAGTCATGATAGTGTAGGTGCTGTGCCTCCCCACTACCTATTCTCACAGTGCAACAGGAATAGTTATGTAACTGAAGGCTTCCTGTTTAGGGTTGAAACTGTATGATAAGACATTGTTAGATGCTTGGATTGTGCTTACATGTCTAACATCAAATGTTTTTTGCACAGCTTAAAGAAAACTTGTTATGAAAAAAAATGCATTCCACCCTTGCTGACTGCTGTGATATTGGGGGAATTCAGCTCAGTGTAGAAATTTGTAGTGAGTTCACGTCAGTCAAAATTGTGGTTTTAGGGCTTGTCAGCCCAGTTTTTTTTTTCTTACACAAACTTAAAGAAAAGCAAAGCCCTTTATAGTACATCAGGATTTTCCACTTCAGCTCTCCCAATCCTTCAGACTCGCTTAGCTAACCTGACTCTTTCATACCTGTGGGGTAAGGAATTTCTCCTCCAAAATGGAGTGCTGTCTCCTGAGTACAGCAACTTTCCTGTTGGGAGTCTCCTGAATGTAGCACACACCTGCCTCCTGACAGGAGCCCTGATCTACGGTCAGGTCCTTGCTTATAAAGAGTGTGCACACCTACCCACTCACACAGCCTGCAGGTCTCCAGTAAGACCCGGACACAGGTTTGAAGGCATCGCCCCATCCAGTCTTCTCCGCTCAGACACGATAATCCAGAGCCCCGCACTTTGCATTAGTGTGAAACCTATTTTACCTTTCCCAATACTCACGTAGTAGCAGGGCCTAAAACTATCACACTGCTCTTTATGAAAACCCTTGTTGCTTGGCTGTCATGTTGACCCTCTTACTTTAATACATTCATTCACTGACCCATATGCAGAAAAGAAAGTAAGCAATGGCAGCGTTCAAGTTTATGTGATGATAGGCCTCTTTTTAATATGTATTTTGCGTTTTCCTTAAAATACCAATTTTGTTCTGCAGTCAACAAATCCAAAAGGAAGAGTGAAATATTATACTGCAAAGACATTTCTCATAGCTACAGGAGAAAGGCCACGTTACCCTGGAATACCTGGAGACAAAGAATACTGTATTACCAGGTACCAACCTAGATAATTTTTGTTTGTTTCGTACATGTTTTTGTGATCCAACCTGTACTGAGCAATACTTGATAAATAAAATAAAGGGGTATGTAGAGTCTTATGGTATTTGTATGATTGTCCATACATAAATGATAATATATAACTTGTGTATACAGTAGGACCTTACTTATAGTCTTAAAGCAGTATATGTATAGCCAAAACTTTTATTCTTAATTTCAGATAGAATCGGGAAAGGTTAAAACCCTGACAGTATATTTTTTGCTGTCTGTGTCATGCTGAGGAGATTTCTTTCACTCTGTGTGCTGGAGACGCAACAGAATCCTCTCCAAAGTGAAGGGAATTCACCTCTTAAGCAGTTATTACTAGAACAACATTTGCCCTGACATCTTGTTCTGGTGACAACTGTAATATTTTGGTTTTCCCTTTGCTTCCTGTCTCAATAACAATGATCACTAGGACAAACAGGGCGAGTCATTCCAGCATTGGCAACAGACAGCCGTTCAAACTTTAAAGAGGTTCTAATCCATTTCTACTCCATCTAAAGGAAAGAAATTGTTTTGACTATACACACACTTTTACTTGGGAAAATTACATTGTTGATACTAACCCTAAGTTTTAATGGAAAAATCTTCTCAGGTGAACATTTATTTTTGCATTTTTTTTCTCTTACATTATACAACAGTAATCTTTTCTGTTTCCGTTTAATTTCAGTGATGACCTCTTTTCTTTGCCATACTGTCCAGGAAAGACCCTGGTGGTTGGTGCCTCCTATGTGGCATTAGAGTGTGCTGGGTTTCTAGCAGGACTTGGTCTGGATGTCACTGTAATGGTGCGCTCCATTCTGTTAAGAGGTTTTGACCAGGAAATGGCTAATAAAATTGGCGAACACATGGAAGAGCATGGAGTCAAGTTCATTAAAGAATATGTGCCTACAAAGGTACCTTCCAAATTCTTAGCTTTGTACAACAGCTGTAAAGATACTATATCTTTTTGTATATGAACTGTCAAAACCTGTAATTATACTTTTAGGGTGTTGATGGGCTTTTGTTCATGTTGATATGTTATGTTATATTGGTTTTGCATTTCCAAACACGTATATGGGAATGCAAAACTGGCTAGAAGCAGATGACATGCTGGTTAGAAGGAGGTCAGTTGTTGATAAACATTCAAGGAATTTCAAATGATCTCAGAAGTATCTCAAACTGATGGCATAGACACAAGCCTAAGGTCCTTCAACTCAGGCCTTTAAACTTATCATTTCACAAACCTGGGCAATTTAATCTAAGCCTATAATGAAAGTGGCATAATCAGTGGGTACCCTTAAAGAAAACCACATGTCAGAATGATATGTAGTTTCAGAGCTATGCACAGCTAAATTATGTGACTGTACCCTGCCCTCTTCCACAGTCCAAACCTTCCTATTGGTCATTTTAATATTGCCTGATTAACTAATAAGGAAACTTAAAAGGTAGAGGATTCAAGGCCATGCTACACATTTACAGCAAAAGTCAATATTTGGACATAATCCCTGGTATATGTGCCTGAATTTACAAAATATTTGATATATGAATTTCATTCTAGGTAATTAATCTCTGTTTATAATTGATATGTTTTATGTTTGAAATGCCCAGCGCTGTGTTTTTGTTTTTTTATATTTTTTCTTTTTTTTGTTCTACTTTTCTTTTTTCTCTTTGTCTCTGTATACGTTTTTTTGCACCCAATTAGATGTTTTATTATGAAAATGTTCATCGTCACATTGTAAAATATAATGCATTATATTCTTATTGTTCACCATTTGTTTTAACTAAATTGAGTATTTCTGATAATATTTATAAAAAGAAGGAGTTCTTCCTAAGTGGAGATTACTAAATTAATTACGGTACTTAATGATGCCATCAAAAATACTGTCTGTACGATAGTAAACAGAATCCTGTTCATTTAATATATAACTTGTTGAGTGATTCATTCATATGTGTAGGATTACTTTGTATGTCATTATGCTTGCATATGATATCTCATTATCTTCTTCTGGCAGATAGAGCAGATAGAAGTAGGAGCACCTGGGAGGCTAAAAGTGACATCTCAGTCAGCTGACGGTAAAGAGATTGTTGAAGAATACAATACAGTGAGTACTAAACCCGCCATAATTACCTTTCCCAATTACTGAATAATGACATCCCTTCAATACTAACCAGAAGTCTTTGTAATGATGACAGTTACATATATCTGTATTTTTTCTTACAGAAAATGTCAAATATATCATTACAGCGGACTATAATTTGGATGACATGCTAATTCAGATGAGGTTTCTAGGCCAACATACTATTTATGCAGTCTCATCATAAAATGTTGTACAGTTAAATTGTCAGTCCAACCAAAACTGAGTCTTTTTTGATACTAGTGCTGGAGAGCTAAACCATCTGATACTTTCTTTGATCTTTCAAAGACTGTATTTCTCTGCTCAAATTCGTAGTTCTGCACGCCTCCTAAGTGGGCACAAACAGAGTTGGGAATTATGGCAGAGAAATCTTACTCTTGACAATTAGAAAAACCAGGGGCTAAGGCCTGCCTGCTTCAGCTGAATGGGAGTGCCTGGTAACACATGCATTGCAATTTGGGGTGTAAGGGATTAAAAAAAAGGAGATAATAAAACGCATCCTCGCCATCTGTAAATGAGGCATCCAATTACCAGATTTAACCTATAATTAAAATACTGCTTTTGGGTGGACTTGTTCCTAAAAGACTGATAATGCCTTGGTGACAGAGATTTACTCCTATACTTTTATGTTTCAGTGCTGGGTAGACCTCTTCTGTCTTGAATCTCATACATTAAAAAAATCAGAAATTAGACCATCCCCTACTTCCCAAGAACAACCCAAATATTTATTGTTCTGCAAGCTTGAGATTCTTGATCTCTCACAGACCAGCAATTAATCAACCATATGAATTTTAGCATATCTTTATGGTTGTTATAGGTTCCCACTGATGAATCAATTACTGTGTATTTGTCATTCATCTTTAAATTCAGTTTTTGGACTTATTTGGGATAGTATTGTATGTCAATTGTGACTACACAATTATTAAATATGCACTTTAGCTTATTTGGATAATGTTGCTTTATATTGATTTTCTTAAAAATATTAGATTTGATTATATATTTATTGCGTGTATGCTGTGTTCTATGAAATTCAGTTAATCAATGTGAGGGACTTATAGCTTTAGAAAACCAATGCTTTTTTGCTGAGTAGGTTGGCTGACGAATAACACAACGTGAGATTTTATACCGCAGATAACAATGGGAAGTAACTTCCTGGTGTGGAATTCAATGGATATCTTAAACTTCAATTAGTTGGCACCATATCTATTAAAACATGATAAATAATACCAAAGCATAAACAGGGCAATTTGCCTTATGTCCCATTAATTCAGTTGACACTCCAGAGCTGTAATGGTGTGCTTTGAGAAAAGTTTGAAGTGCTGTACTTTTTTCAGCGCAGCATGTTAAGATGCAGTGACCTGCAGCTGTGAATAAAGATGAATGAAGTGTCACGTAACATAATAAAGTTGGGAAAAAAGAAAAATGAAACAGTGTGATGCATTAATGCAACTAGTTTCCCTTTAATATTTTTTAGGAGGTATAATGCAGCTGCTGATGGGAATGAGCCATTATACATTGGAACTTCCTTTTAACCTTGTTAAGTATTTCAAGCACACATGTTTCTGAGCTAATGAATATGCCATTATCAGCCCCTGTATGTGTGCACAAACAGGGAGCTCTATTACAGATATTTAGGTTATTATATATTTGTTATAAATAAAAGTCCAGCAGGTAGTAAATGTTTTTAATATGGCAAATGATCCTTAAAAAGGAAAAAAGAATAGGGCTACTTTCCTCGGAAGCCAGTGAGAAGTTATTTTCAATTTCCCAACTAATAGTTTAACTTGGATCTGACTGGTTGCTACAGAAATTGTACAGAAATTGTCTGAGCTTTCTAATAATGATATCATTCTGAAATTAGTGAGGATTCCCTATTTATTTTGGAGGTATAATCTACATCTATCTGTTATGTGAGGCTTTCATATTATATTTTATGTTATGCATCTGTAAACATATGTATGCTCTTTATCAACAATTAAATGAGATATTATATATACTTGTCAGGTGTTACTTGCAATTGGAAGAGATGCGTGCACAAGAAAAATCGGCTTGGATATACCTGGAGTAAAGATCAATGAAAGGTATGGCAAAAACTAGCAAAAGTACTTGTGTATTTAATAATAAAATAAATGACATACATGCCACTAAGCAGCAATTGGTATCCTGGGGTTATATGCAAGTCACATGGGATTGAGTGACATTTCTACATGTTGTTCTGATTACAGCCTGATGTGGAGTGGGGGACATGTTCAGTCACCTTGAAAAGCATGGACCAAACCCTAAAGAAGTCTGCTGAAAACAGAATAATCAATTCTGGGAAAGATTGTCTCCATGTGCTTATTCAAAAGTTCCTGTAATGATGTGCTATAGCTGTTATTTTAAATAATTTCCATAATATTTTCCAATTAATCTCCTACAGGACAGGAAAAATTCCAGTCAATGATGAGGAGCAGACAACTGTACCGTATATCTATGCTATTGGCGATATACTAGAAAACAAAATAGAGCTTACCCCAGTGGCTATCCAAGCAGGTCGCCTTCTGGCTCAGAGACTCTATGGTGGATCCACTGTGAAGGTCAGTTATCCAAAATATAAATTTGTATTATATGTCCATGGTACAAGGAAGATCAGTCCTCATGGGAAGTATATAGACCAGGATTCTGGCACAAACAACGATTTTTGTTGATAGAGATATTACAAATACCTAAGCAGTTGTGAAGATTATGGCCTTCTAGAGCAGCCTTTTTCAAACCAGGGTGCCTTTAGTTATCTTCAGGGGTGCCTTAGCAAAATGCGTAAAAATTGGCCAAAATGTTTATACAAGTCAGAGGGTGGCTCAAGCCCGCCTTTTAGTTACACAAAGCCACAGGTTTTCATTGTGTTCCCTTACAACCTTCCATCCCCTGCCCTCCCAACAACCAATGACGTCATCGGTTGATATAGAGAATGTCAGGCTCCTGCACAGCATCCTTATATTTCCCTCCCCTGGCCATCTCCATCACCACTGGGGTAACATTAGCTGAATGAGAGAGAGAAAGTAAGGTAGGAGAGAAACATTGGAATATTAGTCAGTACCCGTGATGGAAAGTGTATTTTTTTGTATGGATAAATCACCTCTAATGTTGGGTGTCCTACACGTGTGTATGTTGCTGTGCCATGTAAAACTATTAGTTTCGTTTTTTACATTTTAGAATGTTGTGCCTCAAGATTTTGCAGAACTTTAAAGGTTGAGAAACACAGTTTTAGAGAAATGTCAATAGCTAATAACAGAGCTGAGTTTAACTGTTCTTATTTACAATCTCTTAAATAGTGCGACTATGTGACTGTCCCAACTACTGTATTTACACCACTGGAATATGGAGCATGTGGGCTATCTGAAGAAAATGCTATTGCCAAGTATGGGGAGGATAATATAGAGGTAAGACACAGCCAACCAAACACGAGTGTGATGGTACCATTCACTTTCTGTCACTGTAGAGCTTATTAAAGGCAGTGTATAGTGTTTTTTTATATATAAATTTTGCTCAAAATAAATTCCTTATTCTTTTTTGTTCACTTAAATATTGTATAAATAACATTATGCAGTCTTCTATCCCAGTAGATAAATCTCTAGTTTCCTATAGAAGTATCACCCTCAACTGTGCTGAAAGAATCTAGTTGTTTACAAAACTGATGTGCCATCACAGCAGAAACTCATTCTTCTCCATTAGCTCAGTAGGCGATGTGAATCTGACAAAAGGAGCTGCAAAGCAAGCTGCTCTATGATGCTATCCCTTTAGCTAAACCATGGTACTTTGGGAATGCTTGCCATTTATGCAAATGTCATTATAATTATTACATTTATAAAACCGATTATATATAAACAGTTAGAGAACAGATACAAAACTACATTTTAAAATAAAAACATAAAAAACAGCAAACTGACCCAAAAGAACCAGTTTCCCTGTAACCATTTTAGGACAGTAATCCACGACTGCAAAAATATATCTATCACTTAATGTGAACCTGAACTCAAAAAGTGAAGATTTGCTATATTATAGGGGACATCCATACATATTAATTGTTTAAGCTGCACCCCAAAAGATTTTATCTTGCATTTCCTGGTATGAGAGGGTGGCTATGCACTCCTGTGCTTACAGCCTCATAGCTGTGTACATAGATGAGATCTAAGGAACTGCTGCCTCTGATTGCTAGTCTCACTAGATTTGGAGCGATATTTTGGTGATATTGATACTGAGTTGTGATGTTCTCCTTGCTGGAGGCTCTGACACAACAAAGCAAAGCTCTGCCTCTACCAAGATGGCTGCCTCCATACAAAGACACAGTGCAGGTTAGAGCATGGTGGATCAGTAATCAGGGGAACATCAGTTGGTGGCAGACCACAGACAATACTGGTGAGTCCCTTTCCCTCTGCTTGCCTTTTTTATGTGCAGCTTCAATAGTTCAGTTCCTAAGCTTAGGAGTTTATAGCCCATCTACTGCTTTACAAGGCACAGAGACACACAAACATATATTTCCGAAATGAATACATGATCTACATTTTCTTTTTTTACTTTGTGTGTAGTTTTAATCTTGTAAGCCTGTATTATTTCCTCTTGCAGGTCTATCACAGTTATTTCTGGCCCCTGGAATGGACAGTTCCAGAGAGAGACAGCAACAAATGCTATGCTAAAGTTATCTGCCATATAAAAGAAAATGTAAGTGAGGACGTGTGTGTATATGTATGTATATGTGTATATATATATATATATATATATATATATATATATATATATATATATATATATATATATATATATATATATATATATATATATATATATATATACTGTGTATGTGTGTATACTGTCTATATATTTATATATAGCTATATATATAATGCATGTAAAAATATTTTGTTTGTCTGTATGGCTTATGGTTGCATTTATTTAAAATATAAATGATAACTATATGAACCAGAACTCTCAATAGTTAAAATACTTAGGCCATTGTACAGCATTAAGAATACTTTGGACATTTAACCCCAAAAAATCAATAATGCTTTATAAAGGTAAATTCATGTTATTGCTCCATTGATTTCCAGTATGGATTCCCATGTATTGCTTATCTTTTTGTTGCTTTTACCCATGCTGTTGTAAAATTCAGTACAAAGATTCCTCACACCTACCAACTACTGAAAATTGCACGTTTTACATAGATTTTGCCTGTTTCTATTCCTTGCAGTCATTCTGAAGTTGCTCTTAGCTACATAGATGCCTGTAATGTCCTTCATTTGGATTGTTGGTGAATTGGGCAGAGAGTCAGTTCCGTGTAGGAAATATTAGGTTGAAGTATATTTTATCCTCAAAACTAAAATATATTATAGTCGCGCTTACCAGTCTTTTTCACCTTGTAGTCCTGGCACTTTTTGAATTGATATACTAAAATGCTTTGCAGTTGGCTGGGGGAGAGGGTATTAGAGGCTTTAGGGGGCCCAGTCCCAAGGCTTAACACATTTGGTATCTGTTTACTTGACACAAACTCATATTTTATTCTGTACAAAAATTGGGGTTTAAATTGTGTTTGTGGGCACTAAAATGTATTTTTTCCAGAAAATTTAGATTTTATGAACACTTGCATAAATATCCTGCAACATAAAACATTGCAACTACCATCAGGACCTCTGCTGTAAGAAAATATATAATCTTTGGTGGTTTTATGTAATTTCCAAGCTAAAAATGCTCATTTTAACATGTATGCGAAAAATGAAAAAAATTGCTATTAAGGGAAAGTGGGTAATCACGCAAGTTCCTTTAAGACAAAACCTATAAATGTTATTAATTCCTTTTTCTTTATAAAAACCAAGATATAATTAATTCACTAGCTCATTAATTCACGTATGACATATAGCATGAAATAACCAAGTAACTATTGTTACAACTTTCTAGTTGTGATAGGATTTCTGATCCCATGCTACATTAAAATAATGTGATTACTTTATTTCATGTGCATTAAATTAATTTTTTGAAGAGCCATAAAGTTTATCAACCTCAAGAGTTATTTGCTGACTATAACTATCAAAGGCTTCATTAGTTTTATACAAGCCGTTAAAATTAAAATGACCATGTTGAAATGTTTGATATTAATGTCAATATTTAATATGGATACAAAGTTTATATTTAAATGCATTGTTTAATCAGTAGGAAGAAGGCAGGCTTAATAGAGTATCACAATTTATTATGGGGCTATCCCATTACAATAACTAGATTTTTGTATAATCAATGTCATATTATACAATTTATATTAAAATGCGACCTATTTATACATGGCAGAATGTGAATTGGTGATGCAGGAAACAGTTTTCTGCATAGAAGTGCTTAAAGGAAAATTATCATAATAGAAACAGGCTGCCGATTCTGACTTTTTTTTCTGAAAATGCTAGTTGTCTTGCTGTCATGTTGATACTCTGACTTCAATAACACCCAAATGCGTTTTGCTTGGTTTGGAATTTATGGGCAGAATGACGAAGATTCTGCCCGCAATTCCAAACAGTTCCTAAATGTGAATGGGGCCTCCGTCACTAACATGGAACAAGTATAAATATAGGGAATACTGACACTTTTCTGACACTTGTGCTGTTGCTTATTCCAGGGTTTCGACTCAGAAGTACTTAAGCGAGGCATAGTCAGGAAGCCAGAATTTTTAGAAGCTCTCATAATAAGCGTGTTCTGATATGCAGGCGAATACACATAACTCAAACTGTGATAAACTAAGTGAATTTACTCTATACTATTCTCTACTCTATTATACTATACTCTACTGTGTTTACTAAATTTACTATATAATCCTAATAACTAAAATTTCATATAATCTATCCCACATTATTATAGGTTCAAAAGTTTTCAATCATTTAAAAATATTATCTTTCATTAAAAAAAACACCTGGTGATCTGCTATGAATATAGGGTGACAGCACCCCCAATGTCTCTTCTGAGTTGTCACCCGCTCTTATGATGGAGACTACAAGTAACCATGCCATTGATTAAGCATGTTCCACTGAAATGATGTACAGCAGTTGCTAAAGGACATGCATGTAGACATGAAGTGGCTGCAGGAGATCAGCAGTGATGATATGCAACATAAGATGAAAAAAAGGTGAACACAGTATTTTATTTTAAAAAATGGCAGTTGCTTATGATACAAGGTGCTTTGGCAAACTAAAAACTATTCAGTAAGAGTTCCTATCTCTTTTTCTAGCCCAACAGTGGGCACAACAACTATACCCTTGCAGTGCACCCTGCAAGGGTTAAATGCTTACTTTGTCTAGGGGTGCTGGAATAAGAGAAATATCTAATTCCTTTCTCCAGAATGGTCCTTCTAGTCATGGGTTCTGCAGCCTCCTTTCTAAGCCGCTTAAGGCTTCCGTCACACTTATGCCCACTCCATGTAAAATGCAGGATTAAAAGCCCTGCTTTGAAAGTGATGATGTAGAAAGACCCCCTGGATGGGTGGATGTTACATGTTTATGTTTTATTAAAGGGTTTTGTTGTTTTCAATTGCTGTCTATGGTTAAATTTATGTGTTATCCTGGTTAAGTGCGGTTATCCCCGGTCGGCTGCACTGTTTAGTTGTGTTTGCCCAGCTGAGGTGGTACTCCTTGAGAGGGAAAGGTTAACTCTGCTGGCCACGTTTTCTTGGCTTTTTGAGGAAGTACTGCCCTCTGCTGGGGCAAACATATATAAAGGGAAGGAAGCCACTTTTTGGGGGTGCTGTAGTTAAAAATATGGCTGGATGTATGGTTCCAGGTCTCACCACTCAAGGAGCAGTAGCTGAGCTAGGATGTAATTGCCTATATGCCTGAAACCACCCCCTGTTGGGAACCCAGTCTGGGTTCCAGGAATGTAGACTTATGCTTTGGCCTCAAAGGGACTTTCTAACCTAATTAAGTTTGACTTCATCATGGGGCATTCACGGGCACCAGTGGACTAAGTAAGGGGCACTTAGAAGATTTTGTACAGGAATGTTTAGTGAACACAGGCGTAGTGAAGATAACTTGTTGAACTGTTCATTTGTTACAGTTAAACAACTTCAGTAAAGAACGTTTATTGGTATTCAATTTGGCCTGATCTGCAGTTACTTGAGGATAACCTTAAAGGGGTGCCATGCATGGCATATCCAAAAGAACAGGGTTAATCCGGGTACAAGGAGAGACAGAGAATATATATAAAAGATGCAACACAAATGTCTAGCATGCAGTGAAGCTATTCAGCTATATTGTCATTGCTAATGACTTCAGTACTAGTGTCGGGTGCAGCCAGCTGGTCAAAAAGCGGTGACTTGGTAAAGGTGATGAAGGCCCTGATAGTGAAGGAGCTTGTGTGCTAAGGCTCCTTCCTTAGCGACTGGGACCCCACTAATGTGTCTGACATCACGGCAGGGGGCGTCCTAGGGACTCAGCCTGACAGTTACGGAAGATGGAGTGAGGCCTCGGGAGATAATAAGCACGGGTTATGTACAAGTTCAGCTTCCTAATATTCAGGTGAAATCTACAAATCGATGTCACTGGGAGTGAAGTGACTGGATACTGGGCTGGTGTAGTCCAGTGCAAGCTCAGCGGTACTGGCTCAGAAATGTTGTACAAGAAAAGAGAGAAGAGTTAAGAAGTATAACGAGGAAGTGTAATCTAACGTGTACAGAGTGTAATGGGTTATGAACTGTACCATGAACTACAAAGAGGTAATTGTGTTCTATTGGACACTTTTAAGTTGGAGTGCTGCCTTAACACCAGCATTGTGTTAAACGGCAGCCTCAATCTGCCATTTGGGGCACTAGCGAGATGTCTCTCAGGGTTCCCACTTGGGTGCAGTAAGCCCCGCCCACATGTCCACAGACTTGAGTTTTGGGGAGAATTGTACAGCCCCGGAGCTGGTATCAACCTCCTTCAGGCCCTGTACAGTAGGGCTTGACTGAGAAAAAAGCAGTAAAATGAGTCCATCAGTTCACGTGCTGGCAAGATATGGCAGAAGGAAAGAGTGGACTGACAGAGAGATGAGCTTATCAGTGTGCTGCCTCTCCTTTCTCATGTAAAGTCAAGGGTGGGGGAGGGTCCAAGACAGCCTGAGCTCAGAGGAAGTGGGTGAAATTATGTTGGATATCAGACTAAAATAATATAGTGGTGTTAAAGAAGTACTGAGGGGACATCTCTGGATTGAAGGTGAATAATTTAGCAAACAATGCTTTATTTATCTTTTCATTGGCTAGTTTGTCAATTTTTCTCTTGTTATTCTTTGCTGGAGTTCTGCTTTAAGTACAGTATTTTACTGGATAACGTTAGAAGCTCATTGAATGCTTCTAATTGTAAAAACAATGCAGAGTAATGAAAATGCATAATGCTTTAGTGATTTGACCACATTGTGTATTACCAACCCAGGCATAACTAGCATAAGCCATAATATCAAGTCACTAATTATCATTATAACTTTAGTAATTGGCTACCTTTCTAGTTTCTTTGACAAATAAATTAACTTATCATCAGGGCCCTCGGTTAGTTCTAAATTTTTGTAAAAGGTTTGGTATCCTGCATCTCTGACAATAGACTGGCTATAGAAAACGCAAACCCCAATTTCAAATAGTGTAACAAAATATACAAAGATTATTTTATTGTTATCAGTTATGCTGAACATTTGTGGCCCAGGTTTTATGTTTGCAAGTCAATGGATAGTTAATGCCATCTCAAGCATTATACTTTTGTAAATATACATAGAGTGTTTTTTGCTCTGTAGCTTATGCAGTCATTCCAAGCATTCTGTATGCATTTTAGTGACAAGCAAAAGCATTGAAAATAACTTTGAAAGTGTTTTTCATTTTTTAGAGAAATTGCACGGAATGGCAATCTAAATATATCTATATGAAGAATTTTGAAATTGTATAGACAGTTTATTTTTATTATATTACTTTAAATCAATTATTTGCAGGGTTTTATTAAATGCTAAATGATTTCTGTTATAATAGTCAACTACATGCTCCACATTGATTATTTAACAACTGTAAAGGTTAGATAACTGATTTTGCATTGACCAGGGACACTCAGTCCCTGTCCTTATGGGTGACAGCACATGGAAAACTACCTAGGCTTTTAATGTTCAGTTAATGGGGCTAATGGCTGTAACTGTGTTATCTCCTAATTTACCTGTATGTTAATGGAACATAATTAACTCTGTTAAATCTTTTGTGTTAAGTGCTAGAAACAAATGCTATGCTTCCCTGACACCAGGAATGAGTGCTCATGTTCATTTTTTATAATAAAACCAGGTTTTATTGCTCCCAAGCCGATGCTGGGACATTTCCCTCCAGGGGCCTTGATCTGTAGAGGACTTTTGTAAGCCCGAAGAGCTCTTTGAATAAAGGGCTGTACACACGGGCAGAATATCGGGCGGCATCAGCCGGTTGAATAGAAACCAGCCAACATTCAACCCGTGTGTGCAACGGCTGGTCTGGCTTCTGTCGAGGGGGCATGACTGAAAAGGGTCGGCATCCGATCAGTGCTCTCAGCCATTGGCTGAAAGCGCTGACCGAAGTATTTTGACACTGGGAGGACAGTCCCCCTGTCAGAACACGATAGCTCAGCGGGGGAGATCGCTGTACTAACATCATATTATTAGTACAGTGGTTTCTCCCAAGCTATTCTCTCTTTTTTTTTTTTTTTTTAGTTCAGCAAAACAATAGTGTGTACTAGGCTTAAATCTGTTGCAGGGCAAAACCTACCCTGTGTGCGGATACATTTCTACCTCTTGTTTGCATATTTAATGCTGCCTGTCAGGTGGTCATTCCATTAATATTGATGATGATGATGATAATCTACAACTAATTGCATCATTCAAAAATAAATGGAGACAGTTGCCAAAATGTTTGCTATTTTTAAGTCCTTGTATATCTTTTTAGAATATTTCCTACAAGACAGTATAACCATACAGGTTATGAGCAGGGACTATTTCAATTTAAAAGCTCCCACTCTAATCAGTGTATAGCATAGTAGAATATTCCCTAAAGGCATGTTGCAGTCTCACTCACATGAATTTATTAGGAATTACTACGTATAGCCTCCAGTCACATTCCTCATTTTTTGATGATTAGAAACTGAAAGTTTTAGCCTGATTGGTGGCTGTGTGATACCCAGTAAAACAAATCAAAGGAGTCTATAAATAAAAATAAGACATCCTACAGATGTAACATAACTTGTCAGGAAAGATCAGCATAATTATTCCAATTTTTCTGTTATAATAATGATACATTTTAGGAAACCATTGACCTTAAATTAAACTGCCTAGAGTTGTTATCTACTTAATGAATAAGATAATTGTCAGAAATTCCCTAGATAATTTTAAAGAGTTTTATAGTCTGCATCTTAGCATTTCAATATTTGGACAGTGCCTTAAAATCCTTATGCCGCGTACACACGGTCGGAATTTCGGCCAGCAAAAGACAGCTGAGATTTTTTCGTCTGAAAATGCGATGGTGTGTATGCTCCATTGGTCTTTTGCTGGCGGAATTCCAGCCAGCAAAAGATTGAGAGCATGCTCTCAATTTTTTGGTCAGGAAAAGTTCCTATCTGAAAATGCGATCGTCTGTGGCAATTGCGCAAAATCCCTACGCATGCTCGGAAACAATTCAACGCATGGTCGGAAGCATTCAACGTCATTTTCTCGGCTCGTCGTAGTGTTGTACGTCACCGCGTTCTTGACGGTCGTAATTTCAGCAAAATTTTGCGTGACCATGTGTATGCAAGGCAAACTTGAGTGGAATCCTGTCGGAAAAGCCGTCATATCTTTTTCCGACGAGAAAACCGAAAACTGTGCACGCGGCATTACAGTATTAAAAAAAATAGTTACCCTAAAAAACAGATTAATGTAAACAATGTCTGTCATTAACATCTTCTTCATAGAAAGAGGTTATATTTCATTTGGTACACTATAACTATTTTTTTCAAGCTGTATTTTAGGGGTTATGACATAAGCATGTCTAAAATGCATTTATTTTATGTTTAATATTATTTTTTTAATTTAAACATTTTCAAACTGATATTCAATATGAGTTTTGTTTAGTTATTAGTAAAAGAACAAAAACAAACTGTATAGTGTTACTAAAGCCATAACAGTAAAATCAGTCTGTATATGCAGTAAAGCATGCTTGTTATACTCACTGTGGAACCTAAGAGGTTAATGCTCTGCATTGTGTAAAAAGGCTGTTTGATCCTGTCTTCTTTCACTGTCCCCAAACCATCTCCTGATAGAACAGAGGCTAGGGGACAAGCTGCACATGCTCAGTTTGGTGTGTATTGCTACAGAGTTTTGTGATCAGCACAGGGCCAATCAGCACTGTCCAGACAGAGGATCGGGGTCCTGCAGCCTTATAGGACAGTTAGAGCAGAATGAAAACTCCTCCTACAAGCTTTAACTAGACACTGAAAGAAGTCACAAGACTGCTATATACTGCAGATAAAAAAAAGATATTTAGAAGTTTCTATTTACTTAAACTATTGCATTTCCATGTTCTGTGTACTGTGGTAGACCAGATATAGTGAATGCAGGGTCCTGGGTTTAGTAACACTTTAAACAAACATTTGCTGAATGAATTGTGGTTGCCTGGGTGAACTGAGTAGTTAAAAAATTGCCATCTCTGCTAGGAGAGAGGGAGGGGGGTGTTCCCCTCCTCTGAGTCTCAATTGTTTTGTTGTCAATCTCCTGTTCAGGTTTGTTCACTGTTATTCATTACTGTTATTCATTTATACCAGTAAATAAGCCTTTATAAAAGTGGAAAGTAGCTTCAAGCTCACCACCTTCTTGCTGCAATTATGAAATATTAACCACACACAATTTCAAACTGACATGACTATAATTAAATAAAAAGACAATTTTAAAGCATTTAGATTTTGGTATGAAACATAATTTAAATATATGAAAAAAAGTACTCCAGATTTCCTTTAAATCACAATTTACGAAATCAATTTATTGGTTCAGCAAGTAAACGTGAACATTGCCTGGTAACTAGTTAACCAAGGAATTGGTTAACATAAGGTAAAAATGACAACCACAGAAAACAGATGGTGCTCATGTATGTGACAATATCTTTATCTCAGCAGAAAGTGAGCTTTTTGGCTTCTTGTGTATAATTAGAGTGCATATTAGCACAGCCGTTTACAGTAAAGCTGAAGAACTTAATTGGGTTTACAATGAGGAGATTTTATCTAAGATTAAGAGCCCGTGGTGTGTTTGTTAATGTATTAAAGGGTCAATTCACTCAAAAGTTATAATGAATTGTAGTATAAATTCCACTTTTGGGTGTACTGCCACTGTAAAGAGTGTTAATACTTATCATTTGTGATTGGATGGTACTTTTTAAAGAGGAAGTAAGGTCTTCCCCTCTAATTGTACCTATAGGTAAGCCTATAGTAAAGCTTACCTGTAGGTACTGTAAATATCTCCTAAACTTGCACCACTTGGCCCACTCGTGCCGTTTCTTCAGGACCCAGCAATATTGTGGTTTTGCAGCACAAAAAAAAAAAACAACCATGTTCTTATGTTGGGCATAAGAACATGAAGACCTTACAGCTGTTTAATGGAGAAGTAGGGCCAAAGCTCTTTTGTGCAGAAGGAAGTGCACTCCTATGACCCGTATTTAGCCAACAGCCTCTGGAGGGATCTCAACTTTAATGGAATCGGCCAGATTCCAGACCGCCAGCACTCGACTGAGAGCTTGAGCTAGTTGCTCCGGTACCCTCCACAGCCCAGCACTCCAGTGAGCACTGGAAGGGCAGAACAGAAAGCCGGTGAATGACAGTCACCAACTCTCTGCACACTGAAGATCGAGAACTGAATGATCAGAGGTCATTGATAGCTCGGCTCTTGGTCTTAGAAAAGGCATGGCCCAGATGCAGCATCAGACCAATGCCGCATCCAGCTAGGTGAGTATGTATGTTTTAAATGGGTTAACAATGAGACTTTCATGAGAACTTACATTGCTATAACTTACAGTTGCACTCCAGGCAAACAGCTAAATACACAGATAAAATACATATATGAAAGCTGTTCCACCTGCTGAAGAATTTCTATTTACATACATTACATAGTTCTTACATAGTTGTTAAGGTTGAACAAAGACACCTGTCCTTCCAGTTCAACCTGTGTGTGTGTTTATGTCCATATTAAAGTCCATATCCTTGTATGTTGTGATCGTTAAGATGCTCATTTAAAAGTTTTTTGAAACTAGCGACACTCCCTGCTGATACCACTGCTTGTGGAAGGGAATTCTAAATCCTCACCACCCTGACAGTAAAGAACCCTTTACACATTTTAAGGTTAAACCGCTTCTCCTCCAGTTTCAATGAATAGCCATGTGTCTTTTCAAACTCACTCCCACTGTAAAATTTCTTCTCTATGCTAGGGTCACCACCAGTAAGATATTTGTATATCACTATCATATCTCCTCCCAAGCATCTCTTCTCCAGAGAGAATACGTTAAATGCTTGTAGTCTTTCCCCATAACTGAGGACCTCCAGTCCCTTTATTTGCTTTGTCCTTTATTAGCTGTCCATTCTGTCCTGAGATTTAAGCTGGCTATAAATGGATCAGTATTTGGCAGGTTCAGCGGGGACCAGCCAAATTTTGATCCATGTATTGTCGATTTCACTCGACAGAAGTCAATCTAATGATCGACTTCTGTCCAACGGGAATGTTGGAAAACTTTTGTCGATCAGTGGCTATGGCCAATTGGCTGCAGCCAATGATCAGTGTATTCTGACAATGGAGGAGTCCCACTGTCAGAATACAATGACACAGAAGGAAGGATTTTTCTATCCACCTCACTTGTGTGGATGGGGGAATCCGTTATGTTTTTGTTTTGTTTTTTTGATCAGCTTTCAATAAGCCAGATTAAAAAAAAAAAAGTAATCTATAGCCAGCCCAACAAATCTTTGCCCCACAGCATAGTCCTGTCTGGTAAAGGAGGGGACTTGATCTTTCTTTGCTGCAATTTAACTTTCACTTTATGGTCTCCTTTCTACCCACACCCTGTCACTAGAATGTGAAAATAGAAGCAGCACACTAATGGGCTAATCTCTCTGCCCTCGTCTCCAATCAGAATGCTTCTTGCACTGCAACACATGTAATTGGATCCTTGTGCTTCTTCCCTTCCCCTCTCTGAGCTCTGCTTTCTAGAAGCAGTCTAATTCATATAATGACACTGCTTGTATTCAGAAACAATTAATTTAATTAATTACAGAGCTGAACTAATTTGTCCCTTATAAACCTGGAGTTCAGATTTCAGATTTGGCCTATAAAGCAAAGGGGTTGATTTACTAATGGGCAAACAGACTGTGCACTTTGCAAAGTGCAATTACATTCTGCAAGTGCAATTGCTCCAGAGCTTAGTAAATGAGCAGAAGCTCTGCTGACTTCCATCATCCAATCATGTGCAAGCAAGTGCAGTTTCTATTTTCCCTGCATGCGATTGGTTACTCTTTGCAAAGTGAAGCTTGACCTCATTTACTAAGCTCTGGAGCAACTGCACTTGCAGAGGGTAACTGCGCTTTGCAAAGTGCACCGTATTTTATAAACAGAGGCTTATGATCTCTGTCATTAGAATAGAGCCTGACTTTACCTGAATGATGGGACTGACTAATGTCTGTACTCTAATAAAACATGCTGTAAAATATGCTGATATAGATAACACAATTACCGTACTTTTCCATCATTATCACGTCTAGCCTCCAATTTCCCTGCACATCCGATATCCATGGCATATTATGCTAGGCTAAATAAGAAATAAGAATTGAAATAACCATTCTCCTTGGATGCCGGCTGTCACCTTGCACCACTCACCTGTGTTGTGCTGACTATGGTAATGCGACAGGCCATAATCATAAAGATGATGAATGGCAGGAGAATAGCATCAGTTCTACTAACCCGGCTTGTGAAGTCTGCTGACCCCTATAAAACAAGCTGACTTATGTGCTACATAACTGGGATAGTGATTGCCTTAAAAACTAGACATTTAACATAGAGTGACTTCATCTTAGAGAGATCACATATCATCTCCCTACAGTGAAAGTGAGTTTTTAAGGGATCTACTGACATCTAAACACTCCTATCCAACAATTACAAATTATTTAATACGTTTTATTTTAGTATTTCTTTAGTTTTATTACAGAGCTGTACAGTGAATCTTAAACAAATTCCTTATAAGCCAACAGCAATTATTAAAAATCATCTATTATAGTTGCTATAAGTTACTGCACATACTTTCTCTTTATGCTAATTTTATTGCATAAGCACGACATTTCTATATTCCATATTCAAAGTATTCAAGTTGATTTGTTGCTTTATTGCTCATGTTCTTGTGATTCAGCGTGAGATCTTTTTTTGTATGTAAACCTGCAAAGAATGGTAGTCATTGGGTTTATAAAATGTTTCTAAACTGGTTCTTCACTTTGGATATGAAAATTTCCCAATACAGTTGTCCCTTTAAATAAGAGCTTTATTCTTGCTGTCCCACCAGCGTCGTCCTCTTCCTCTTATACTGTGAGTGCGGCGTGCCATGGGGATACCTCCCCTTATTGATTTACTAAAACTGAAGAGTGCAAAATCTGGTACAAAATCTGGTACAGCTGTCCATGGTAGCCAATTGGCTTCTAATTTCAGCTTGTTCAATTAAGTTTTGAAAAAAAAAAATGGAAGCTGATTGGTTTCTATGCAGAGCTGCACCAATTTTTTCCAGTTTTAAAAAATCAACCCATTGCCTTATGTGGATGGTCCACGAAAACGAGCCTTCACAGGAATTGTATTGTATGATATTGGATGTCATTTAGCCCTGGCAACATCTATTAATGGAAGGCAATTACTGCTGGCAACAGCTTCAGAGAGGAGGGGAGTATGGCAGCAGACCCTTTATTTTTATTTAAAGTACATCTAAATCCTCACCTTGTAAAACAACCCATTCCGTTTAAAATAGAAATGAAAGGCAAAACATTTGTGTGTACATATAAAAAAAAATGTATGTGTGTGTGTATGTATGTATGTATATATGTATATGTATATATATGTATATATATATATATATATATATATATATATATATATATATATATATATATATATATATATATATATACACACACACACACACACACACTTTTTTCGTTTTGTTTTTTTTAATCACACACCCTCTGTTGTCAGCTGCATTAAGGAACTAAGAGAGCTGGGGGATGAGAAACAGCAGTACACTGAGCTTCCCAGTAAATGGCTGTGCTGGGAGAGGGGGGGTCAGCAGAAGTTTGATTGTTGCAGGAGAGCAGGCTGAGTTCCGAGCATAGCTTTAAAGCTGACCATGCTGTGCTCTCATGTCTAGTGTGGTCCTTTTTTTTTTTTTTAATAGAAAAGCAGAGGGACTGGCAGGAACACCAGGGATTTCACACAAAGGAAGCAATACAAAGAGAACGGGATACTTTTTCATACAAGTACATGATACAGCAGACACATATCAAGAATATGAAATGTTTGGTTTACATATTCTTTAATGCATAAGTGAAGTTAACGGCCTGAATTCAGCATTTGCTTAGGATCATTTGTTGAATAACACCGGTATTTCCAGGCACCGCAAGATTTGTGCACTTCAGCAACTTTCAAGTACTTTTTAGGTTCATATTCATGTAAAAAAACATATTAATGCAAATCATTTTTTGTGTGTCTGCAGTGCATCCAAACTTCTTTTCACGTTGTCATTATGGGGTATTGTTTCTAGAATTTTGAGGAAAATAATTAATTTAATCTATTTTGGAATAAGGCTGTAACATAACAAAATGTGAAAAAAGTGATGCGATGTGAATACTTTCCGGATGCACTGTTACGTACACTTATTTGTGTACACTGGTGTAGCCAACTGTAGCTGTTATATATGAACGCTGTGGGGTTGATTTGCTAAAACTGAAGAGTGCACAGTCTGGTGCAGCTCTGCACAGAAACCAATCAGCTTCCAAGTTTTATGTCAAAGCTCATTTGAACAAGCTGATGCTAGAAGTTAATTGGCTACCAGTGCACAGCTGCACCAGATTATGCACTCTCCGGTTTTAGTAAATCAACCCCTGTGGGGTTGATTTGCTAAAGGCAAGTAGACTGTGCACTTTGCAAAGTGCAGTTGCTCTCTGCAAGTGCAATTGCTCCAGAGCAGGGGTCTTCAAACTGCGGCCCTCCAGGTGTTCAGGAGCTACAATTCCCATCATGCCTAGTCTTGTCTGTGAATGTCAGAGTTTTACAATGCCTCATGGGATGTGTAGTTCCGCAACAGCTGGAGGGCCGTAGTTTGAGGATCCCTGCTCCAGAGCTTAGTAAATGAGGTAAGGCTTGACTTTGCAAAGAGTACCCAATCCTGTGCAAGGAAAATTAAAAAAACAGCATTTTGCTTGCACATGATTGGATGATGGAAGACAGCAGATCTTCTGCTCATTTACTAAACTCTGGAGCAACTGCTCTTGCAGAGGGCAACTGCAAGAGCAGTTCTTTTTCCCTTTAGTAAATCAACCCCTGTGTGTTCTGGTTAGTAATTCAACACAAATAATGTACTTTACTGTTCCTTCCTCTTAGTGAAGGTTTGAGCCTGCTAAATTGTTAAAAATAAAACAGCTCCTTATCTTCAAATACCCTATGTTAAAAGTAATTTAGCAAAAAAACAAATTGCACTTGTGTGGTCTATAAACAACTAAGGGCAAAATATGATGACATGTATCGAGCAACTAACATGTACACATGTAAACCTTAAATATTGCTTAAATATAAACTGCACAGTAATAATACTTTGTAGTCATTGAAAATACACAATAGTTTCCCTTTAATGGATACCTTTTGGAAACATATAGGTTGCCATTGCTGACTTTTGTATCTAGTTTCCTGACTGTCATGCTAACCCTCTAATTCACTGAGACAGAATTAGTTGCATATAATTGATTTTGCTCTGACATCTCCAAATCTGTATAATTATTCCAGGTTAGTGAGTCAGAAAGTATTAAAGCCAGGTGGTCAGTAAAACCAAGCAACTAAAATTTTCTTTTTAAAATGTAGGTTAGCAATGGCAGCTTTCTTAGAAAGAGTTTAAAGTAATGCTGAAGGGACCCCATGGGAAATCTTCTGTGTGGCTTCTATATAGTGCCAGTACATTCAATACGCTTTTCTTACATGGAGGAAATGTTATAAATGGGTTTATATAATGTATTACAATATTATGTACGTGGTTGTTACTGTCGCCGTTTTTTACATGCTGATGGTGAAATGATGTTTAAAGGTTATATCCACTGCATTTCATTATAGGAACGAGTGGTTGGCTTCCATGTCCTTTCACCTAATGCTGGAGAGATCACACAAGGATTTGCAGTAGCAATAAAATGTGGCCTCACAAAAGAGCAGCTGGACAGCACGATAGGAATCCATCCAGTATGTGCAGAGGTATGTGTGTTCCTCTCCTATCATTGCTATTTGATGTGTTTATTATCAAACTGAGCTCATGATAAAACCTAGCTACTGAGAACAGCTGCCTGCAGACCATTCATCCTACAGGCAGCCCCATAACCAAGATATGTGGTGTTGTAAAACATATGGACAGTATCAGCCATAGAAGTCTAATTAGAGTCTTCAAACTACTTTACCTAGACAGTCATTTCTTCCTAATAATTTGTCATAAGCCTGATTACATACAAAGCAGTTAAACAGTCAGTCTATTCAGGAGTATAGGTGGAGCCTGGGAGCATGTATTTGTCTTAGTGTTACTAAGTGTTACTAAACTCACAACAGTAAAATCCGTCTGTACATGCAGTAAAGCATGCTTGTTATACACATTGTGGAACCTAGGGGGTTATTCTTCTGTATTGTGTAAAAAGACAGTTTGATCCTGTCTTTTCTGATCCTCCCCTTCTTCCACAGTCCCCAAACCATCTCCTGATAGAACAGAGCCTTGGGGGCAAGTTGCACATGCTCAGTTTGGTGTGTATTGCTAGAGAGTTTTTTTTTTGTTCTTGGGAGAGTGCATGTAATCAGCACATGGCCAATCAGCACTGTCCAGACAGAGGGTCAGTGATCCTGCAGCCTCATAGGACAGTCAGGGGAGAATGAAAACTCCTCCTACAAGCTTTAACCAGCACTATGCTGGACACTGATACAAGTCACAAGACTGCTCTAACTGATGATGGGATTTTTCAGTATTTAGCAGTTTATATTTACTAAAACTATTGTATTTCCACGTTCTATGTACTGTGGTAGACCAAGTAGTGAATACAGGGTCCTGGGTTTAGTAACACTTAAAATTTTGCTTGAACCCCAACCATGGCACTACCTGCCTGGAGTTTGCATGTTCCCCCTGTGCCTGTGTGGGTTTCCTCCCACACCTCAAAAGTTGTTGTTTTTTTTTGTAAATTTATTTTTATTATTACTGCACAAAAAGAACAGGTAACAAAATACCACGCCACGCAGGGCGGGATTCCACAATAAGAAGTTACAGCTGAAAAAAACACCCTAAGCACCCTTCCTCCCCCCAATCCAGGCTCACCACCCTGTGGATAACTTCACCTTCACGGATACAAGTCCCCTTAAAGGTATAGGAGTGCCAACATTAAATTATATACAGCAATACAGTGATTTTGCAGTTCTCTGGGCAATAAGGCCATTAATCACACCTACATGCAACCATTTAGGCAGCAATCAGGCCCGAGATAAATTCCATTGTTGAGACAGAAATTCCAGAGCAAGATGCACCCATAGCCACCACCACCCAACCAACCTCCACCCAAGTAGTAATATCCTAATAATCTTTAGGTGACAGAAACAGGACTATCTAACCAGATCTTCCAAACTTTGTCAAACTTTTTAGGGCATCCCCTGCTCAAGTACATAGCTTTATAAAACGGAATCACTTTATTCACAAGCCCTTTCCAGTAAAACAATAAGGGTGTCATAGGCTTCTTCTAATAGAGGATCAGCGCCTTGCAAGCATAAAAAAATAGCAGGCTGAGCAGAGTGCACTGAGCCCTGATAGGTACCAAACCCTCCACTAGGCCAAGTAAGCATGTCTCCACCGTCAGAGGCACTGGCACAGAGGTAATCTCCGTGATACAGCACCCAATGGCAGATCAATACTCTTTACAATGTCAAAAGACGTGACTAAAATTGGCTGGAGAATGTGAGCAGTGCAAAAATTCTGCTGAGGTCCCCGGGTAAATTTTAGATAACCTTGCTGGAGTAGAATATATCCTATGTAGGAAATAAAATGTATTCACCGATGCCTAGCTAATACTAAGTGAGTGAAAGGGAAGCTCCACATATCATCCCATTCTTCTCCTCCCAAACCCAGAACCTCCGTCACTCAGTGCTCCCTACACCTGGCTACTGAGGGGGGGAGGAACAGGGAATAGTTCAGACATGCTGGTAGGTTAATTGGCTCCTATCTAAATTGGCGCTAGTGTGTGTATGTATAAGGCCTCCTGCACACTGGATGTTTTTGGACATTTTTACAGCTGCTGTTTTTGGCTTCAGATTTTTTTTTTCTACAGTCAACTAACTCTCCAGCATGTTATCCTATGTGTCCATGCACACCTAGGCTGTTATCAACTGTTTTTGGCTGGGGCGTTTTTTTGACTGTAAAAAAAACCCCAAAACTAGTGGGTTCTGAGAGGAGTTTTTCAGCTGTTTTTAGCTGTAAAAACACTCTCTAACGTCACAAAACGCCTAAAGCTCCCAAAAGCTCTCAAAAACGTTGCTCACCAACGTCTAACGTTTTTGATCCATTGGGAAAAAATAAAAAAGTTAACGCTAAAAAACGCTATTGCAAAAACGTTGAAAAACTCACTGCAAAGCTACTGGTGCTTTTATAAAGTTATTATAAACTCCAGTGTGCATGGGGCCTAAAGGTGAGTTAGGGCCTTAGATTGTAAGCTTCTTGAGGGCAGGGACTGATGTGAATGTTCAATATATATGTAGAGCGCTGCAAAAATTGATGCTGCTATATTATTAGCTGCAATAAATAAATCAATAAAATACTCTATCACCTATGTTCTCCTGCCATAATTCTCAGGTTGTTTTCATTATAAAGAAAGCCAGCATGCCAACAAATCCAAACCCATAGTCCCACATCAGGAAAATAATACAGTTTTGAGGGCTCAGTGCCACATTCTTTGAAACATTGGTGTTTCTTTCCTGATATGGAATTCCAGTAAACTTCTTGCTTGGATCTGTTGGCGTGCTGGCTTTCTTTACAATTGGATTTTAACGGCACCAGCCTTTAGCCATGTGCCCACCCCTACACAAGGGTATACAAAGTCTGTGCTATATGGTATGATGAATTTTTGGGATTTTACCCAAAATTTATTTTGAAGAGTCTCCCTTTCTGTTTGAAGTGCTGACCCTTGTCAATGGGACAGAAAGTGATGGGTAATTCAAAATTTAACAGGTGTCACCAGAACTGGAGGAAAACGAAAAACCTCCAACTGGAACAGTATTTCCAGTGACAAATGTCTAAGATTATATCCCTGTATATTTTAGAGATATTTCCTTTAACTTCCTGTTGTATGCTGTGCATACTTGCAGATTATGGTAAAAGCTCAACCCCTGCCAACAAAGTTTAGTTCCGCTTTAGGTATTTTTTAATTTAGAAGAGATCATAAAGTCAGCGCTCCTAGAGCTTGCCATTACATAAGATCAAAACTGATGAATTCTAGCAGCATTATTCCTCATTAGAAGTCTGCTACTGAGCCTGCTATCTAAAGAAAGAATATTGCTTCCAAATTATAAAATCCAGCCTTAGAAGGAATTTCAGAAAAGTTAATGCCAGCTAGAGTAATTTGTCGCTTTTATTGACGGCCTTGCTTAAGAGCTCTCTCTTAGGCAAGGTCAGAACCGACATCTAATGTGGTGAGTGGCATTGCAGAGCAGTGCCCAGGGCCACAATTTATTAAAAAGTATTACAGCTGAGCGCTCCTATTCTCTGCCTATGCTAATGGGAGTTCAGCACTGCAAAATGTTTTAACTTCCACAGAATATGGCTTGGATGTCAAGTATTTTTTTTTTTTTGTATAATCTCTTTTTATTAATAAAAGAAAACAAATAACATGTCATACCGAGCATTTCAGTATATCACAAGCCTTATGCCCTGTACACATGATCGGATTTTCCGACGGAGAAAGTGCGATCGGATTGCGTTGTCAGAAATTCCGATCGTGTGTGGGCTCCATCGGGCTTTTTCCATTGGAATTTCCAACACACAAAGTTTGAGAGCAGGATATAAAATTTTCCGACAACAAAATCCGATCCTTTAAATTCCGATCGTGTGTAGACAAATCCGACGCACAAAGTGCAGCGCATGCTCAGAATAAATTAAGAGACGAAAGCTATTGGCTATTGCCCCGTTTATAGTCTTGACATACATGTTTTACATCACCGCGTTCAGAATGATCGGATTTTCCGACAACTTTGTGCAACCGTGTGTATGCAAGATAAGTTTGAGCCAACATCCGTCGGAAAAAATCTGATGGATTTTGTTGTCGGAATGTCCGTTCAATGTCCGATTGTGTGTACAGGGCATTAGATGCAAAAATGCATGTGTAACAGACAGATGCAAGAACAGACAAACAATACAAATAAGAACAACAATTGTGGCTTAAAGCCCTTATCGGGTCCTGGCATAGCAGGCGAGCCAGAAAGCCAGCACTAGGCAAGTGGACATTGATTGAACCATCTAATTAATCACGGGGGTAGCCCAGCAGCACTGACTCCGGAGGTGAGGGGCATAAATAGCCTCCGACATCTGCGGTGGCAAAAGCACTAGGACTGTAAGTCGGGCTATGTTAATGACATATTTGGCCGAAGCCCCCACTCTTGAACCCTGTAAACAAAAATAACAGAGAGAAAATGAGCGGAAGAAGAAAGAACGAGGAAAAATAAAGGAGGAAATATGAGCATACCTGTAGTCTCGCCTTGAGTTTCCCCTTCTGCACCAGATCTAGCCCTCTGCCGTCCAAAGAGAAAGAGTACCTGGAGAAGGAAGACTTCCCACCCATATGCCAGTTATGCCCCGGCTCACGTCTAGCTAGGTTGGTTCCGGTGTCTAAGGGATGGCTCAGCCAGTTCCAGCAGTGCCAGATCTAAACTAGATGACAATTGCCCTGGGTCAGAGGTGTAATCTGTCCAGGATGACCAAATGTTGGCGAAGCGGTCTCGAGTATCTCTGCAGGTCGCTATCCATTCCTCTGCTTCCCTGATTTAATTTACCTTACGGATCCAATCCCCTCTGTCAGGAATCTGGGTTCTCTTCCAGAATATAGCAATCGAGCGCCGCAACGCATTCAAAAGATGAGGCACTGCACTCTTCCTGTATTGGCTAATTGGTAGGGAAGGGATGTGCAAGAGGTAGTGAAGTGGGGAGAGAGGAACATCTAGGCCCAATATCTCCTTTATCTGAAAGTACCGTATCGGTACCATTGTGACAAAAATTTGTAGTTCGTTTCCTGCTGTTTCTAGATTCAATAGAGCTAGAATGTGTGAGCTGGTATAAGTGTGTCAGCTGGGCTGCAGTGAACTCGAGCCCCATTTCTCTTTCCCAGATCCGGACATAGGCTGGCTTTGCTGCAGAGGTGGCAGAGCCAAACAGTTGATAAAGTTCAGACACCATATGCGGTATTGGTTCATCCTCAATAAAGAGGCGTTCAAAAGGCGTAAGAGAGGAGATATCCCTTTATAGAATCTCAAAAAAGTGGTGGAGCTGTCTATACCTCCAGAAGTCCATAGGGAAGCTTCCATATCTAGTTCTTAGGGTAGTTAGAGGCAATAGTTTACCACTCCCCATGAGCTTGCCACAACGCGCACCACCATCCTCCACCCAAGGGCCAAAAAAGGCCAGTTGTTTTCCAAGGGGGGACCACAGGAACCCTCCCAGTGGGGCTAGCAGGGACATAGGGGGGCCAGACCCAGAGATGGGTTGATCCTATCCCATACTGCAAGAGCATGGGTCATCAATGGGGACGTAGTGTCCGACAAACCCCTGTGCCCCTGGGAGAGCCACAGGGCATATGCCAGGTTCCTGCCAGCCATGTATTTCTCCAGAGAAACCCATAGCTTAGTGTGGGTATGGAAGCACCAGTTGAGGAACTGTTGAAGAACAATAGCTCTGTAATACTTTTGTATATCTGGGAGCCACCGGCCTGTTTGGGGCGTCTTAACACTTTCATGGCAATGCATGGCTTCCTTGAATTCCACACAAACCCTGATTTTATACTAGATAGTTAGGTGAAGATGCACCCCTGGTAAGGGGACAGGGATCATCTGTAAATAGAAAACTATTCTTGGGAGAATGTTCATCTTTATAATGTTAACCCTCCCCAACCAGGTAAAAGCAGTCTTAGTCCATTGCAGTAAGTCAGGGTGTCATATCGGTCTGTGAGCCGGATGCCTAAATATTTTAATGAGGATTTGGCCCAAGTGAAAGAAAAAGCCACCTGTAGGTTACTTGTTAGGGAGGGGGATAACTGTATAGGAAGAATCTCTGATTTTGTAAGATTAATTTTGAAATTTGATAATGTCCCATAGTGATGAAGTTCCCGCATCAGGTTAGGCAACAAAATCAGAGAGTCCACAAGGTGGAACAGCAAATCATCAGCATACGCTGACAGCTTGTGTTCCGTGTTACCAACCCTCAAGCCCTTAACATCCCTATTTGCTCATATCCTATGCCATAGTTCAAGTACCATGGCGAAAAGGAGGGGCGAGAGGGGGCATCCCTGCCTCATGCCAATCCTGTTTGGGAACTTGGAGGAGAAGAAGCCATTAACTTTGACCTGTGCGCTGGCTGTAGCGTATAAGGCCATAATCCAATTTAACATGTTTGGTCCCAGCCCCATAGTCTCTAGTACCACTTTCAGGTAGGACCAGTCGACGCGGCCAAATACCTTTTCTGCATCCGTAGAGAGGATTAGATAAGGCACAGGGTCAGGGCAGGTACGGACCTAGTGAATGAGATGGATTGCTTAAAGCGAGTTTTGTCTCTAGCTTCACGACCAGCAATAAATCCCATTTGGTCCAGGTGGATGATATGTGGCATAAGGTGTTTCAATCTGTTCGCCAGTATTTTTGCCAGAAATTTAATATCCACATTTAGGAGGGATAAAGGGGGAAAACTCTGGGGAACAGTAGGGTCTTTACCCTCCTTAGAATGTCAAGTATTTTATACCCATTTTTCAGAACAATAATAGTAATAACACTGCTGGCACAAATGTTAACCTTTGCGCTAATTACAAATTACATGCTAATAATGGAGCAGAGCAGTACACTGTTTTACCTGCCAAAAGACTTGTAATTTTGTGCTGCTGCTTTTGTGTCTTTGACACCATCCTTACTGTCCTGCTGTACCATAAAAACACACTTCTGCAAGGGTCTCTGTGTGCTCCAGTTGTAGGGTGGTTGAAAACACCTCCCCGCGCATCCTGTTAGATTGACAGTCATGCAATTATAACGTTTTTCTAAACCCTAAATGGATGCCATTACGTTATCTTAAAGCGGAGCTCCAACCAAAAGGGTAAGCGCCGCTTGTCTGCTTCCCCCCCCCCCCCACTGCCACATCGGGCACCTTTTGGGGGGGGGGCGCGGGTACCTGGTTTTGACAGGTACCCGTTCCCACTTCCGGCTCACTTCACCGTGGCCCCCTCCTCCTTCCCCCTGCAGCAGGCCCATTCACAAAATGCAGAGCAATTTGTGTATGCACAGTAGGAAACCGGCAGTGAAGCCACAAGGCTTCACTGTCAGTTTACCTTAGCCAAGATGAAGGTGCCAGCACCCGTGAGCCGATTCAAGAACCTTTTTGGGTGAGGACACCGTTGGATGCCTGAATCAGAATTTCCGACCGGAAATGTTCCATGTGAGCTAGTTGTTGCAAAGTCCGACCGTGTGTATGATCCATCAAACATTTGCTGTCGGAATTTCCGCACACAAATATTTGAGAACAGGTTCTCAAATTTCCCGACAACAAAACTTGTTGTCGGAAAGTCCGATCGTGTGTACACAAGTCCGTCGCATAAAAGTTCACGCATGCTCTGAATCATGCAGAAGGCTATTGAACTGGCTATTGAAGTTCCTTTTTCTCGGCTCATCGTACGTGTTGTACATCACCGCGTTCTTGACGTTCAGAATTTCCGACAACATTTGTGTGACCGTGTGTATGCAAGACAAGTTTGAGCCAACATCCTTCGGAAAAAAATCCATGGATTTTGTTGTCGAAAAATCCGATTGTGTGTACAGGGCATAATGGTAAAAGTCAGCAGCTACAATGTTTGTAGCTGCTGACTTTTCATTTTTTTTTTTTTTTTTTTTGGGGGGGGGGGGGTCAAACTCCTCTTTAAGCACTGTGTATAATAAACAAAAGCAAAGAGGTTTTTTTTAAGAAATATTCTTAGGCTCCATTCACACCTGAGCATAATGCAGCGACAGCTGCTGCATCAATTTTTTTTTTAGCGTTTTTGTGTTTTTTTAGTGGAGCATTTTTAGAATTGCACCATGCACAGAGCCAGGAGCCTCTGATATTGTGATTTTTGCTGTGATTGTATTGTTGCTCGATGATCGTGGCAAAATCCTACCGCGTTTGGGTTGCCATTGAGAAATAATGGTTTTACAAACATGTCTTGCATTTTGCCACGATTGTGGAATCGCGGGCAGAATCTTGGCGATTCTGCACGCGATTCAAAATGCCTAGGTGTGAACGGAGCCTAAGACCTCATGCACACAGGGCTTTTGCTCATCTCTCCTAAATTACTTTTCTCTTGGCAGCAGCATTTTTAAACACAAAAAAAACCCCTTGATGTTTGTAAACGCATCTAGGCGCGTATCAGCTACTTGAGTGCTAATTAATTTTATTGAAACAAAATAATGCTCTAGCAATAGAAGCGCTAGCATTAATGCGTGTTTAGATGCGTTTACATTCGTCAAGCATTTTTCTGCCAAAACATAGTTGCTCCTGGATGCGCTGACAGTGTTTTTTCTTTTTCCTGCCTCTAAACGCCTATATGTGCATGGACACATAGGCTAACATGAAGGGTTGTTTAGAGACATGGGCTGCTTCTTTGGCTGCACATCATTACTCTGGCGGGTTTCCTAGTGGTGATAATGGAGGAACATGTCAGCGTAATGTGTACTGGAAGACCTGTTTCTATAATCTCCATTATTAACACACATGACAGGCAAGAAAGCAATAGGGAGGTAGGAACAGAACACTGTCACATTATATAAGGAAGTGCCTGAACAAGGGCCTTCATAGCAGGATCACAAGGTATTATTTTAACCCTCCTGGAGGTAATCCCGAGTGTGGCTCGGGGTTAAATTTCAATACCATTAGCGGTAACCCAGAGCCACACTTGGGATTGCATTGCAGAATCCTGTTACAACATACTTACCTTGTCACCAGGATCCTGCGATTTTCCCCCCCGCGGTGTCCTACGCCGGATCATCTGCTCGATGTCCTGTGTTCCCTTTGAGCCTCACGACGCATGGGGCGGACCCTGGCAGCAAATTCAAAAAGTACAAAAGACATAACGCATACAGTACACTGTAATCTTACAGATTACATTACTGTATGAAATCATTTCACCTCCCTTTTGTCCCCAGTGCTTTGTCCAATGCCCTGCATGCAGTTTTATATGATATATACTGTTCTTTCTGCCTGGAAACTGGAGAATGTCCATGGCAGCCAAAAAGTGTCCCTTTAGGTCAAAAGCAGTTTTAGACCAGCTAGAAAACAGCGATAGTAAATTAGAACACTTGCAGAATTGAGCGATAGTGAATCGTGGGGAAATGTATTTTATTATTTTTATATTATTATTTTTTATAATTATTCATAGTTATTTATTATGTTATAAATTATGATTTCTTGTTTCAAACTTTATCTTACCCGGGATGTCTACTAGATTCTTGTTTGGACAGATTTATGTGTGTTATTACAAAAAATTCCAGGCCTACAATATAAAACGCCAAATTTCTATTCAAAACAATGTACCAATTTGAGATTCAAAAATCTGACATAATCATACCGCCAGGGAGGTTACTGAAAGCTGCAGATTTAAAAGATTGAAAACTACTTTTGACATTTAATCGGCTTGTTGAAGATATTTAGAGCTACCCCCCCAAATTGCTGCTGGATAAATAGGTCCTTCTGCTGTTCCCCAGTGATGAGCCACCCTGTCTGAACCCAACTGCACTGACACACTTGCGGCCTTTATTAAAGTAGAACTTTATACTTTAATAAACAAAAGCCCAGCAGGGAAGTTGAACAACAGAACAGTAACAATACAAGTTCACTCGTGAATTTAGAATTGAACAGAAATGTAACAGAACTATAAGAATTAAAGGGGCTCTGTCTAAGCCACTAACCAGTGGGTTCATAAACAGTCTGCCAATGCTGGGGCCCTGATTCTCCTGTGGGGGCACTCAAATGAGGGTGTCAGCAAAGTGCCAGAAACAATGGGTTGCCAAAAGGCCTCTCACCACAAATACAGTATTGGTCTTCTGCAGTCCCCTATGGGCCGGGCAAAAGGATGTGCACACATTGGTCTCCCCCCTCAGGCCAGCCTTAGCTAGAATAGAGATCCCCCTCTCCGGAGCTCCCACTCTCTCTGTGGCTCAGGTTCCCTGCCTGTTTGTGGCCCTGCCTTGTATCCCTCTGCCAAAGTAGCTCCCCGTTGCCAGTCTTTCACTTCTGCAGTTTCACTCACAGAAGCTCTGAACACCATTCAGCAGCTCTGGACACTGTTCCTTGTGGATGTGCCCTATAATGATCTGCCACACCCTGGCATCTCTCTGGTTTGGTACATGCTCACTGCTCTCAGCAGCTCTCGGGTCCCTCTCTAGTTCCTTGTAGCAGTTCAGTCCTCTGCACAAGTCATCTCAGCTTTGCTCTCCAACCATCTTGTGGCTCAGCACAGATCTCTTCTTTGCTTGAGTATGCTGGGCAGGGCCAGGACAAGGGATGGGCAGGAAGAGCGGCTGCCCTGGGCATGTGAGGTTGAGGGGCACCACTGGGAGATTGAGGGGGAGGAGATTTGTGTTAAAAAGGGTAATTTAGGGGGTGGCAGGGGGTAAGAACTGTTCTAGAAGGGCGATCTGGGGAGGTGTGCTAGGAGTGGTGATTTGGGGGGATTTGTGTTGGGAGGAGAGATGGGGGAAGAGGATTTGTGATAAGAGGGAAGAGGGGGGTTTGTACTATAATAATATGGTAGAGGAGATTTTTTTTATTGAGGTGGGTGCTAATAGTGATTATTGGGGGGCATTTGTGCTGGAATGAGAAATTTAGAGTTCTCATGCTTTTTCCAGGTTGGTTAACATCTTGAGACCAGAGACAGCCAGGCAAATAGTATTTTTAGAAGGGGATAAGCACCTGCAGTCACTGTATTTCTCTCAGCTGAGAGTGTTTTTATGTTTGCACAGAGTTTTGCTTACAACTGCCCTCCCTATCTGTATTTTGACATGGAAATATGTGCATAATTGTTTTGCTATTGAAAGATGCCGTGGCCTTCTGTTAGGCTGCTTCAATGAAGAGACATCAAACATGTTTAGCTGACAAACTGTACAGTGCACTTGTTCATGCAGTACATTGATGCTCTTACAAAAGACGTTTTTGATATAGTTAATTAAAGCCTTTGAAGAACCATAGGCTGACACAATGTGATTCCCTATAATTACTCTGTTACAACGGCAATTTCTCTTTAATTTATACCATGCAGCATGACATATTGCAGTTGTGCTTTCCATATCAAAATTTGTCTCACATACATTTTTAACTCATTCAATACCTTTTAAAAAGAGCAACTGTTTTATTGCTGTAGTTAAAGGACTATCGTAGCCCCCTCTAACCAGTTTACATATGTGGGCCCATGTCTATTATTTCATGCCCACACACAGTAATTATGATGGTAAAGATGGATATTGTAGACCTAGACTATCATGCATTATGCTAGGCGACATCCTAGATGGTAGATGATTATATGATTTGGCAAGCCATGTCATTCTATGTTTTCAATCTTTGACTGTTGCTGCTTACTGCTGAATTTCGCTGAATAATTCTGCACACTTAGAGGGAAATTTTCATTCATGCTGCACACTTTTATAAGGCATTTTCATTTGATTGGTGTGTGACAGTTAAATGCTCCTTAATTGCCTTTCGCCTCAAGAACAAAGGACTTAAACTCAGTGTGGCTCCTTCCAATCACGTAATACGCCTCCCTTTGATTACAAACACGAAAGATGATGAGATTACCTTATAGCTCTCATTGAAAGGGTCAATGTGTGTAAGAATACCCAAAGTAGCTTACATTAAAGGGCAGACTGTTCACTGTTCTAATATATGTCAACATTATGTTTACTTTCAGATTTTCACCACCCTTACAGTGACAAAACGTTCTGGGGAGGATATTGTTCAAGGTGGATGCTGAGGTTAAATCTTGCTGTTTGTTGCTGTTGCCATGGTCTTAGGAAACCAGAGAGAAGTTATCACCTGATAATAAAATCACTGTAAGGACAGTTATCAAAAAACAAGGTCAACAAACAAAGAAAAGCATGGTGATGGAAGTTCACAGTCTTCTGACATGGCAACTAACATAACAGCAAAGTCCCTGGAAATAAGCTGCAGCAGGGCACTGCGCAAGTGCATAAGTGACGTTACATTCCAAAGCCACCCGTGGTGGGATGTGACTGAAGACCTGCAAGATCAGTTTATTGATGTCTATTCTTCTGTTAATTATATTTGTGGTTTCTGTTATTTGTAAATAGGTTGTTATTAATGAAATTTTTTGTAGAAAAATGTAATAAATATATATACCATATCTCAGTATTAATAACAGTAAAATATGAGGATCTGTTCATACAACCAAATCTTCATTCATAATAAGTGTATAGTTTCTTTAGTAGCTATACAGTTCAAAAAAAGTTGGTGACAATCAGTTTTAGGTTAAGGCCTCATGTACACTGCTGCTCCTAAATTGACGTTTTTGGGGCTTTTGGCATTTTTTTGCCTAAGCCCCTGAACACACCTTAATAAAAACCTATGGGGTTGATTTAATAAAACTGGAGAGTGCATAATCTGGTGCTGCTCTGTATAGAAACCAATACGTTTTTTTTTTTGTCAAAGCTTATCTGAACAAGCTGAAGTTAGAAGCTGATTGGATACCATGTACAGCTGCACCAGATTTTTAGTAAATCAACCCCTATGTGTCCATGCACGCATAGGCTTTTAAAGCTCCTTCTCTTGAATGCAGAAGAATCACGTTCAGGAGATGAGCTTTTGGGTATGAGGCCTGGTTCCCACCTATGCATTTTTTAGTGTATTTTCAGTTTTGCAGAAACACACTATAGTCCATTTAACATGGTTTCCTATGGATGTAGTTCACATCTGTGCATTTTATGGAAAGGGCCAGGGACTTTTTTCTGGTTTTTGGTTCCATAGACTTTAAGGCCCCATTCACACTAGCGCGTTTTTTGATGCATTTTGCATTTTGCAGAAATGCACGGGAATTTTTTAACATGGGTTCCTATGGAACATGTTCACATCAATGCTTTTTTGTATCTCTGCGTTTTTGGAAAGGGTCGGGGACTTTTTTTCATGCAAAAAGCAGCGTTTTGCATGTAATGGATTTCAATGGACAAGCATCAAAAACGCAAGTGCACCTTTTTTGCAGCGTTTTTGATGCGTTTTTGGTGTGTTTTTGATGCGTTTTTGCCGGTTTTTTTTTTGTTTTTTTTTTTCTAATTTTTTTTTTTTTTTTAATTTTTTTTAAGACTGTAAAAAAAAATGTAAAAAAAAAAAAAAAAAAAAAACGCAAAACGCAAATCGCGGCAAAATCGCGGCAAAAACGCAGCAAAAACGCGGCAAAAACGCGGCTCAAAAACGTGGCAAGCATGAAAAAAGAAACCTCCAAAAACGCTCAAAAGCAACATGCATAGGTGTGAATCGAGCCTAATGGATGAAAAGCATGTATTGAAAAACGTAAAATGCACCTGCAATATGCAAACTGCAACCTGCATAAGTGTGAATCAGGCCTAAAATAGCAAACATAACTAAGGCCTCATTCACACCTATGCATTTTTAATGCTTTTTGCATTTTGCAGATTTGCACTACAGCCCATTTAACATGGTTTCCTATGGAACACGTTCTGTGGTGCAAATCTGCAAATGCAAAAAGCACTAAAAATGCATAGGTGTGAATCAGGCCTAAATGCGTGTAAACACAAATGAGTGTCTTTAGCACTATAGCGTTTATTCATTTAAATGGCCAGCATAAATAAAAATTCTGGCCAATTAAAAAAGTAAACACCCAAGCACCAAAACCTGCTAAATTTGCCTCAACTGGTTTTAAAATATGCAGCCTAGGTGAGCTTTTAACACTGATTTTCTCCTGTTAAGAGAAAACAGTGTTTACAATATGCCAATGTGCATGAGGCCTAAGGCTCCATTCACACTAGCGCGTTTTTTGATGCATTTTGCATTTTGCAGAAATGCACGGGAATTTTTTAACATGGGTTCCTATGGAACATGTTCACATCAATGCTTTTTTGTTTCTCTGCATTTTTGGAAAGGGTCAGGGACTTTTTTTCATGCAAAATGCAGCATTTTGCATGTAATAGAATTCAATGGACAAGCATCAAAAACGCAAGTGCACCGTTTTTGCAGCATTTTTGATGCGTTTTTGGTGCGTTTTTGATGCGTTTTTGCCGTTGTTTTTTTTTTTTTTTAATTTTTTTTTTTTTTAATTTTTTTAAAGACTGTAAAAAAAAAAAATGTAAAAAAAAAAAAAACGCAAAACGCAAATCGCGGCAAAATCGCGGCAAAATCGCGGCAAAAACGCGGCTCAAAAACGTGGCAAGCATGAAAACAAAACCTCCAAAAACGCTCAAAAGCAACATGCATAGGTGTGAATCGAGCCTAAAGAGCCATGGTATAAAACTTTGAAGGGGCAAGTGCAATGGTAATAAAATACATAGATTTTTTACAAGGTTATCTAAATTATAATTTTAATATTTTAATAAGTATGTCTGTTCTTTGCAAATATATGCTTTTACAACATTGTTATTTCAAATTAAATTATTTTGGTTTGAAAAATTTTCAAATAAAGTTGATAAGCATTGAAACATATTTTATATCCTATTATTTTACTATTTATATACCTTTTTAACTTCACTGGAACAGAAACAGGGTGCACAGGTGAGAAGCATTCTCTCCCATCAAGAATGATAACATTACTTCAAATACAAAAGTATTACAATGGATAAGACAAACAAATACCAAAGTGCATCCAGTGAGTGCAGAATGACTGTAGAAAACACATAGTCAAAAAAGGATGGATAGGGAGAAGACAAGCGAGGATACAAAGGAGGGGTGAGTCCCACACCATCTGGGAAGGATGCAAGAATTAGAGAAAAAGCTGAAGAAGCACGGGGGAAATTAGAAAATTCAATCCAGCGCTTTGTTACTACTTCTTCCCTGCACGTTGTTACTCGTAAGTTGTATTTGAGATTTAATTACTCTCAGATGTGATTTGGTTTAATGAGAGTTGTTTGACCATGAGTGAAAGCTTTAACACAATAACAAAAATGTATTGGTAAATAGTAATGATGCCTAAACTAATACACAGAAATCTATCTTTTGTACAGTAAAAGGGTAAATATCATGGATTACATGAAGGAATACAGAGTATAATACTCAAAACATTAATCTACAAACAGCAGGACAGAAAAGACATAAGACAAACATTTAGATACCAGTACAATGGAGATATTCCATAGTTACCATGCTACTGCCCACAAAGGTTCCATTCTGGTGGCTACTCTACCAGACTGTGTACCCTCCCATCTAGTCTGTGTATATCGTTACAAGCTGATGCCTCATTGGTTGGCATGGCGCAGCTCTGATTGGTGGGCCTCCCTATTCCTAGTTAAGGATTGGCTAAATCTCCAATCCCTATATTTTGCATAAGTCAGCCCCCTTTAATGCAAATCTTTGGCACTGACTATTTTGAGTGGGAGATTTACCTTAGGTACATGACCTTTTCAGGGAAGTTAAGTATTGATGACAGGCTGGCCACCCTCATTGCATATGTAAATGAGGGATCCTTTGAAGTGAATATTTATTTGTAGAAAAATATGTTTTGTGTCCTATTGAGATAAACAAGCGTAGGCACCGAATCGTCTGTATAACAGGGACTTCTGGAAAGCTATGTTGCACCCACATAGATACCACTCTAAACTAAATATATTCATAATTACCATATTTTACAGCTATTAATGGAGATTTCACATAAACTCATAAGGCAACAACATCCACCAACAGGTTGGAGACCAAAGAGAAGATTTTGTGCAGCATAGAAGGACATCTGCACAATTTGGTCAAAATTTGTAATTACCTTGTTGGGTTTGGTTAGCTATGCTGTGTTTTAAAGGTCAGGGAGAAGGACTTCTCCCAATCATCAACATGGAATGAGTGGCCCGATTCCTTTTCACACTCTCTGGTGTAAAAGGTTTGATTTCGGGAGAACATGGGATAGTAATGTATTACTGTATATAGTTAAGAAATCATATGGGTGTGATCCATCCTATTTATGCATACATCTTCAAATTCCTAGAACGCTGACCTAAGGTAATGAAATGAGAATAGAAGTGTTGAAGTTGTACATAAGCAAGCTATTTACCCTGATAAGGAATATCTGCTAGACAAAGCCCAGTCAATGTTTTTAGGGCAGCTGTATTCATAGCTTGCATAATTGGAGAGGGGTTTAAGGAATACCATTTAAGAAACCTCTACACTTACGGACTTGCCTCCGTAATCCAAACCTACCTGGGCATCTGCACGAATCAACCCATATTATATATCCACCATTTTCTAGCTAAATTTATTTATTTAAAGGAACCCCTCGGACTAAGCACCAGGTTTTTATACTTTCTTACTTCATTTAATAAACCTCAGACATGACATTCCCAAAGAGAGGAGTTAAGCAGCCCACAAGTGACAAAAGGTTTTGGATACGTATTGCGTATTCCCACATGTCCAAAAGAGTGGTTATCAGGGGTAGAGTGATTGTGGGGGTGGACTTTAGATCAAGTGAATCCACAGCTTAGTGTGCATCAGAAATCCATTCGGTGCGAATAGGTACAGCTGACATGTGGTAAGCTGGCACCTCCATCCTGCTTTCATTTAATTAGGTTGTCCTTCCTTAGGCATATTGGAGACCGAGACCAAAAATAACAAAGTAAAGATGAACAAAGAACCTGAAAGATCAAAAGCAGGATTTTCAAAAGTAGTGTTTGGAAGAGATGGAGAACGGGAGGCAGGATGTCCATTTTGTAAACTGACATGATACCAAACCAGAATGTTTCTTGGCCAACCAAGGGCACACTATTTATATAAAATGAAACATTTGTAATGTGAATATTCAGTTTGGTACAGGATTTACCCATACCAAAGGATTCACAGAGCAACCCAAACTATGTTCCCTTTAAACAATGGGTCTTTCAGTTAAAATATCCCTTTTTATTTTCTTTATTTTCATTTTCCGGTTTTGTGTGGATATTGACTTGTTCATCAAATTTATTTATATATTTTGCACTTTAGTGCTAAGAAAAAGGTTTTGCAGCAGGCTTTTGCCTAGAGAGAAACATTATATTAGTTTAGTTGAGTTATTTATAGTGTAATATATGTTTTATTTTGTAAACTTAGTGACAGAAGCAATTTAAAAGTTGAAAGAACCATCAATACTTCAAAGTCTCAAAGGCTACAGGGCTTTTTGTATAGTATAATGCAATGTGCACAAGGTTGCTATAAAACCTAGCAGGCTAGCAATTTTCGAGTGCAGGTCAGGAAATCAAGGTGATCATTTTGTTGGTTGCTATAGGTTACACAACAGAATAAAACACAGTTAAATTAAGTTGCTTGCCTATTTATAAGGTGCGAGTTGATTTTCTTTCCTTTATCTTTTATTTTTCATAAATCCATGTTTTTTAAAGACTCTGTGCAAGTTTATTTTCTAAATTCTATTATACTATAAACAACTAAAATGTGTTTATCCCTGTAATGTCATTAGATCTGAAATAACCAATTCACTTTCCACACCTGTGGGGAAGGACCTATCCCTCCACGCAGCCAGTAAATCCATGCAGACTTTGAGGGAAGTGGCGACCTCTAGTGGCAAAGGGTATGTGGAACTGGAGCAAATTCAGCAGTCTTAATACTTATTGTAGGGACCCATATATACTGTAGATATCATATAGGTTCCTATTAAATTTGGTTGCATAGAATTTCAATTGATGAGTAGAAAGCAACTGCCATGAGAACCCTGGGTTCCATTAGACCAGTTGAACTTATGGCTTGAAGTCCTGATGGAAAGGCAGATGCTGTTTGGTAACTTTATGCCCCCCGTAGTCCCCCCCCCCCCCAGGTTGTCTGGGATACCTGCATAGAGTATCCCACATGCACATTAGACAATTTGTATAGTCTGAGGAAATGCATAACCAAAACAAAGCAATTTGCAAGATAAAACTTTGACTGAATGTTTTAAAGGGTAACCACTTTTGTGGGGGGAAAAAATAGCAAATAAAGAAAAAATAATATAGGGCCCCTGTGCAGGAAACCATAAGGGGGCCCCCCTGACCCCCAGAGCGACCCAGACCCATGCTTGAGGGGGCCCATGTGTCACCCCTGTACACCTGGATAGGAGGAGCGGCGGGGGCAGCATATAGTGGAACCAACCCCCTCCATTTTCTTCATGCAGCTGCTGAATTCCAGCGGAATGGAGAGGAGAAGTAGGCTTTCAGTGACTGCAGGAGGAAAATAGAGGGTATTGGTTCCTCTATATGCTGCCCCGCCACCCCTCCTTTCCAGGTGTACAGGGGTGAGGCATGGGCCCCCTGGAGCATTGGGGCTGGCATGAGTGGCAGTGAGCAGTGGTGGTAGTAATGGGGGAATGGGATGGAAAGGGATGAGTGGCAGTGGGGGTGGGGGGAATGGGATCAGTGACAGCGGTGGGGGTGGCTGTGGATGGGATGGGATGAGTGGCAGCAGTGGTGGAGGGATGGGCTCAGTGGTGGTGGTGAGGGGGTTAGATCAGTGGCAGTGGTGACAGTGGGGGGTGGGATCCATGGCAGTGGTGGTGGTGGGGGGCGGGATCAATGGTGGTGGTGAGGGAGGTGGGATCAATGGCAGCGGTGGTGGTGAGGGGGGTGGGATAAGTTGTGGTGGTGGGATCAGTGGTAGTGGCAGTGGTGAGGGGGGGTGGGATTAGTGGTAGTGGTGGTGGTGGGATAAGTGGGGGCAGTGGTGGTGGTGGTGAGGGGGGTGTGATCAGTGTCGGCGGTGGTGATGGTGGTGAGGGGGGGTGGGATCAGTAGCAGTGGCGGTGGTGAGGGGGGATGGGATCAGTGGCAGTGGAGGTGGTGGGGGTGGGATCAGTGGCAGTGGAGGTGGTGGGGGTGGGATCAGTGGCAGTGATGAGGGGTGTGGCAGCAGTGGCAGCGGTGGTGGTGGTGAAGGGGGGTGGGATCAGTGGCGGTGGTGGTGAGGGGGGTGTGATCAGAGGTGGCAGCGGTGGTGAGGGGGGGTGGGATCAGTGGCGGCGGCGGTGATGCTGGTGGTGGGGGGTGGGATCAGTGGCAGTGTTGAGGGGATTGGATCAGTAGAAGCAGTGGTGGTGGTAAGGGGGGTGGGATCAGTGGCAGCGGCAACGGTGAGGGGGATGGGATCAGTGGAGGCGGTGGTGAGGGGGGGTGGGATCAGTGGTGGTGGTGGTGAGGGGGGTGGGATCAGTGGTAGTAGTGGTAGTGGGGGGAGGTGGGATCAGTGGCGGCGGTGGTGGTAAAAGGGGGTGGGATCAGTGGCGGCGGCGGTGGTGGTGAAGGGGGTGGGATCAGTGGCGGTGGTGGTAGTGAAGGGGTTAGGATAAGTGGAAGTGGTGGTAGTGAGATGGGGGTGGTATCAGTGGCGATGGTGGTGGTGAGGGGGGTGGGATCACTGGCGGCGGCAGTGGTGGTGGTGAGGGGGTGGGATCAGTGGCAGTGGTGGTAGTGAGGGGGGTTGGATCAGTGGCAGCAGCGGTGGTGAGGGATCAGTGGCAGTGGTGGTGGTGAGGGGGGTAGGATCAGTGGTGGCAGCGGTGAAGAGGGAGGTGGGATCAGTGGCGGTGGTGAGATCAGTGGCAGCAGTGGTGAGGAGGGGTGGGATCAGTAGTGGCTGCAGTGGTGGTGGTGGGGGTGGGTGGTATCAGTGGTGGCGGCGGTGGTGAGATCAGTGGCGGTGGTGAGGGGGGTGGGATCATTGGTGGCGGCGGTGGTGAGATCAGTGGCGGCAGCGGTGGTGGTGGGGGGGGTAGGATGAGTGGTGGTGGTGAGGGGGGGTGAGATCAGTGGCGGTGGTGGTGATGGGGGGTGGGAGCAGTGGCGGTGCTGAGGGGGGTGGGAGAGGTGGTGGTGGTGGCGGTGAGGGAGGGTGAGATCAGTGGCGGTGAGGGAGGGTGAGATCAGTGGCAGTGGTGGTGAGGGGGGTGGGATCAGTGGCGTGGTGGTGGTGAGTGGGGTTACTTTGTCAGTTAGTCAGTCAATTCCTTCCCCTTCATCGTTACTCCTGTGCCTTCAAGGATGCTCCTGTGTCATGGGGTCTCCTGCAGAGGGAAGAGCTCCTCCCCCTTAACTGCATTGGTGTCAACTGGTCAGCTGACTTTCTCTTCCAGCGTCCGCCTCCCTACGTCTGCCACCGCGCGGCTGAATGAAGTGACAGCAAGAATGGTGGAGAACGGGAGGGTGGGCTCCTGACAGCGGAGACAGTGAAGAATGGGCAGGTGGGTTACCTCTGACAGTGAAGAACGGGCGGGCAGGTGAGCGGGCCCCCCCATAGTGGCGGAACTCAGGGCCCAGTCGCAAGTGCGACTGCTGCGACCCTGGTAGTTCCGCCACTACGTATACTATTGCGACATTTGTGATCTTATACACTTCAGCCAGTGAAGATTCCTATTGGCACAGCATGCCTGAGCTCTTTGCTTCTATCCTACTCCCCCTTCCTCTTCTTTGCAGTCATTGGTTGCTATACGTCCTAGCACAGCACAGCATCATCTCCCAACTCTGGCTCCCAGGGGAGGGGGGAGGGGGATGGGGCGGTTGGGCAGGAGGGGCACAAGTGTTTTTATCAAGAGAGGTGGGGGCTCCATGGTCCACCTTGCTTACAACCACTGCCAGCACAGCACACCACAGGCTGATTTCATATAGGAGACAGCCGGAAGCTGAGCTCCAGCAGGCTGGGCAGGATTGCACACAGCAGATCTGCCCCTGCTTCATACTGCACAGTACTGTGTTCTCCAAAAATATGCTGTACTTCTAGCCCAGGGGCATGACGTGAGTGTCAGCAATGTGAGAGGCAGTAGTAGACTGTCTCCCTAGATACACATAACATTGCCTGCCCATCTGCATGTGTAGACAGTGGCTTCTGCCTCTGTTAACTGACCTCTGCTAATTTTATCATTTTGAAATTTGGGGGGGGGGGGCTGTAGGGTAGGCTGTATGGGACCCCGTAATTTCTAACAGCAGCCCTGAATGTAAGACCGATGTAACCTGAAAGAACTGTACTGGAGCCCTAGGAAAATGGTAGATTGTTTAGGAGGCATTCTCTAAGTTGTGCCAAGCCTTTGGCTAGACAGGCTCTGGATTGGAGATAAACTAAGGCAGCCAATCAGCAATGATCTTTTATCTTTCTAATGCAGGTTTGACAATGAGCTATGATCTGTGGTTGACTGCTGTGGTTAACCACAGATATTCAGTTTGACGGAGGCTAGTATATAGCCATCGGTAATTGTATTCAATCGCCTAAGCAGGGGCGTTGCTAGGTCTGCAAAAGATCTGGGGCTAGAGCCCATAGCAGTGATCACCAACCTTTTTGCAGGCCCGCGGGGGGGGGGGGGGGGCACGCCGGTGGTAAGCCATATTTTGCGGGCAATGGCTGGTGTTGACGCTTCAATCATCATGGCACCATGGTTTATATGGTGTCAGGGTGATTGAAGCGCTGGTTAAGCAGGGACCCTGCAGCAAGAGACTCGGGGCTATGGGCCTCAGATTCGGGGCTATAGCCCCAATAGCCACCCCCTAGCAACGCCCCTGCGCCTAAGTAATATGTACGTATATATGTATGTATATAAAAAAGCGCACTCTGCATAGAGCTCTATCATTTTGCTGTTTGTTATCTATACTACAAAAGTAATGTTTGACCAGATTTTTCTGTTTTCTAAGACAACATCTTTCTTAGGATATGGTTTAAAATAAAACTGACATTTGAAAAACTGTCTATGCTTTTTAAAATTATTTTCTCCTTTATATGAAATACACAAGGTTAATAGGCTTCAGATTTCCCTAGCTACTAAAATGCATTTTAGCAGGTCTGTGGCAAAACATACTTAGGGCATGCACTCTATTATAACCAAGGCCCACTCACTTTCTAATCATTTGCAGACAGCTATTCCATTCCTAAGAGATGTACATTTTTTTGTACAGTGGATGAATTTTTCCAAGGTAAAATAGTATTCCAGCTAAAGCCTAACTAGTCTTAAACATGCTTCTTTCCCCCTCCTAACACCTATGCTACCTAACCTGCATAAACAAAATGTGTATTCTTACGTATGTTCGGCCCGCTCTGGGTCAGCCATGTAATCTCCTGTGTCAGCCAGCGGCACCTGCAGGGGGATGGAGAGAGTGCCTGACAATGGCTGTGAAAGTCAGGAGCGATGACGTCACCCATAGGCTCCCATGGTGCAGCCATTGTCAACAGTCCCTCCTCTTCCCTACAGCCACTGCTGGATTATGCAGGGGAGCCAATTTACGTGACTGTGTAAGCATGGGAGTAGGTGGAGACGGTTGATAGCAGACCTTCCTTTGTGTTCCCCATTAACTCATTGGATGCCAAGTCTAGGTCACATAAGAGGACTACCCCTGGGGTGGACTCTTCGGGGCTACCCTAGGCACCTGTAACAGGGTCACTCTCCTCACACATGGGGTACCTTAACCACTTGCCTACTGGGTACTTTTACCCTTCCTGCCCAGGCCAATTTTCAGCTTTGAGCGCTGTCGCACTTTGAATGAAAATTGCGCGGTCATGCAACACTGTACCCAAACTAAATTCTTATCATTTTTTTTCACACTAATAGAGATTTCTCTTGGTGGTATTTAATCACCACTGGGATTTTTATTTTTTTTTTGCAAAATTAAAAAGAAATAAAATATTATTTTCAGAGTTTGTTATAAAATTTTGGAATTTTTCTCCTTCACTGATGTGCGCTGATGAGGCAGAACTAATGGGCACTGATGAGGCGGCACTGATGCGCACTGAAGAGGCGGCACTGATGGGCAGTGATGAAACTGTACTGATAGGCTGCACTTAAAGTTGGCACTAATGGGCACTGATAGCCAGCACTGATGGGCACTGATAGGCGGCACTGAATGGAACTGATAGGTGGCACTGATGGGCATCGGTAGGTGGCACTGATGGATGACACTGATAAGGAGGCACTGATGGGCACTGTTTGGCAGCAGTGATGGGCACTTATTGGGAGCACTGGTGGACACTGATTGTCAGCACTGGTATGCACTGTTTGGACTGCACTGATAATCAGGACACTGTGTACATGTCCCTTTTAGAGAAGCTGGTTATCGGCTCTCTTCTCCTCTACTCATGCTCTCAGCATGAGGAAAGGAGTGCTGATAACCAGCTTCTATTTACATCCGTGATCAGCTGTGATTGGACACAGCTGATCACATGGTAAAAAGCTGCTGATTGCCTCTTCATCTCAATCTGTGATCAGCAGTGTCCAAAGGACATTGTGATTACAGAGCGCGCTGCTCGCACCCCGCTGCGTGTGCGTTCATGGGAGACCTTCATATGACGGCCTCCCAGAACTAGCCGTCCACGCTGTAGCCATCACTTCCGAACATTAACGAGCTCTAGAAAGCTCTCTTGATGTATTAAGCATCACCACAATCACTTGTACCTTTACTTCACGCCATATCCATCAATGCCTGTGACAAGGCTGAGGCTGCCATGGGAGAATGCTTGACCTTAAGGCGGACCCCCATTCTCAGAGATGAACGTACACAGTGTACACTTGTACTGTAACTGTTCTTCAGTTAACTCTCAGGTCCCTGTATAAATGTACACCTCTCACTGTAGCTTGCATTTAGGAGGGACACTCTGAGCTGATGTACACATCCACCTGTCCAGCAATTGCCACTACCTCTCCTTGGTAGCAGAATGGGGCCCGGCTATGTGCTAAGCGCAGGCTCCATGCACGCACCTAGTTAACTACTGGGCGGTGTTGATATGCTCCTGTTGCTATGGTAGACAGACCACTACAGAAGGAGTACCGACAACATCTCCCTCTCTACAACAGGCCATCTCACCTGTAACAGATAAACCCTAACGACAGGCTGCTTTAACTGACTGTAGGTTTCCGTTGCCCATGACAACCACATGTAGTACTGCAATAGGATGTCTCTTTAAGTGCTGTCTTCATACCCCAATGTGTGTAGTGACCCACAAGCTGGAGACTATATGCTCCAATTACCTGCATTACACTCCTTGCAATAACTTCAGACCAAGCAGTGGGCAAAGTTGAAAGCTTTATTTATAAAGGTGCAAAACATGACAGAATCCACATTAAATAGTTATTTCCCCTACATCCCTAATCCCTAACTCAGGTTTGTGTTCTGCCTGGCATACCTGCAAAGGTAGAGTCCATGCTGGCGTCTTCAGGAGGACTGTAAGTCCTAGCAGCTTCATAGATGTTGGCAGGCTCCTCTCTGGTGGCTGCAGATGACATGCTGTGTCTGGTGGGACTACAGGACTCAGCAACCCCAGGCATGTTGGCAGGCTCCTCTCTGCAGGCAATTCCCAGTGATGACAGCTGGACAAGAAGATAGCTTGAAGGAGAGCAGAGCAGGGACTCCCTCAGATGAGTGGTTGCTGGACGATCAGATTACATTGCAGCAGTCAGCCTGTCTTCTCCCACGTGGCTGGGCTTCCTCTGGGCAAAGCTCCCTCCTGGTTTTATATGCACATGAAAAGGGGCAGAGCCCAGCAGAAGCCCATTAAGTGAAAAGACTGGGAAATAAGTTGACATATCGTACTTACCTCCACTGTGCCATTCATTTGCACAGGATGGCCCCGATCCTCGACTTCTGGGGTCCCCCAACGGCGCTCGCGGCTCCTCCCCGCATCGGTAAACTCCCTAGGAGAAGCTCTCTCCCTGGGGGTTACCGTGCGGGTGTGCTCCCGAGCCCAGCATTTGTGTCCATAGACACAGAATGCTGGACTTGGCCCCTCCCCCCGTTGCCCGCGTCATTGGATTTGATTGACAGCAGTGGGAGCCAATGGCTGCGCTGCTATCAATCTATCCAACCAAGAGCTGAGAACCTCCGGCCAGATAGGTAGAGCACGTCTCCGGCGGGGGGAACGAACGGTTAGTAAAATGGGGGGGGGGCTGGGGGGCTGCTCAGTGACAGAAGTTTTTTCACCTTAATGAATAGGATGCATTAAAGGGAAAAAAAACACGAGGGTTTACAACCCCTTTAACTCTTTCCCTCCCTGCTAGGCAGCAGCTAACTAGCAGTTTCTATAAATAATAACGCAGTGCACGCAGGGCTAAAATACTCACAGGCACCCTGTTAGCATCTGCTTACAACCGGACTGGAGAAGGCTGAAAATAGAAAAGTATACATATCTTTTTTACACAGGTTAGTCAGCATAGGTGTTAGGAAGGGGGAAAGTAGCATTTTTAAGACTAGTTAGGCTTTAGCTGAAATTCCACTTTAAGGGGAAGAGAGTAAAAACTAGTACTAGTCAATTACAACTCTAATAAGGAATTGACTGAATAGAAGAGGAGAGTGTTTACCTGTATATGACTTTTCTAATGTAGCGGTACCCTCTTGAGGGCTGCTGAGTATTGTGGTCTGTCTCTCACCCTGCCCAACCAGGCACAAGGTTCTCATTCTCCCTCAGGCAGAAAAACAGTCTTTGAACCCTGTTTGTATTTTTTAGAGGGGAAAAAACTTGGATGGGGATGGCATATTCATGAGATGCCCATCTGGTTGCAGAAAAATATATTTGGGACTAACTATATACACCTCCAGTATATACAACTACAGTCTTCAACTCCAGCAGATCATGTGCTTGCTTCTCTCCTCAACACATCCAGGACATCACTTGCTTGCACTGTCCGGATCAGCTAGCACTGATTTTTAAGCCTGTCACTGGCTCAGCCAGACCTAAAGCAGATGCCCTTTGCAGGCAGGGACTGCAGGCCCCTTTGGTATAGCAAAAAAAATGTAGAAAGTCCCAGTGCTAGCTGTCTTCTTCAGGCACTGCCAGCCCTCCTAGCTGCAGCTGCCTCTCTCCACTGCCTGTGCCGCCACAGTCCACTCCACTAGCTATGCGCCCATCCCAGACTGCAATTTCCCAGTCCTCTCAGGCGTGCCTCCCCAGTCCTTTCCTGACTGTGTGTCACTCACCAGCCCTCTTGGCTACGACCTGTTGTGCCTCTTCTGGAGACTTTGCCTGGCAGTGCTCTCCTACTGTCCTCTCTTGCTCCCATGCCACCTGTCCGAGACACCTCCGTGTGTCGTGAGAAGGGTCCCGTCCGCACCCGAGCCCCAGGCCCAAGGTCACCCCCCCACCCTACACTGGGGAGCTCCCTCGAAGGCCATGACTGCCTATCACCCCATCTTCAGCTTCCACCTGAACAACTCCTCCCCAGCTGGGCTGACCTTAGGTATTTAAGGAGGCCTGCCCCCTGCCAATCCAGGTTGGGGATTGGTCCGGGCTCCTCAAAACACCTCAAGCATCTCCACCTCCCCCCTCCCCCTTCCTTTCCAGAATATTCTAGAAGGCTCTCAAAAGAAGTGGGAGGTCTGAGTAATGCTGCCTGTGAGTTACCAGCTTTACTCTAAGTCCCTCCCAACCCAGATCAAAACACACCCAGGTTTGGCTGCCAGCCAAGCCTGGAAATGACTCTAACAAAACTATAGCCATTCTACTTCTAGCACCCTAGAGGGTGCTACACTAAGATTAATAAAAACTAAGGTATTAAATCAAACAGAATCTTTACTTTCACATGAGAGAAAGGCAAACTACGAAAGAAGACAACAGGGTATGGGTAAGGAGAAAAGAAATTCATATACCAATGATGAATATTATCACACAAGTTATCTCCCCTAAATTAACATAAGAAAACAGGCCTGCTTCATACCCCACATCTATATTAGTGTAGGAACAGGGGAGGACTGGGCTGGAGGAGGAAGGAATGAGGGAAGTAAGACATTTGCCACATGGGCCAGTACCAGGGAGGCCAACCTCCTGTGACTTTTTTTTACTGACAAGACATAACATTTTTTATGGATGGAGCATATTTTTTACTGACGTCCTAAAATATGACAGAAATGCTTTTAAACTAAGACAATCACAATTTAGCAGTATAAACAATATATAAACATTAACAATACTCAGAACAAGTAATCTGCCAGCTTTACAATGGAAGAATCCAAACAGAATGACAAAAGGTGAGCATGACTAGGACAATGAAAGACCTGGGGCACCAGGTCTGGGATATAACAGAAAAATGCTGTGGCGATCAGTATGTATGGAAAGATTTTGGGAGTGGGAGGGGCTTAAAGGGGGTCATTAAAGAGAATCTGTGCCTAGTCGCTCTATACACTGCACAAATATAACCAGGGCTTTTTTTCTCAAACAATAGGTACTGGAACGCAACCACGACCCCCCAAAACCCCTCCCCCCACACACACCCTCCAAATCACATCAAATAGTGGGTGTGGTCATATTTCACAAACAGTAGAAGGGTCTTAAAGGGGCATTAAATATCAGGATTGCATTACATACAGAGTGCAGAGTTCATGGGGTTTACACACAGAGTGCAGAGCTGTCATTTGTAAACACAGAAACCAGGCTTCTGTGTTTACAAGTGATTGTGGTGAGCAGGCACCAAAGGGTCTGAGCCAGAGGTGGTGGAACTGAGTTCCACCAAGTTCCCCCTGAAAAAAAGCCCTGCATATAACAGTCCTTGTACCCACAAAATATTCCTAATTACTGTACCACAACTGACAGCTTCACAGACACAAATAAACCTCAGGACAAAGGATACTTTTTAAAAAATGTAATGTTTTCACTGCATCCTGCATGTAGGGACACATGGATGGGGGGGGGGGGTGCCCCTGTGCCCTGCATTATGGGCCACCACTGGTCAGGGTTAGTGTGTTTTAGGGGGAAAAATAATTTTATATTTAGTGTCAGTGTCGATGTCAGGGCAAGCTTTAATGTCAGAATGTTCTAGGTAAAAAGACTATTTTGATAAAATAAAAAAATGCAAGAAAAATTTTTTTTTTTACTATTTTGGGCCAGTTTTCATTTTATATTAAAAATATTCAAAATATTCAGAAGATATCCATTAACATTTATCACCAAATAAATGTTCCTGAAAGATACAAAGTATAATTCACCTAGGGTGCCTTGAGATTTTGTATACTTTTAAGTGAGGCCGTGACTGAAAAAAGGTTGAAAAATGCTGGTCTAGATGTAGTTACATAGTTAATCTGGCTGAAAAAAGACAAAAGCCCATCCAGTTCAACCAACAGAGAAAAAAAAAACAACACACATAAATAGAAAAACATCATACACTATTCTTTACCCACAGTTGATCCAGAATGTTAGTATTGTCCATAACAACCAATCAGATTCTCCCTTTCATCCCCACATGAAGCAGTAACAGGATGCTATGGATAACAGTTCTATTGTGAGACACTTTTATAATTAAGATTGATTGCCAGGATCTCTCCAGACATTTCTTATCATTCTCTGGAACTTATTTCTTACATTTCTTAGTTATGAATTGGGTTTGCTTCTAAATCTTATAATCATAATAACTTGTAGGCGAATGCTGAACCCAAGCGTAGAAGACTCTAACAAAGTCTGACAAAATGAATTGACAGGTAATTTATGAAATGTTGAAGTGGAAAGGGAAAAATGAACCTATTGATCAACACCTGATGATACCGTGGAATATAAAGTAGACATCACATATTGAAATACTTAGAAAGAGCACATAGTTCTTGCATGGAAGGTCAGTAAATACTGGTTCTCATTCATCATCTTCAGATTACAGTATACATTTCTGTCATGAGTTCTAATGGAGTGTTTCTATATTATGGATATTAAGGATATTAAGGATTCCTAGTAAGAATATGCATATGCTATGAATAATGTGGGAAGTATTCATATGTGGCTAATCATATATTTGTGCTATTTGCTGTATTGCTTGTCATCTGCTTGCACGACCCTGGGATCAGTGGATTTCTGCTGATTAATTTGTGAAATTCTATTAGCACTCATCAAATTGAACTGCAGATAGAAAATGGAAAGAAACTGAATATTGCAGCTGTAGTTGGCAAGTTAACTGGACATAGACACTAGAAAGGGTTGGATGTTGTGTGATACCACTCTCAGCCATTTTTTCTGATGAACACAACCCTAAATATGGGTGGTCAAATTTGTTCCTTTGATGTACACACCTCTGATGTTGGCTTATTAAGGGGGAAAAAAAACAAGGTTTTCTAACCCGTTCTGTCCCATTGCCCTTAGAAAAACCTCAGCTGGTATCATCTGCAGGTATATCAAAAACACACACAGTACCAGCATGGATTTTGTATATTCTCCCTGTACCTGTGTGGTGTGAGGAACAGCCCAAAGCGCATGGGCATAAGCATACATATTTACGGGCATAGAATTTTAACCACATGTGTATTATTGTGCACATGTACAAGCACATGTGGACTTGTGCATGTCCACTGCCACCAAGTGGGCTATTTAAAGCTAAATTCTGCACAAGCTCCTTGCTGAATGGTCTTCAGATTGGTCCTGTGATCCTGATTCTGGTACTCATCCTGATCCTGTTATTGACCAGGCTCCCACTTTTAAAGTAACCTTGTCTGCTTATGTTCACTATTTCCCCTACTGACAATGGTCTGAACTACTGACCACAGTTCTGCCCAATGAATTTGTACCTAGCTGCCTGTTCTTTGCTGACCTCTGATCCTGTCACGCACAAACACTTATTTTTTTATGAAAATGAATAAAAGTTTTATTTTAGAATTTCTAATGATGGTAATAAATGCATAATACATTATATAATCTATGTACCCCAAAAAGGTGTATCATGATGTGATGGGAATGGACTTACCAAATAGGGCACATCCGTGTTGTGCCAGCATGAGCCCCAAAATAATCTAAAGGTAGCCTGCTATAACCACTGGATAATCTCCAGCAGTCCCTGGAATTCAAGACGCAAAGACCTGCAAACCGGAAATGCACCACACACATCCGGTTCCGGGTGAGAGGCCACATTCGCCGCTCAATCCTTCATAGTTAGGCAACCAGTAAGGTTCAATGAGAGGAACCTGTAAAGGTGCCAATGTCACAACAGCAAACCTGCCAGGAAGCTGGTCTAAAAAAAACTGCATAAATGCATAAATGAATTAATTAATGAGGGCACTCTACCGACCGGAAGTGACTCCCCTTGTCACTTCCGCTGACATAACTGCGAGGGTGTCCCCATGTATGCTTATATGTAGAAATTATTTGGGACATATGTAAATATGGGGGGAAAAAGGAAAAAGTAAGAAAAGTGATTGTAACATGGCCCCGGATAAATATACAAATACAAAAAATATATATTAAATAAATTGTCAGCAGGACCTGTAAAATGCATATATTAAACATACAATAATACCTTGGATTGCAAGCATAATTCCTTCCAGAAACATGCTTGTAATCCAAAGCACTCTTATATCAAAGCAAATTTTCCTATAAGAAATAATGGAAACTCAGATAATTCATTCCACAACCATTTATTCATATAAAAATGATCAAAATATGAGAAAAGCTCATATTAATACTGTAAAGTAATGTAGTAGGAATACTGTACTGTACTGTACTATACCTCTGTGTTGAGAAGAATCACAGTTTTAATGTAAAAAAAAAAGAATTAGACTCACAATGTTAAGGAGTCTGGGGCTCATACATGTAAAGTTGCTGTGTATATTACAGTAAAGACACTGGTGTACAGTTTACAGCGCTATATGTGGAAAGAGGTTCGGGGGTGATGGTGGCTCCCAGCGCTTCCTGGAGAACTCAGAGACACTCGGGAACTGTTGACATCACTTCTGGGTGCTCCGAACGCATGTTACGCCTGCCCCACCCAGCTGGGAGTGTCTCTGGGTGTCTCCAACTGCTTTATTGTACATATACTTAGCGGCTTTACATGAATGAACACCAGACTCCTTAACATTGTGAGTGTAAGTCTTTTGTTTTTACAGTACTACTGTTTGTATATCAAGACAGCGCTGGTATATAAAGACAAATTGTTTTTAAAAATGTTGCTCGTCTTTCAAAATGCTCATATACCACGTTACTTGTAAACCAAGGTATTACTGTAACTACAAATATTAAAAGTTAGAAATTGAAAACACACAACAAGTATTCATGCTAATCGGAATATACCAATTAGATGAGAGGTCTATCAATATATGAAAAAAATCATACTCAAAAAGTGTAAAACCATACTTCCTTATTGGCCAGGCGTGTTTGAAAAAGTGCCCAAATCATCTCACGTAGAATGCTGAACTGATGCTATATATTATATATATATATATATATACATAATTAGACATGCAATACACAAGCGTATCTGTCGACATGATCCAAAAAAGAGAAACGACAAAAGAAAATGAAAAATATAAGTAAAAACACAAGTGTGAAACCTATAAATCACAGATGTACATAGCCACATATAAAATGAATAAATAAATTGGTCCCTGGATAAATCATCAATGTATGTATAAACATAAACATAGACATGCCTGGTAATCTGTTTATGGACCCTATATAAGGAAGCTAATCTGATGCCCATGGACTAAAATCCTGATAAGTGTATCAACGTCTGAACATCCAGTCCTGTATTGAGACTCTTTGGGATCAAGGTATCTAGCTGATGTATCCAGAAAGCTTCCTTTCTGCAAAGCCTGCGGAACCGTCTCCCCGAATTCACATCACCAATGATGGTTTCTAACCCAAACACCCTGAGGCCGGAGGGGTCATTATTGTGCTTTTCTATGAAACGTAGTGGAACTGAATGTTTGTCAAAACCTTTGAGGAAGTTCCCCTTGTGTTCCCCAAAATGTACCTGTAAATACTGACATAAAGTAAGCAACAAGGACCTATCAGGCAATAGACCACAAACTGCAATCCACAATTAATGAACTGCTGTATGGTGTAGGTATGGCCATTTTTGCCAGTGAATGTGCCACATGTATTGACACGATCCACAGTTGGGGACACCACACCTGTAACTGCCCTTTTGGTCAAACAAAGAGCTCCAACTGTCACAACAGCTACAGCTCTACTGGACGCTATATAGCCCCTCAAATTTTTGGGTCTACTAAAAATGATATTAGAGTGTTTCAGAAAAGGCACTAGTAAGACAAGGGTCATGATGGAGTATACCCCAGTATTTCACAATAATTTGCTTAATGGCAGAAGCTTTGCTGTTATATCGGTTGCTGAAGATTATGTCAAATTGTCGATTGATGCTGTTGGACCTGTCACTAGTCAATACTGCTTTGCTCCTGGAACCACTGCCCTCACAATTATGGGGATCCTCCCTCACCACGTCGGCATAAAACAGCCTATACTTGGTTTATGCCCCATCAATGAGAGCCATCAATCTGACTCAAATACATTTATCTTGGTCTCATCAGACCACAGGACATGGTTCCAGTAATCCATGTCCTTAGTCTGCTTGTCTTCAGCAAACTGTTTTCAAGCTTTGTTGTGCATCATCTTTAGAAGAGGCTTCGTTCCGGGACGACAGCGATGCAGACCTATTTGATGCCGTGTGCAGTTTATGGTCTGAGCACTGACAGGCTGACCCCCCCCACCCCTTCAACCCCTGCTGGCAGCACTCATACGTCTATTTCCCAAAGACAACCTCTGGATATGATGCTGAGCATGTGCACTCAACTTCTTTGGTCGACCATGGCGAGGCCTGTTCTGAGTGGAAATTGTCCTGTTAAACCTCTGTATGGTCTTGGCCATCATGCTGCAGCTCAGTTTCAGGGTCTTGGCAATCTTCTTATAGCCTAGGCCAGTGATGGCGAACCTTGGCACCCCAGATGTTTTGGAACTACATTTCCCATGATGCTCAGGCACTCTGCAGTGTAGTGGAGCATGGGAAATGTAGTTCCAAAACATCTGGAGTGCCAAGGTTCGCCATCACTGGCCTAGGCCATCTTTATGTAGAGCAACAATTCTTTTTTTCATATCCTCAGAGTTTTTTGCCATGAGGTGCCATATTGAACTTCCAGTGACCAGTCTGAGAGAGTGAGAGCGATAACACCAAATTTAACACACCTACTCCCCATTCACACCTGAGACCTTGTAACACTAATAAGTCACATGACACCATGGAGGGAAAATGGCAAATTGGGACCAATTTGGACATTTTCACTTAGGGGTGTACTCACTTTTGTTGTCAGCGGTTTGGACATTAATGACTGGGTTTTGAGTTATTTTGAGGGGACAGCAAATTTACACTGTTATACAAGCTGTACACTCACTACTTTACATTGTAGCAAAGTGTCATTTCTTCAGTGTTGTCACATATAAAGATATAAAAAAATATTTACAAAAATGTGAGGGGTGTACTCACTTGTGTGAGATACTGTATAATGTATTATGCATTTATCACATTATTAATTTTCAAATGAAACTTTTATTAATTTTCATTAAAAAAACATTTTTCATGTTTACCAGTATAGCGGGATGTTGTTGGAGCACTTGTACCCTACGCCACACGACATCTTCCGGTCTTTTACACTGTACTTTTGTGAGTATTCATTTTTGTTGGTTTTATATCTTTCCTATTAAATTTTTGGTAATATACTAGGTGTTTGCGCCTTCCTTGTTTGCTTTTTTTGTACTTTTTCCGTGCTCCAGTGTGCTTGCAGACCATTTAAATGAATGCGAACATTCCCAGCATAAACCGGCCCAAAGCTATCTGTCTGTCTGGGCTAGCAAATCTGTATTAGCCTGTGGCAAAAGATTTAGAAGATACTATTAAGCAAAGGGAATTATGTTGTTTTTTAATGTGTATCCTGTACCCCTGAGGCTTTTTTTCCTGGACAACTAAGACAAAACAAATTACAAAAAGTAGCAAAAAAGATTTGGAGTAGGGGTCTGCCTGTCCATTGCTGCTGAGTGTCTGGGTGCAGCTGCAAGGCCAATCACCAGTAAGAAGGCCCATTAAATATGCAAGCTCTTATAGGGGTTATTGCACAATATATACACTATATTGTCAAAAGTATTGGGACACCTGCCTTTACACGCACATGAACTTGAATGATATCCCAGTCTTAGTCCGTAGGGTTCAATATTGAGTTGACCCACCCTTTGCAGCTATAACAGCTTCAACTCTTCTGGGAAGGCTGTCCACAAGGTTTAAGAGTGTGTCTATGGGAATGTTTAACCATTCTTCCAAAAGCGCATTTGTGAGGTCAGGCACTGATGTTGGACGAGACGGTCTGACTCGCAGTCTCCGCTCTAATTCATCCCAAAGATCTTCTATCGGGTTGAGGTCAGGACTCTGTGCAGGCCAGTTAAGTTCCTCCATCCCAAACTCGCTCATCCATGTCTTAATGGACCTTTCTTTGTGGAAAACCTAAACCTCGTGGACAGCCTTCCCAGAAGAGTTGAATCTTTTATATCTGCAAAGGGTGGGCCAACTCAATATTGAACCCTACAGACTAAGACTGGGATGCCATTAAAGTTCATGTGTGTGTAAAGGCAGGCATCCCAATACTTTTGACAATATAGTGTATATTGTGACTGTATGTAATGGCATATATATAGGTTATTTATGTACAGTAGACCTGTAGATTTACTAATATATTGATAATGAATCATGTTTTAAAGGCCCCTTGTACTCTGAATACACGAGGAACATAAAATGTAACATTGATATAAAAGCTTATTCAGAAATGCAAGATTTATAGGATTTGCAGAATCTTGAAAGTTATTTTATTGCTGTACCATCTGATATTATCTCTATAGAGATTCATTGCTGATTTTGTTCCCATTTTGCATCAATAACCAACCTGTTTCTGCTTTCAGCATCCTTACAGAAGTACAAACAAAACTACAACTTGCAGAACAAATTAATTTTTTGGGATTAAATTTGTCATTTTACACATTCTATGTGGTGTTTATGTGTTACAAAATAGGCTAAGGCATATCAGTGCAATTTGCAAATAGCCTATATAATTTTATTCATGGTAAATGCACTTTATGCTGGATGTCTTTGCTTAACGTTATTAACTTTTATACGTAGAATAAATTTCAGGCCCCTCAAATATCTTTATGCTCAAACTAACTTCACAGAGCATGCTTATGAAAGATGGAGTAACCAATTAAGCAATTTTGCTGACACTACCAAATATCCTGATCTTTTAGAAAATGTTCATCTTACTATATGTACAGTTGGTATTAACTCCTTACTTGATGTCTTTGGTTGACAACACAAGCATTGTGTGTATTGAGAATATACTGTAATTGGAAGATGTAAGTCTGTCAATATAGCATAATAGAGAATCATTATCTTCTACCATCACTCATTGCGCTAATGCTCCACCTGGTATTTTCTCATGTGATAAATGACTAGGAAGTGTTGTCATCACAGAACTGCTTCTCTAATGAGGGTTAGAGGGATCCCAACGAGTGTTGAGGATATTGTTGTTGAAGTATACATTCTACCGTAATAGAAAATTACTCAGGTCACTGGAAAGTGTTTTCACCTTAATTGGCTGAAGGCAGAGTCTTAAAGTTATTTAAAAAATAATGTAAAAAAGAAAACTGTAAAGCCCAATACTAGATTGTAAAAAATGTGAGCATTGGTCAATGTGATTGAGTAGACTATCTATAAGTTACAGATTTATTGATCATGTTTTGCCATTAAAAAAATCCACAGCTCCTGAAAATCTACATATAGTGGGAGGGGAAACTAACTCAGTTATGGATTTGATAGAAGATCTACCCCTAGAAACTCATCAGCTAAATATCTCAACTCTACCCCTTCTACTTCTGTAGCTCTGAAACAAACGATTTAAATGTTCAAGTGATCAGATGCATGGTGATGCATGGTGATTATCACACCCTTTAGAGGAAGAATTCACATTTTATTCACATCCACATAAGTCTTTCTCCAGAATCGATTATCTTTTTTGCTCTTCAGTGGTATTACCATTAATTAAAAACTCTGAAATACATGATTTGGTTATATCTGACCATAGCTTTGTATCTTTAATGATAGAAACTACGCAATAGCAAGGTAATATAAAACAATGGAGATTTCCCTCTTTTATGGCAACTAATGACTTTCACCATCATCTACAATCTGTGTGAAGTGAATATGAGTTGACCAATTCAGGTCAAATATTAAATCCAGATTTATATTGGGAAGCGGGTAAAACCTTTCTCAGAGTTAATTTATTTTTATTAGTTTTCAAATAAACTTTTGGAAATATGACACACTTATGACAGTAATAGAAACACAGAGGTAAAATTATAGCTTATGTTTCCCAATTTAAAAAACACTCTATGGAATGATACCACCTTGCAAGTATTACTTTACGCAAGACAGAAGACGATTTACCAGGCATAAAGCCAGTTTGGTCAAGATTGATAATTGATGGTAATACTTTCATTAACCTATTGGTCAGAGCTTTGGTGAGGATCTTTAAGTCATAGTTCAGTAGCGATATAGGTCTATAGGAAGTACATTAAATCTTTACCAGGTTTCAGCAATAGCACAATATGTGCCTGATACATGCTATCTGGCAGCTGTCCAACCTCCAAGCAATGAGCGAAAAGCTTTTGTAACCTAGGGCTTAATAGGGTCATATGTGCCTTATACCATTCTCCTGGCAGACCATCCAGCCCTGGGGATTCGTGGTTACGGAAGGCTTGGAGAGTAGCCTCTACCTCCAAGAGTGACAGGGGTTTATCGAGGTCCTCCCTGTCCTCGGCAGACCAAAGCAGCAATCTCACGTCTCCCAGGAAATCCAGCAGAGGCTTACCCGGATCCAGTGGGAAATACTGATATAATGTATTGTAGAAATGATGGAATTCCTGTAGGATGCTCTCCGGATTCATAACATAGTCCCCCCACGGGAGATCGTATTTCAGGAATCAAAGTTTGATAGGAAGGATCAGCCAACAGATTAGGTAACAGTTTTTCATTTTTTTCCCCTCATTCAAACAATTTGGCAGCCAGACATTGTGCTTACTTTCAATTTCTATGGACTATCCTAAGGTCCTTTACTGCCAGCAAGCAGAGCAGTGATTGCTGTACTGACTCAGCCTCCTAAAACTGTTCCTTTCAGCATCTCTGTAGTTCAGAAGACAGGCTCTGGGAATTTTGTGACCCAGCAGTGCCTATCACAGTGAATACATGTCATAGAATTAAAGGAAGTAAATGTGTGGAAAGTAATTTTACTAATTTCAAGACTTTTTGATTATTAAGAGCAAGCTAGTAATAATTCAAATACACTGTGTACTCGTAAATGAATATATGATTTCACATTCTGACCTCAGATACACATTACAGGAGGGGCCTAAGGCTGAGGTATACGTTATTTACTCTAAGTGGATGCCTTAAGTTTTTTGTCTTTAGACAGGTTTCATGGATTTCATAATTCAGGCATTAACTTCACTATCTAGAGAAGATATGGTTATTATGGTTATATATTATATTGTTTTCTAGTTATGAGTGTAAAAAAGTTATAATCAGAAAAAGAGAATCTGCATGTGTACCGTTACTCTAGTAGCAGCCACAGGAGTACTGTCCAGGTTTTCCTCACAGGCTTTGCCCCACAGCCAGGCACACGGGCTTCAATAACCAGTCTAGGGTTCCTTGTTTTGTGGTTTTTAGTTTTGGAGAACTCGGATAGGGTTGAGGGTAGTGGTGGGATATTCCAGAAACAAGAACTATGTACAACTGAGGACTTATATATTCTTCAGGATAAGCAATATTGAAGTCCGAGCTTGAAAAAAACAGTAGACTTCAGCTTAGAAGTAGTAGTTATAGCCACAAGAGCAGAGCCCCTTTAAGTAGGAGATTAGGTGGCCAAAGCTCTTCAGGACACCAGCCACTGTTCCCTCTAAATAGACCCACTGCTGACTATTTAGTACCAGAGGGGTAGCAAAAGAACAAGGGTTCCCGAGGTTCCCAAGATCTCTCATGCATCTGTACGTTGTAAGTGGGATGGAGGCTACCAAGTTCAGCTGGTAGCCTCGATCCAGATCTTCAGCAGACAGCCCCCCTCAGTCAGCCATCTTTAGTTCCTGCATAAAAATTATTGCGGCGCTGAAAAGTTCAAAAATGAAATTGAAGAGTGGGAGGAATCCAATCACCAAATATATTGTGCAGATGTAGAAAAAGTCACTCATCACCACGTGGTAATGTAGTCTGCTTACCAGAAGGTGTTAAGGATTAGGCATAGATGATAAATTCTCAATAGCATCCAGCAAATCCAGCCCACTGGAACCCCTCATCAGACCACAACATCCGTGGGATTTCCTTCACATATAAAGATCTCCCAATCGTCACTTCAGAATTAGGCATTCAGGCATGTAGTCATCATATATCCGAGAAAAGAAAATGAAGGACCCATAGTGAAGCCCGTAATGATAGATAAAAAAACTTTTATTGTAGTAACTTACAGTTGAAGCTTAAAACAGCATGCATCAATGATAGGAACAAACGGCTGCAGCAATCAGCGTACGGATATCAGCCTGCCTGACATGTTTCATCGTAACAGATGTCTTCAGAGGCATGGCTACAGCTACAACCGCACGCTATATATATGGTATGGTTAGTGGGTGGATCAGAGGGGATATAATCAAACTCATCACTAACAGCTGGGTAGGATGTGTGTCTTGTGTAGAGCGCCCTGGTGCTAACAGGATAAACCTGGTTAGCAACTGATGACGCGACAGCGCACGGCAAATCAGAAAAAAGAGAGGATAGGAACAAAAAGAGGATGGCAACAGATGACTCAGTGCCACCTCATTGGTTGACCTATCTCTCAGTGAACAGAAAAATTGAAAAATGCCAGATAAGCATGAACAGGCGATGAGGAAGAGCGCCGGCTGTGCGGTCCGGCTCAGGGACATGAAAAAGGCTAGAAATTTATTTTTGATTGATCAGACGAAAACCTGATATCATATTACTCAATATACACAATAAAAAAAATGGAAAAGAATTAACACCCGCACAGATAAGCTATGAGATTAACGCCTGTCATGCAGTATAGATCAAAGGCATAGAATAAAACGCTAGACTTTGTATAACAAATTAGTGCCTGCATGAGAAAAAAACACTAACCTATGTATAACAAACCAGCGACTCACATGCAACTAAGCAATAGACATTGTGAATGCGATTAATCGCACACAATTCAATAAAAATACATGCATGCAATATACATCAATACATGTGTTAAAATCAATACAGATGATTGTAAACATCATTAAAAAATATTGTTTTAAAAAATATTGTTTTAAAAAATATTGTTTTAAAAAATATTGTTTTAAAAAACTGACCTAGACCCAAGATTTGCAAATAAATAAAGGAGAAAAAACTAAATAAATAAATAAAACGAATAAAGGAGTGTATTGATGCTAACTGTTATTAATGAAGCTATTAACATCCCACTCTACGTTTAACCCATATGGCGTATAGCATTTGAGGGTGTGTATCCATCGCGTTTCCAACCTCGAGATCTCTCTCTTGGTGTAACTACCTCTCCAATGGGGTGTGAAACGATCAATGGCGGTAATCAGAGTCCCTACTGGATTTCTGTTATGACATTCTAAATAGTGACGTGAGACCGTGTGCTTAGGAAAACCTTTCTTTATGTTTTTTATATATTCCTTTATTCGCACATTCATGGCTCTCATAGTGCGGCCTACATACTGTAGACCGTATGGACAAGTCAATAAGTACACAACACTTTTTGAGGTGCAGGTGATGAAAGTATCTATATCATAGACCTTTGTGGTGGAGTTAGATTTAAATTGACAAATTTTCCTATTTTTATCGCCATTTATGCGACACACTTTACATTTGCGACATGGGAAAAAACCTTTTGAGTTCTGAAAAAAGGGGAGCCTATTGGGGGCATCAAGAACATTAGGGGCAACCTCCAGCCTTAGGAGGGGTATTCCCCTATAGATAACTTGTGGGCGTTCAGGTAAGGATGGGCCCAACACTTTATCGTTTTTTAACACGGCCCAATGTTTTCTAAGAATTTTCTTTATATCGTAATGTTGTCGAGAGTAGGTGGTCACTAAAGAAAACTCATGAATATTATTATTCTTAGTGATTCTATCTGTGCCCTTTATCATAGTGGCCCTATCCAAGCCTGCAACCTCATTTATGGTTTTGTCCAAGTTAGTTCCTGGGTCTCAGCATTCAAGCCCCTCAGGTCACCCACCTAAGAGGGCAGCGTGCCCCCCAGGCTGGACTAATCCACGCTGAAAATAAAAACGCAAGCTCAGTGTGCTCACAGAATTTATACGGTCTCCCAGCATGCCATCAGTGCCTGCTTCTTTGGGATAGGCCAGGACTGTATCAATATTCATGCTCCCATCTGCATAGCTCCACGCCTATTATCCAGAAACTTCTCCAGTTCCCTGGATACAGAGGAAGCTATAGACAAGACTGTCAGCAGCTGAACACACTGAGCAGGCCTGACTAGCAGATTGCAGCTTCACTGAATACAGAGAGCAGAATATTCTTTTACCTACCAAACCAATACAGCTACACTGACTATAGTGTGGAAACTAAATTTACAGATTACAACACAACTAATTATAACTTATCTAAGTCCTAGCATCTTAGAAATATATTGCTTTAAATGTTTGAAAAATATTTTTGCAAACCTATGTTTTGACATTTTCGTAAGCATCCAGGTATTTTAATTCTCTAGAGTTAGCAGCAACCATTCATCACCGCTGTCAGTCTGAGCATCTGCAGAGGTGACCATGGAGGATTGCAATTCAATTAACTGAAAGTAGTTGTAAAGTTTCGCATATGAAATATGCATGGTAATGTTTAATTTAGATGCATGCAAGGAATAGGTGGCTGCAGGTTTGGACCAGGATGAACATCCTTTTATAATATTAACTGTAACTGTATTTATTTCTGTTTTTTTTCCATTGCTGTAATTATTAGCCATGTGACAATTAACACTATAAAGCTGAGAGCAATGTATATACATTATGAAAACATTGTAGTTTAATTTGTAAAAGTTGTAATAAGTACAACATTGTAACATCTAGTAGCAAAAAAGTGTACGTTTACAGGGCTTTATACTCCATATTAGCATTCTTGTCCCCATTCCTAGGGCAGCAGGGTAAGCGATACAGCACCAATCCTCAAAATTTACAGACAGATTATTTTTATATTTTGTTTCCCTCTGCTGGCCGCTGTTGGACATATGTGGCCAAATTAATATGACGTGAAGAGAGCATAGAGGTAGTTGAGTGTAATGAAAGGCTCTTTATAAGTCAGAAAACTTGAAATCACCATTTTTTCTTGTATTTTCTGGCCTGTAAAGTTAAAACATAGGTATGGATATTATGCAGACAGCATACTGCATAATAATGCAGTGTTATTTCCTGCAACTAATGTATGACATGAGGGGCAGAGCTGCTTGTAGATAAGAGTATCATTGCCCAAGTTTGACTAAACCAGAAGACTAAACACAACCTAAACTATGTGCAACTAAACAAAATAAATTGTGTCATTTTATTGACATTATCTACGTATATGAGACTTGAGTATTGGTTAGGGGTTATGTATAGTATTATGGACATAACTAACGTCCTTTTTATGGCAACTTAACTAAAACTAATAATTTGCATTATCATAAATGTGTAGCGCACAGACAGGATTTGTCTGGTGGTTTGATCCCGGGTTCCATTCCCTGATAGACACATGGCAGCCAGACAAACAACATTTCCCACACCCTTCAGCCAGTAAACAGGCTGTGCAGCTCTTTTTATGTTTTTTATTTTTGGGTAGAACCTGGATAGGGTGAGGGTGAGCCTAGTATACTCCAGTAACTGTAAACTTGAAAATGAGGACACTAACTCTGCAATAAGACCAGGGTGAAGGCACCCTCTTTGAAGTGTATAGACAGTACAAAACAGGAACTCCTCAACAGGAATACAGTCCTGAGTATACAAACAGTAGCTGCCGATTTTCCAGAAAAGCCAAGGAAAGTCTTTAGGTCCAGGAGGCTGGTACTCACTGTTTCCTGATCACTGTGTAGCCGTGTGCAAGGTCAGTTAACTTCAGTACTCCAGTTGACTGTGTCCTGGATCCTTGGGATGCTTTCTGTAAATGTTCCAGGAGGAAAAAGTAGAGGTCCCCCAGCCAAACAGTAGCTGGGGCCCCACAAAAGGTGTTTGCAGATTGCATGCAGATTTCCCAGGGAAGCCACAGCCCTCAGGCTGGGTCTTACTCCCCCAGGAACAAGAGACGTCTGCTCCTGGCCCCAGCCCATTTATACCACCCTCAGCCCCCTGCTGATCACTTGCCATAATGACCAGTGATTGGCTGGGGAGAAATTAAAGATTTTACCTAGCTGTCAATGTTCAGAAGGAATAGACATTATCAGTGCCAAATAATAATTGTAGTTTTATACAATGCACAAAAATAACAATGTTTCATTAAACATGTTAAAGCTAGATGTTTCACTAAAAAATTCAATTGTTTCTAATCTTTAGCAATTTTTCTTTCCTGCATTTGTTTTCTTTTTCATGCTTTTTTCCTTTAATTTTACGGGCAGTAATAACCTGCCTGGTCCTAGGTGGCTACAATCCGTCCTCCACTGTATCTATGGAAAGAGTCATGGTTGCCACTTAGGCTGGATTTCAAACATATCTTCTTTGTTTGTCACCTTTACATGATGGGTAGAGGGATTAGTAGTTTACGGAAGGAAGATAACATTGGTTTTGCTTCTAGTTCATCTCACAGGAAAAGACAAGGATCTGCTTTTCTGACAAGATAAAAAGTTATTTTCTGTACTTGCTAAAACGTTCTTAACTTAAAACATTAAAATGAGTGCAGCTGCCAAATCTAAGTACAGGTAAACTATAATATATTACATTTTTGTTCATGGGTTTAACTATAATTTAGGCTGAAATTCTTCCCGATGAGAATTCTGTGCTTGTCATTGTGGCCTGTTCTAGCTATATTTGCTTGGTGTGCAGCTGCAATGTAAAGTTATGTATATGAATAGCATTACTGTGTGCCAGCTTTTTACATCTTGTGGTTAATGTGATGTAAAGGCTGCCAAATGTGCATGCTGCTTCTTATTCTAAGGACCGTATGTGGACTTGTCAGCAGAAACCAGGAAAGACCTCAAAATGACTTTGCTCTCAGTAGCTCATATTTAGCTTAACCACTTGTCTACTGGGCACTTTTACCCCCTTCTTGATCAGGCCAATTTTCAGCTTTCATTGCTGTCGCAATTTGAATGACAATTGCGTAGTCATGCAACACTGTGCTCAAGCAAAATTTTTATCATTTTTTTCACACAAATAGAGCTTTCTTTTGGTGATATTAGTCACCACTGAGTTTTTTATTTTTTGCTAAACAAATGAAAAATGACCAAAAATGTTGAAAAAACAAACAAAAAAACAACCTTTTTCTCCTTCGCTGATATGCGCTGATGAGGCTGCACTGATGGGCACTGATAGGCTGCACTGATAGGCAGCACTGATAGGCGGCACTGATGAGGCGGCACTAATGAGACAGCACTAATAAGGCAGCACCAATGGAAATTGATGGGCACTGATAGGCTGCACTGATGGGCACTGATGAGGCAGCACTGGTGGGCACTGATAAGGCTGCACTGATAGGCAGCCCTGATGGACACTAATAGGTGGCACTGATAGGTTGCACAGGTGGCAATGATGAGCATTGATAAATGGCACTGATAGGCGGCACTGATGGGCACTGATGGACGGCACCGATGGGACTGGTAGGCAGCACTGATGGGCGACACTAATGAAGAGGGACTGATGGGCACTAATTGGCAGCACCGGTGGGCACTTATTGGCAGCACTAGTGGGCACAGATTGACAGCACTGGTGGGCACTGTTGGGACTGCACTGATAATCAGTGTACATGTCCCTTTTAGAGAAGCCAGTTATCGGCTCTCTTCTCTCTGACTAATGCTATCAGTTTGAGGAAAGGAGTGCAGATAACCACCTTCTATTTACATCCGTGATCAGCTGTGATTGAACACAGCTGATCACATGGAAAAGAGCCAATGATTGGCTCTTTACCTCAATCTGTGATCAGCAGTGTCCACTGGACACTGTGATCACAGAGCACGCTGCCAGTGCCCCCAGCAGCGCGATCGCAGTAGGCCGTCATAGCTGTCCACGATGTAGCCACCATTTGGCTATATTGTGGTCAGCAAATAGTTAAAGTATATATAAAACCAAAACTTTTTTACTTTTTGGATATAGTAGGGGAGGGTTAAAGTGTATCTATACGGAAAAAATAAAATCATATATTAATTTCCACATTGAAGTTCTATCATTTCTAGCCTACTTATTTTACTCTGAACAATCTTGAAGTAAGCTTACTTAGTGAAGATCCCCACACATTTACTGCCTTGAATTCAGTGACATGTATTCACTATGCCTAGTGGGTAGGCACTGCTGTGTCACACAATTCACAGAGCCTGCCTTCTGAATTAATAAGAAAAGGAGTTTTGGGAGCTGCAAACCAGGAAGTTGTGAAAAGAGATGGTCAGCAGACAGGAAAAATAAAAGGCGATTTTTCAAGCAATTTCAAGCAATTTTACATTGGATTGTCAAATATAATAATTGTTTGTATTGATATTACAATGCTGATGTTATAAAGTGCTGTTACTTTAGATTTCCTTTAAAATTCTGTTCAGTTCATATTGCCATCTGTGCACCATTGGGGAAATTTCCCTTCTTTTCTTGACCTGAAAACATAACAGTAAGTGAGGAAAACTCTTAAATGTTGCCAGAACAAGTGTCCTCATTAAAATATTTCCCCTCTATTCCTATATTGTGACAAGTCGAAACTACATTACTTATCACTTTATGTCCTAGAGACAATTGTCATCTGGATAAACAGAGATGGTAAATTTCCCCAACTTCATTAAAAAAAAAAAAAAGTTTTGAGTTTAGCTACACTTTAAACTACACAGTGCAGTGGTGACATATTCTCAACTCCCTCTGTGTTGGCCTACCTGTACACAGGCTATCCCTCTTAAGTTTATCATGATTGCTGCTACCAGACCTATCCACCTTATCAACTGCTCAGCAGATCCAATCCCTCTCTGCCAATCCCTCCACTGTATTCAACAAATTAAATCCAAATTTGTAAGAACAACATAAAAGCCATCTAGAACTATCCCCTGAGCTACATTACCAACCTTGTCTCAGGGCTCATGTCAGGATCACCTGCTGGTGGCACTGTTGCTCCCAGAGCCGCAAGGCACATTTCTGGTGGCTACCAGTGGGTGTCCCCCAGCAGCCAGCTTATCCTAGTAATTATTCTCCACCTGATGCTGGCTGCTGGGTAGGTATATAATCCCTCCCTTAATTAATATTTGTGCCTCAGTGGTCTGCCTGTTAGCTTTGTCCCTGCCTGATCCTGTATCTTGTGCCTTGTATCCTGTGACCTGCTTCCAGTACCCTGTACCCTGCACCCAACATCATGTATCGTGCATCCAGTACCCTGTATCCTGCTCCACTCCACTTGTTCCCAGTCCAAGTCCTGATCTAGCTCTGTTAATGTAAGCTCCCTCCATTTCTGTACATAGCGTTTGTTAGTTAGGTTGTTGTTCTGGGTTTGCTGCACTGTCACAGTTATTTCTCACTTTTACATTGTTAATGGTGTGTTGGTTTTGGAAGGATGTAAGTTATATTATTAAACTTAATTTAATCATACTTGGTGTGGTTTGATTTCTTGAAGTGTAGCCCACTGACCTGGTCATCTCTGCTGGATACCTGCATTTGGTATCCCTTATACTTTGTCTCATAACATCAACTGTCCCCTTTGCTCTTCCGCTCTCTATCTTCTTCTTCCCCTCCTCATCTCTTCGGGGAAGCCTATCCCGCCTCTACCTAACAATTCAACTTTTTTTCCATCAACTCATCTCCACATAGTTATTACCTTTTGTATCACTTGCCCCTCCCTAGATAGCAAGCTCTCACCAGCACGACCCACTCAACCTTCTTTCATTGAATTTTGTTGTAACTGTACTGTCTCTGCACAAACTGTTGGTAATATAATAATTCTGTATAATAATATTAATGTGGTGAAGAACCTGTACAATGTATAAGTGATCCACAAATGACCCATCTTGGCCTTTATAAACATACACTAACATTTATGTTGTATATAACTCATTCCGCACCAATTTTTAGCTTCCAACATGCTGACTATGCACAGTAAGGTATATACTGCAGTGCAAATACAAACGCCTATACAGAACATTCTACCCGTGTCTCTCTTCCTTGGACCATCCCAAATGGACAACATACAAGAGCAATGATGTGCTCTTGTATAACACACAATCCGATTTCAGAAATCAGCACCCTAATGTTGTCTTTCTCTAGACTGGAATCTGAATTACAAGCAGTCCCTGAGTTACATACATCCAACTTACATACGACGCATACTTACAAATGGAGGGAGACAACAGGAAGTGAGAGGAAGTCTACCCCTAAGAAGGGAAATTCACTCCTGTAGGAGTTATCATGGGAAAAAAGGTATCTTCACTGAAGCTTTATTACCAATCCTTGTTTCCACAACAACCCAAAATTATAAAAATCCAATTGTCACAGGGACAGAAAGTGAGGTAAAAGCTTCTGAACAGAGGCACAGACATCAAAACAACCATTACAGGGGTGTTAACCCTTCCCTATGCTGTCCAAAACTTAAAAATGATATTTTGGTTTCACTTAAAAAAAATACTTGTTCCAACTTACATACAAATCCGACTTAAGAACAAACCTATAGAACCTATCTTGTTTGTAACCCAGCAAGGTTCAGAGGAATATTTTTTTAACTTTCCTTTAACATGATTGGGTACTTGAAATGATCACAAAACATAGGTGAAAACCAAACAAAGCATTTTCTAAGAGAAAAGGCTACCATTGCTTGAAGTCTCATACTAAAAAAGCTAATACTTGGCTGTCATGCTGATCCTCTTACCTTTCTGATTTTGCACTGAATTTCCTGATTTGCATCAGTGACTCAATGCATTGAAGACAGGGGGTCAGCATAACAGCCAAGTAGCAGTTTCAGATGGAAATTGGAATATTTTGATTCTTGACTTTCATTCCAACAACACTACCATAATGGTGGACTGAGGATGTGGTATTCAAAAAGGGAGTATCAAACTTAGGCAGAATCACGTTTCCCCTTGTTGTCTGCGTGGTAAGCCTAAAGTAAAACTTTTGTAAGAAAAATATGTGGTCCACCCATTTTAGAACTTTTTGATGTCATATCCGGGAACAATTATGCATCTCAGAGTGACGACAGTAGTCCCTATTTGCATACTCTTATGGGTCAATAAAGTATTGTTGATGTACAACCCAAATTCTAAATAAGTTGGGACACTGTGTAAAATGTACATAGAAACAGAGTGCAATGATTAGAAAATCTCATAAACCCATATTTTATTTCACAATAAAAAATAGAAAACATATCAAATGTTTATAAGTATATAAAACAGCGCTCGCAAAAAAAATAATATTTAAATATATACACCATCATTTGTGTTGCAGCTGCTGGATACAAGTACTGTGACTTAGAGTAATAATACAAACAAAACCTGCGCTGGCAACCTCTACAAAAGAATTGGAATATGAAATCAAAAAATTATTAATTGTCAGTGGTGATATCGCTAATAGAATGCGACTATAAAAAGATAGTAATGTCGCTATTCATATGCGATTCATCAAAATTGCTATTCATAACCATTATTAGATATAAACATAAATCCTCTAGAAATATATATGTGTGACCATGTGAAAAAACATTAATAACACCAATATATAAATTCCAACATTAGTCCTGCAACAAAAATACCAGCAGACTTCAATCCTCCAATCCAAAAGTTGATACCAATCAGACATGATGCTATGTAGAGAATGGAGATGAAGTGAGGCTTGTACTGCTGACACTGTATTAGAACCTTGGGAGTCGCAGACCTCACGTTCCACCAAAAAGTAAAAGAAAATAGATATAGTGTAATCCTGTAAACCAAACGATCAATTGCGCATAACAGCGCTACTCACGGAACAGATAAGCAGAGCAGGCATTCAGATTGTGTCAGTGTGGTTACAGGATTACACTATATCTATTTTCTTTTACTTTTTGGTGGAACGTGAGGTCTGCGGCTCCCAAGGTCCTAATACAGTGTCAGCAGTACAAGCCTCACTTCATCTCCATTCTCTACATAGCATCATGTCTGATTGGTATCAACTTTTGGATTGGAGGATTGAAGTCTGCTGGTATTTTTGTTGAAGGACTAATGTTGGAATTTATAAATTGGTGTTATTAATGTTTTTTCACATGGTCACACATATATATTTCTAGAGGATTTATGTTTATATCTAATAATGGTTATGAATAGCAATTTTGATGAATCGCATATGAATAGCGACATTACTATCTTTTTATAGTCGCATTCTATTAGCGATATCACCACTGACATTTAATAATTTTTTGATTTCATATTCCAATTCTTTTGTAGAGGTTGCCAGCGCAGGTTTTGTTTGTATTATTATATCAAATGTTTAAACTGAAAAAATGTACCATTTTAAGAGAAAAATAAGGTAATGCTGAAATTGATGGTAGCATCAAGTCTCAAAAAAGTTAGGACAGGGCAACAAACAGCTGGCAAAGTCAGTGGGGCTAACAAGGAAGAGGTGGAAGAACATTTTGCAACTAATTTGGTTAATTGGCAACACCAATTTAAAATGGTCTGTTGCAAAGTGGAAAACTGTTCAGTGGTCAGACGAATCGAAATTTGACATTCTTTTTGGCAACCAAAGGCACCGAGTCCTCCAGACTAAAGAGGAGAGGGACCTTCTGGCTTGTTATCAGTGCATAGTTCAAAAGCCTGCATCTCTGATAGTAGGGGGTTCATTAAAGTGGTTGTTAAGGCAATATTAAAAGACTATGCCAGCCCCTCTATCGGAAGCTGGCATAGCACACTGTGTAAGTTGTATTTAAAAACAAGCAGTGTAAATACTGAATATCAGATATCCTCAGGCTGGTCACATCACTCGCGGCCGCTTTCCAGCTCTGATAGAGGTCTTCTGTGGGAGGGGCCATGATCTCCCTATAATGTCAGAGGGAGATCACGTGACCAACTGTCTCCTCCGCAGAAGCCACCCATTGGAGCTGGAAACCGGCCACGAGTCAAGACAGCTGAAATTCAGTATTTACAGCGCTTGTTTTTAAATACAACTTACACAGTATGCTATGCCAGCCTCTAATAAAGGGGCTGGCAGTGAGAAATGTTATATTTTATTATTACAATAATAGCGGCAGGGGGGGGCCAGAGACAGACAGAGAGGGCGCTGACAGGGAGGACGGAGGGGGGTGAGGGGGGAGAGAGGAGAGCAGAGAGTAGACCGCCTATCACGGAGGGAGACACTTTGACCACGGTGATCAGGGTGGAGCTGCCCTGGTTATCGTGGTCTGTTTAGAGAGGACATACAGGAAGTGGCAGATTTGTTTTTTTTTTTACAGTTTAGAGGGGAGCAGATCACATAGCAGAAGCGCTGTGCTGTGTAATCTGCTTTAAGGGACCAGAATCAACATATTTTTTGGGGGGGGTTAACAAACGCTTTAATGCTTATGGGATAGGCATCTTGCACATCTGGAATGCACCATCAATGCTGAAAGATATATCAAGGTTTTAGAGCAGCATATGTTCACTCAAGAATTTGACAACATTTCTCTCCCAAAACTCCAGCAACTGATCTCCTCAATTCAGACATTTACAGAATGCTAGCTTTTTGTTGACTTGTCCCAACTTGTTTAACAGCATGCCGACCAGCCGCCGCAGTTGTATTGCAGCAACATGGCTCGGCTGCGCAAATCGCCATCATGTTACGTCGGTAACATAGATGGCCACGGAACCGATGCGCGTGCCGAGCGATCGCGGGAGCCTGGCACACCAAGAACCGGGATCTGTGTGTGTAAACACAAAGTTTCCAGTTCTCTGAGGGGAGAACACACAATAGGACACACTTAACCCCTTCACTGCCCCCTAGTGGTTAACCCCTTCACTGCCAGTGACATTTTTTTACAGTAATCAATGCAATTTTATAGCACTGATCGCTATAAAAATGCCAATGGTCCCAAAAATGTGTCAAAATTGTCCGACATGTCCACCATAATGTCGCAGTCCCGATAAAAATCGCAGATCGCCGCAATTACTAGTAAAAAAAAATAATAATAATAAAAATGCTATAAATCTATCCCCTATTTTGTAGACACTATAACTTTTACGCAAACTAATGAATATACGCTTATTGTGATTTTGCGGCAGATCGCCGCAATTACTAGTAAAAAAAAATAATAATAATAAAAATGCTATAAATCTATCCCCTATTTTGTAGACACTATAACTTTTGCGCAAACTAATGAATATACGCTTATTGTGATTTTTTTTACCAAAAATATGTAGAAGAATACATATCGGCCTAAACTGAGGAAAAAAATGTTTTTTTATATATTTTTGGGGGATATTTATTATAGCAAAAAGTAAGAAATATTGCGTTTTTTTCAAAATTGTTGTTGATTAGTTGTGATTGGTCACATCTAATCACATGGTACAGATGGGCTGTGAATGGCCCTGTCTGTACCATGTGATCACTGTGACCAATCACAGCTAGCAACACAATTGTACACAATGGATAGCATGAAAGGAAGCTATCCATTGTTTGCAACTGTCATGTAATCTGCTGTGATTGTTTACATGATCACATAGTATCGGCAGCGGGCCAGTACACTGATCAGTCATTGGCTGGACACAGCCGGTGACAGATTGCGCCGCATATGATGTCCACCCAGAATGACTGACGTCCCACCAATACCAGTAGATCTGCCAAAAATGCAGTTGATTCCTTATGTCCTACGATGTGCTGACAACATACAACATTTTTGTGGACTTAATGGTGTCACCCTAACCCAGTTTTCTTTTGCTAAACTACTCAGTCCATCCCACTGTTTTCATCTCCATCTCATAAGCACCAATTGACTAATAGTCCCAAAATAAGAACTGGGAGGGCCTAATGGACTCTGAGATTACACAGGAAGTGTGGACAGCTCTGAATTTCTGACATGATCAATAGTTTTTTTTTTTGCACTTATAAAACAGATATAACAAAATGCATTCAATTCATCTATCTATCTATACTACTGGTCACAATGTACTCTGGAAATAAAACACAGAACAAATAAACAATTTGACATAAAAAATAAATCATGGAATTGTTTTCTTTAACAAAATGTAACCTACATTTTTGACTCATCAAAGTAACCACCTTTTGCAGATATAACAGTAGAACACATTTATGGCATTCTTTCTACAACAGAAATAAGGTTCTTCCCAACACTGCCACAGAAGTTCCCACAAATGTGTTGCAATTGTAGGTTGCTTTGCCTTCACCGTTCTCTCCAGCTCATCCCAAAGCAGCCCCTTTAACTTCACATTAAGAGGGTGTAGTACCACAGTCTGTTTCAACACGACTTTTATACGAAGAGAGGGCTTGTAAGTAATCAACAAAAGTTGTGACACCTGTAGGAATTGTTAGCATAAACTTTCAAGCTTAAAGTGTTACTAAACCCAGGACCGTGCATTCACCATATCTGGTCTCTCACAGTACACATGTAGCGGTGCCCCTGTGGGGTCGCTGCATGTTTCAGCATCCACACATTACCCTGCTTGGTCAGACATCCATTTTAGGCACACTTTCTCCAGTCAATGAACAGTCTCTTGCTTGTTTTTGTTGTTTTTATTATGGGATACCCACATGATGATTCCTTCTTAGATGAAATAAAGGTAGTTGAATCCAAATGGATAGTCTCTGCTACTTCACATCTCCTCCAGCACACTACTTGAGATCACTTGCTTTCCTCTTACTGTCCAATTCTAGATTCCTATCACAGTTAGCACATGGCTAGGCCTTAATCTGAATAAGTCCTAACATTTTCCTAGTAGTCATTTGCAGGTGGGGGTCTGCAGTCCCCTCTGTGGTAACAACCATTTTAGTTGAAAGGGATAATTGTGTTAACTGATACTTGGTGGACTACTGCTCCCAGCACGTCCAATGCAAATCCTGCCAACTGGCTGCAGCGACTTGACTTCAACAACACCACAGTCTCTCCCTCTGGCTCCACATCCAATCCTGGGATGTCTCTCCCAGAGCTTCTCACTGTGCTTCTCACTCACCGACCCCGGCATGGATCCCTCCTGAATGACTTTCCCTGCAGTGCTCCCAACTGTCCTTCTCCTGTTCCAGTACACCTCTCAATGACCGTGTAGAGAGAGAGGCTCCCTCCCAGCTCCCGGCCTGAGTTCACTCCCCCCCCCCAGAATGGGGGTTTCCTCAGGCCCACGACAGTCTAACACTCCATCATCTCAGTTCTTCCACCTGACAACTCCTCCCACCACAGGCTGACCATGGGTATATATAGGAGGCCTGCCCCCTGCCAATCCTAGTTGGGGATTGGTTAGGGCTCCCAAATACACCCCATGTCACTTCAGCACACTGCCCTGCCTCTTTTCCAGAACCTTCTCACTGGAAACAGAGGAGGTGCCAGAGAGCCGAAGCACATGTCAGTCACCTGCTGCTACACTAAACCACTCCCCTACCCCCAGATCAAAAACAAACAGGCCTAGCTCACAGCTAGGCCTGCCTAAATTTACCTGCACTGACAGTAAAACACAAACACTACTCTAGCCCCTACCTACCTAAGGTAGAGGTTGCTATACACAAAACATGGAACTGCAATAGTTTTAGTAACTATAAACTGATGGTGATAAATACCTTTTCTCATCAGCAGTTAGAGCAATCTTGTGACATCTATCATTGTCTGGTTAAAGCTTGTAGGAGGAGTTTTCATTCTCCCATGATTGTCCAATGGGGGTGCAGGACCCCTGACCCTCTATCTGGATAGTGCTGATTGCCTCTGTGCTAATAACATGCACTCTCTAAAGAAAAAAAAACCTCTCTAGCAATACACACCAAACTGAGCATGTGTAGCTTGCCCCCCTAGCCTCTGTACTATCAGAAGATACATTGAGGACTCTAGAAGAAGGGGGGGATCAGAGGAGGCAGGATCAGCCTTTTTATACAACGCAGAGGATTACCCCTTAGGTTCCACAGTGAGTATAACAGGCATGCTTTACTGCATATGCAGACTGATTTTACTGTTGTGGGTTTAGTAACACGTTAATTTACTTACTGTACATTGCTGCAGAACAACTGTTGTTAACCCATTATTTCTTCCCTGAAAAGGCTTGTTTGTATAACTCTGAAATGTACATTATTTTTCACTTTTTGTTAACCTAAACTTTTTTTCACCTCTGGCAGTTTTACGATTACCTTTGTATCATTTCAGATTACTCACTTAAAGCGGAAGTAAACCCATCCACAAAACAGTTTCATTTCCGGCACGTGCCGGAAATGTAACACTCCCATTGGTTGTGCTCTCAACCAAACTGTCAAACCATCCAATGGCTGGTGTCTAAACTGATCACATGAGCAGCATCATGGCAGTTGTAGATTAAACAGAGGCAAAGATGGCAGCTTCCCTGGCTGAAAATGATACGAGGGTTTACTTACACTTTAACTTGAAATGTTTAAATTTCAGTAAAAACGGGAAAAATAGGGGTGTTTCATAAACTTTGACTGTAGTGTATACACACACACACACACACACATATATATATATATATATATATATATATATATATATATATATATAAGACGAGATTTTGGGCACTCAAAGGACTTAAACAAAGAAGCAAAGTAACAGATAAAGAGTTTAATCCCTTTATTCTTTGTTCCTTCGCTGAAATCCTTGGAGTGCTCGGAATTTCTGCTACTAGTAAGTACTTCATCATATATATCAACAATTTCTTATAGCATAGTCAAGTCACACTTTGCTTCAAAACTTTCCACTGAGGTTGGGTAGCCAGTGGAAATTCACAGTGGCCTTCGTAACATTCCTCCTGGCAGATAGCACCTCATAAGATAGAGAATTCACAGTGTGGCTGTGCAAGAACTGTGTCCTCCACATTAGCATTCAGTAAACACAGTCCTGCACAGAGAAGATGTTGTTTACTGCTCTACAAAGATCACCTAAAATCCTAATAAAAACGTATTCATGTTCTAACTGTGCTTTAACACCTCATCTCCTACTGGATAAATTAAAATATTAGAGAGCCAGGACACTGTATTTATCCTTGGATTCCATAAACCATAACGTACTATTTTCAGAATCAAATTATACCTCTCTTTATTGAAGGGTATCAAAACCCAAAAACAAAAATGTAATATAGTGCAGCTTACCAGTGCTTAGATGGGATGGCTGTATTAGGTTTCTTGTTTTTCCCCTGGTGATCCTGCAAAAGACACTTCCTGTCCCTGGGTTGCTATGCTCACCTTGTCCACTGTATCCATGGAGGAAGCGATAGTTGTCACAAATGTAGTTTAGCAGTTAAATGAAGAAAGATAACATTGTTTGTGCTTTAAATTCAGCTCATAAGAATTGACAAGGACACAGTTTTTTTGGCAAGATCTAAAGGTAATTTCTGTACCTACTTAAAATGTTCTTAGCCTAAAAATGTATGCAGCCATTACATCTAAATACTGGTAAGCTGCCCTAAAGTAAATGTTTGTCCCTGGGGTTCGTGATTTTTTCTAGAAATTGCAAGAGGATTTATTGAATCTGGAGAAAACTAAAAAGTGTTGGCTTGGAAAACCAGTAAGTTCTGTGATTGATATCCACTGACAATGTCCCAACCACCTCCACACTATAGTCAGTGAAGAAAAAATATCTTATAGACTTGCTGGTTTGGTTTATTTCTTTCACGCTGTCTTATTTTTTCTGTGCTGTCTATCAATTTTGTCTTTTTATGATTTTTTTTCTCCCATCATTTATAATGAAACTTGTTAAGGAGATTATCAAATGTGGCACTTACGGGGTCTTTTTTGTTGCTGGATATTGGGTGCAGGTACTGACCCTGCCGTTCCCAGCCCCCTAGTAGAGGAGTAAAGGGGCACGCCGAGTGCACAAGAACAAATGGTGGATGTAGCCAATTGTGTAAACAGTGGGAGAGTCCTAAAGTGGTGTTGTTAAGTACAACACATTTGATTTATACAGGTCAAATGTATGCTACAGTCCTTATGCCCAGCCAATAAAGTACAACTTGCAGGTGTCCAATCAGCACAATATTAAAAAAAATGAAGTTCTTCCCTTACATATGCTTTTCAGCCTACTAAACTGCATAAAACAGTCATTGATCACTTAGCAACCAAAAACTTTTGAGACACTTTTGGCAAGAAATATTATTGGTCAGTGACTGGCTGTAAAAATACCCCCCCAGCATTGGTGTTCAGTGACTGGCTGTTACAATAACCCCCCCCCCAGCACTCGTGGTCAGTGCCTGGCTGTAAAAATAACCCCCCCAGCATTTGTGGTCAGTGCCTAACTGCACTGCCCATGCAGCCTCCCTGTCACACCTGGACAGGAGGGGCAGCTGGGGCAGCATTTTCCTCCTGCATTTTCCTCCCGCTAGAACTGATTTTCCTCCTGCAGCAGCTGAAAGCCAGGTTCTTCTTTCCCTCCCCCTGGCATTCAGCAACTGCAGAACGAAAATACAGCCGATCGGTTCTAGTATATACTTCTCTCACCGCTCCTTCTGTTCAGGTTCCACTTCTTTCTGCTGCCTGCTGCTGGCTTCCCTCCTCTCTTCTCCCACTGGTTGCTGCAGGGGATGTTTCAGGATGAAGAGTGGGGAAGGGGCCATTAAATATGTCATTTACTGATCCCTTTCTTTTCTAAGCGAACACAGTAGGTGATCAGTATCAATTGTTCCTGTGTCTATTCAAAACTGAAGCATAGTAAATTTTGTTTATTATGCTTCAGTTTTTGAATGAACCGGAAGCCACTCAGCACAGATATCCTCCCATTCATTCACTGTCCAGTGCAGCTGAGGCTGCAGAGAAGGGGACTGGGTTATCTCTGTCCTCAGTCCCTTTCTCTGTCTCAAAATTGAGACCTCAGGGGTCTAATATCTTATATTTTACCAAAGCCCCCCCCCCCCCCCAACAGGGCTCATGAAAAATTGTAAAAAATAATAAAACAAAAAAACTTCTGACACAGTCCACTGTCCTACTGTCAAAGTCCACTGCCCTACTGACACAATCCATTGTTCTACTGACTGACACCATCCACTACTGCCCTACTGACACCAACCTCTGCCCTACTGACATTTTCACTGCTCTACTGACACTGTCTACTGCCCTACTGACACCATACACTGCTCTACTCACACTGTCTACTGCCCTACTGACACCATACATTGCTCTACTGACACTGTCTACTGCCCTACTGACACCATCCACTGCTCTACTGACACTGTCTACTGCCCTACTGACACCATCCACTGCTCTACTGACACTGTCTACTTCCCTACTGACACCATACACTGCTCTATTGACACTGTCTACTGCCTTACTGACACCATACACTGCTCTACTGACACTGTCTACTGCCCTACTGACACCATAACCTGCTCTACTGATACTGTATACTGCCCTATTGACACCATACACTGCTCTACTGACACTGTCTACTGCCCTATTGACACCATAAATTGCTCTACTGACACTGTCTACTGCCCTACTGACACCATACACAGCTCTACTGACACTGTCTACTGCCCTACTGATACCATACACTGCTCTACTGACACTGTCTACTGCCCTACTGACACCATACACTGCTCTACTGACACTGTCTACTGCCCTACTGACACCATCCACTACCCTACTGACACTGTCCACATAGTGCCCACTGCCCTGCTGACACTGCCCACTGCTCTACTGACTGACACAGTCCACTTTTAAGGTGTAACCAAATCCCAATATTTTTGCAGGATTTAAATGTAATTTTTGTATGTGTGTGCTGTAATCTATTTTGTTCTGTTTGCAGTCTTATAGCAGCACCATCTTGAATGTAAACACATTTTTAGGGTGTGCCCCCCAAGTCTGTTGTTTGTGTATTGTAAGGGTCCTGACCAGATCCCTTGGGCCGGAACACTCCATCCTACTTCTTATTAGTGTCCACCTGTGTTATAGGAGGAGTCCTTATAGATCTCCCATAAAGAGGAGTTTGTCTTCCATGGTTAAGATGCAGGACCTTTCATTCTATGAATAGTGTAGGACCCACTGATAATGGGGTACTTTGACACAGTAGTGGGCTTAGCACTATATGGCCATGTGGTGTAACCAAATCCCCATATTTTTGAATATGTTCAGATGTTTTAAATAGCCTTGCAGGATTTAAATGTAATTTTTGTATGTGTGCGCTATAATCTATTTTGTTTTGGTACTGCAGTGAAGCATTCAAGTACCCAGGATACAGTGAGTACAAGCCTGGAAAGATCCAAGAGATTGTGCTTGCTAACTTTTGGGAAAGCTACTTCAAGTTTCCTGGCCCAGGTTTTGCTTTTGTAATGGAGTCTCCTGAGCTGTAGTTTAATATTAATAGCTTTAAGAGGGTGCCCGCACCCTGAACAGACAGTACAGTTAGAGAGTGTACTCCGTTACTTGTTGCACTAACTCTGGAGTATTCCAAGGCTCACCCTGCACCTTACCAAAGTTTATTAACCACTTGCCGCCCGCCATATAGCAGAATGACAGCGGCAAAGTGGTTTCAATATCCTGACTGGACGTCATATGACGTCCGCAGGATATTGAGCCGCTGCGCGCCCCCGGGAGCGCATCGCGGCGATCGTTGTTGCGGTGTCAGTCTGACACCCTGCAACACCGATCTAGGTAAAGAGTCTCTGACGGAGACTCTTACCACGTGATCAGCCGTGTCCAATCACGGCTGATCACGATGTAATAGGAAGAGCCGGTGATCGATGACAGACACGAGTAGAGGAGAGCCGATCGGCTGCTCTCCTGACAGGGGGGGTCTGTGCTGATTGTTTATCAGCACAGACCCCCCTCGGATCCTACCCAGGAGCACCAGGGAAACCAGCCACACTGGACCACCAGGTATGCCCCCTAGACCCCCAGGGAAATACTAATCGGTGCAAAGGCAGCTGCCAATCAATGCCCAGGCAGCTGCCAATCAGTGCCCATCGGTGAAAGAGAAAACTTACTTATTTACAAAATTTTAAAACAAAACTTATTTTTTTCAAAATTTTCGGTCTTTTTTTATCTGTTTCGCAAAAAATAAAAACCCGCAGAGGTGATCAAATACCACCAAAAGAAAGCTCTATTTGTGGGAACAAAATGATAAAAATTTAGTTTGGGTACAGTGTTGGATGACCGCGCAAGTGTCATTCAAACTGCAACAGCGCTGAAAGCTGAAAATTGGTCTGGGCAGGAAGGTGTCTATGTGCCTGTATTGAAGTGGTTAAGCAATAACAATCTCTGCCTGTTTTTTTGTGAGGAGATACTGGGAGCCTACCATGTGATTAGCTATTTGCACCCACTAGGGAATAGAACTCAGGACAAATAGTAGGACCCTTTAGGGGTCTGTGTGTTACACCGGCATAATCACCAAGTAAAAAAAAATAAAAAAGCATAAAAAAGGAAACTAAAGCAACCACCACACCAAACAATTGGTAAGCTGAAACATATTACATTTTTGTTCTTGGGATTAATACAGCTTTAAGAATGGTTGAAGATAGCTCTTATGATGCTGAAAATCTCTTGCAATGAGTCTTTATTAACCACTTCAGCCCCGGAAGAATTTACCCCCTTCCTGACCAGAGCACTTTTTGCGATTCGGCACTGCGTTATTTTAACTGACAATTGCGCGGTCATGCGACGCTGCACCCAAACAAAATTGACGTCCTTTTTTTTCCCACAAATAGAGCTTTCGTTTGGTGGTATTTGATTGCCTCTGCGGTTTTTATTTTTTGCGCTATAAACAAAAAAAGAGTGACAATTTTGAAAAAAACACAATATTTTGTACTTTTTGCTGTAATAAACATCCCCATTTTTTTTAAAAAAAGCTCATTTTCTCTCAGTTTAGGCCGATATGTATTCTTCTACATATTTTTGGTTAAAAAAAAATCACAATAAGCATATATTGATTGGTTTGCGCAAAATTTATAGCCTCTACAAAATAGGGGATAGATTTATAGCATTTTTATTTATTTATTTTTTTTTTACTAGTAATGGCGGCGATCTGCAATTTTTATCGTGACTGCGACATTATGGCGGACACATTGGACAATTTTGACACATTTTCGGGACCACTGGCATTAATACAGCGATCAGTGCTAGAAAAATGCATTGATTACTGTAAAAATATCACTGGCAGTGAAGGGGTTAACACTAGGGGGCGATCTAGGGGTTAACTGTGTTCCCTGGGAGGTGATTCTAACTGAAGAGGGAGTGGACTGACTAGAGGAAGTGACAGATCGTGGTTCCTAGATAATAGGAACACACGATCTGTCATTCCTCTCAGAACAAAACATGGATTTGTGTGTTTACACACACCCCTCCGTGTTTTGTCCCTTGTGCTCGCGATCGCTCGTGGCCCGCGGCCATCGCGACTGTCAGCACCACGGCTGTGCAGCGGGAGCGTGAGCACGCCTGTTATATCGATCCCGCCTGCTATATCGATCCCGCAAGCCGACGTACAGCTACGACGGTTCACAGGATTTTGCCGACCTGCCGCCGTATGACGGTGGCTGGTCGGCAAGCGGTTAATTTACTTGAGACATGCAACACTGCAGGAGTCAAGAGTGATGATCACAGCAGAGCCTGGCACTCTATGAAGGGGGAAAAAAAACTCCTTGCTGGCTACAGATTCTGTTGGTCTATACCTGCCCTTGGCTACGGGAAAACATGGTTGTAAAATAAATTGTTACATGGCAGTGGTGGATTGTAACAAGCATAAAGTATTTAGCTCCCTGAGGTCCATAGCTCTAAGGTGACTTAGACCTTGGCTACTGAAATCCATTATTTGAAGGAAACCTGAACTGCTAGAAATATGTAATCTGCCATTGTTGACCTTCTTCTGAAAATGTCAATTTCCAGTTAGTCCTTGGGTTCAATACTTTATATATCACTAAACTGGAGCAAGCATAAAGCCGGTAAAATGAGAGTGCTTGATCTGCAAGTTTGTTCTTGACCCGTTTACGCTGTTGGATCAACATCACAGCCAAGCAACAAGTATTTTTGAAGAAGTCAAAATATCAGCTTGCATAATTCTCTCAGTAGATGTTTCATTTAACTGATACTTTTCAACTGAAGTCAGGGTTTTGAAGTATGGTCCAATGTACTCTTGTACTGCATCAGCATGGAAATACATTGTATACTAATCATGAAATTAATGTTTATGATTTCTCTGGTGAGTAGTCCTGAATAGGGGCCAATGATTAGAGTATCACACAGGGCCCATGATTATTATATTTATTTTATTTTATGTTTTTACTACAGGTATTTATATAGCGCTGTCATTTTATGCAGCACTTCACTGGTACTGTTTATTGTACATTCACATCATTTTATGCAGTGCTTCACATGTACTGTATATTGTACATTCACATCATTTTATGCAGTGCTTCACATGTACTGTATATTGTACATTCACATCAGTCACATAGTTACATAGTTAGTCAGGTTGAAAAACAATAAATAAATAAAATAAAAAATATCGTACAATCCAAGTCCTTGCCCTCAAGAAGCTTATAATCTAAGGTCCCTAACTCACATTCATACATACACATAGTAGGGTCAATTTACACAGAATCCAATTAACCTACCGGCATCACATATTCCTTGTATTAAACAAAGAATGCATTTTTACAGTAGAATATTCAAAGCTGTATGTGACATAGAGAAAGGTGCTTGAAAAGATTTATTGACTATTATATAGTATATTGCATGTACAATTCAATTACATTATAATCATCATAACAATAAGAACACCAACTGTGTTTATAAGGCAATTAAACAATATCAAATAAATTAGCTACAGGTGGAATGTGGTGAGTAATAATTCTTAAGAAGATAGTATGGGGCCAAAGGAACAGAAAAGTAGATAGGAGGCTAAATATCTGGCATTGTAACTTTGTGAGATTCTCCTTGAAAAATCTCTATATACGGTAATTGTCTGCCCTGTATAGTGGATAAATATACATTTGGTCTTGTAATTCACATACAGTTCAGTTTGTCAGGAAAAACATAATTAGGCCCGGCAGACTAGTATACTGGCTTATCTCTGTTAGCCTTGCCAACGGTACACTGGAACCTTGAATTACTCCTTTATGTTCTATGAATAAAGTCATTTACATTCATCTCTTTCTGTATTCTTCATTCAGGGATGTCATCGCCTATTGCAGTTTATGCCTTAGATATCTATATATGTCATAGTTTGAAGAGCACATCTTATTTTTTTTAATTCATTAAAGTGAATAGGATTCTAGAAAGAAATCAAAAAGCATATGGCTTTGGTGTATTTTAATCCTATATGTGCAGGGCTGCTCTTTCTGTATGCTCAGTCTGTATTTTTGTTTATCTAAGAATGTAATATTAAAGCATAGCTTTTATTCTTTATGTTTTCTATTTCAAAATGTTTATGTTTTTAAATGGTTTTACTTCAATATTGTATGCCATTTATACTATTTATTTAAAAAGTTGTATTTTGTACATAAGAATTTAACCCTTTCATGACTAAGCCTATTTTTGAAATGTGGTGTTTACAAGTTAAAATCCGTATTTTTTGCTAGAAAATTAATTAGCGTTCCCAAACATTATATATATATATTTTTTAGCAGAGAATCTAGAGAATAAAATGGCGATTGTTGCAATATTTTATATCACACGGTATTTGTGCAGCGGTGTTTTAAACGCAAATTTTTGGAAAAGGGACACTTTCATGAATTTTAAAAAATCCAAACAGTAAAGTTACCCCAATTTTTTTGTATAATGTGAAAGATGGTGTTACGCAGAGTAAATAGATACCAAACATGTCACCCTTTATAATTGCACGCACTCGTGGAGTGGCGACAAACTACGGTACCTATGATTTTCCATAGACAACGCTTTTAATTTTTTTTTACGGTTACCAGGTTTGAGTTACAGAGGAGGTCTAGGGCTAGAATTATTGCTCTCGCTCTGATGATCGCGGCGATATCTGACATGTGTGATTTGAACACCGTTTACATATGCAGGCGCGACTTCCGTATGCGTTTTCTTCGCTGCGCGAGCTCGCGAGGACAGGGGCGCTTTTTTAAATTTTATTGCTGTCACAAGGAATGTAAACATCCCTTGTGACAGTAATAGGTGGTGACAGGTACTCTTTATGGAGGGATCGGGGGTCTTTTAGACCCCCGATCCCTCCTTTGCACTTCACAGTATTCAGATTGCCGAAAACGGCGATTCTGAACACTGTATATTTTTTTTAAACCGCCGCCATTGGTAGCCAAGTAAACGGGAAGTGATGTCATGACTTCACTTCCGCGTTTACATTGAGAAGGCTGGAACGAAGCCGCCCACAGCTTCGTTCCAGCCCGCCCCCAGCCGCCGAAGGCGGCCCATTGGACACCGGGATTCCCGATCGCACAGGAGGCCCGGTAAGAGCGGCGGGAGGCAGCGGGAGGGGGGGATGTCCCCTCCCGCTCCTCCGGTATAACAGCCGAGCGGCTTTTAGCCGCATCGGTTGTTATATACGGTTAGCCGATCGCCGGCTCGAAACAACGGTACCGAGATGATGCCTGCAGCTGCGGGCATAATCCCGGTATAACCCCGGAAAGCCGAGTACGCAGATGTGCGTACGGTCGGCGGGAAGGGGTTAAGTGGATTTACGTACCATTATGGATTTTCAAAAGAAAGTACAGCAAAAGCTAATTCCTTTTTGACTGGCTATCTCTAATTGAAAGTCTTTATGTAGCCATCTGAGCATATCTGTGGCAAGTCCGATGCGCAAAATTCCTATGCATGCTCGGAAACAATTTGACGCATGCTCGGAAGCATTGAACTTCATTTTCTCGGCTCGTCATAGTGTTATATGTCACCGCGTTCTTGACGGTCGTAATTTCAGCAAACTTTTGCGTGACCGTGTGTATGCAAGGCACACTTGAGCGGAATCCCGTCGGAAAAGCCGTCATATCTTTTTCCCAAGAGAAGTCCGATTGTGTGTACACAGCATAAGAAATAAGTAGAACTGTTTTACTAAAGTGGTTATAAACATTAAAAACTATTTAAATATTAGAAGAGATGGCTCCAAGCAGTAATGCTATATTAAGGTCCAAGGATGATGATAAATCGGAAAAATAATTAACAAGAAATGCATTAAAGGCTAGGAGCCTCATCAAGACATGGTGTGTCTGATGGTAAAATCCCTTATAACTGGTGTTTAGACAAAGTAATTTTCCGACGGAAAGATTTAGAACATGTTCTATATCTAAGTCTGTTGGAAATGCTGACAAAAAAAGTCAGATGGGGCATACACACGGTCGGAATGTCCGATGAAAAGCTCCCATCTGACTTTTTCTGCCGGAAAGTCCGACCGTGTGTACACGGCATTAGACAACACAGTGGAGCCAAGCAGATGCCACCTCAAATGACTAGAACCTTGGTGTAACCACTATACAAGCAGCACATAAAGTTCCAATAAACAGGCTTAATATGGGTTAAAGTGAAACTTTAGTCAGAAAATTAAGTCCTGCTAGATCACTTCAGGTTGGCCCATTTTGCAGGTATAGCTATGTAAAACATTCAAAATAAGTGCCTGTACTGTTTAATCACTTCAGCTCCAGAAGATTTACCCCCTTCATGACAGGCCATTTTTTTGCGATACGGCACTGCGGTACTTTAACTGACAATTGCACGGTCGTGCAACGCTGGACCCAAATAAAATTGATGTCCTTTTTTTTTCCCCACAAATAGAACTTTCTTTTCTTTGTATTTGATCACCTCTGCGTTTTTTATTTTTTGGGCTATAAACAAAAAAAAAGCGACAATTTTGAAAAAAGAACAACATTTTTTACTTTATTCAATAAAAAATGTAAAAATCAAATTTCTTCATCAGTTTAGGCCAATATGTATTCTGCTACATATTTTTGGTAAAAAAAATCCTAATGAGCATATATTGATTGGTTTGCGCAAAACGCATCTACAAACTATGGGATATATTTCTAGTAATGGCGACGATCAGCAACTTATAGCGGGACTGCAATATTGCAGCCAACAAATTGGACACTAACTGTAACTTTTTTGGGATCCAGTGACACTAATACACTGATCAGTGCTAAAAATATGCACTGTCACTGTACTAATGACACAGGCTGGGAAGGGGTTAAAGTGATTGTAAAGGTTATTTATTTATTTTTTTTAAACAACAAACATGTCATACTTACCTGCTCTGTGCAAGGGTTTTGCACAGTGCGGCCTCGATCCTCCTTTTCTGGGGTTTATCCCGGTGGCGCTCCTGGCTCCTCCTCTTCTTTGGATGCCCCCTTTCCATGGAGGCACCCGTGAGGGTGCACTCCTGAGTCCTGCTGCTGCATCCACTGACGCAGACAGCAGGACTCGGCCCAGACCCCCGGCTCCCGTATCACTGGATTTGATTGACAGCAGTGGGAGCCAATGGCTCTTGCTGCTATCAATTTATCCAATGAGGACCTGAGACAGCGACTTGAGCTGCTGGGCTCGTCCACAACGCTGGAAAGATTGAGCTCAGGGAAGAAAAAGGAAGGCTCTGGGGAGCTGCTGCAACACAGAAGGTTTTTCACCTTAATGCATAGAATGCAATAAGGTGAAAAACCTTGAGACTTTACAACTCCTTTAACATCAGGGGTGATCCAAGGGTTTAATATTTAATATGTGCCTAGCTGGGGTTTTCTCACTGTGTTGGGGGGGGGGGTGCTTGTACTAGGGGAAAGCATGGATCCATGCCTTCTGTACTGACAGAACGGTAATCTGCCTTGTTCACATAGGCAGACTGCTGTTCTGCCTGTGTAATGAATGATCAGTTAATGCCGCCGGACATCGAGTCCGCGGTACCCGCTGATTGGCTCCTGCTGTACATAATCACAGCGTAAGTGAGCTGGCGGCAGCACGCATTCGTGCCCGCGACCTGGAAGTATATATATGTGATCCTGCGCACAGCATCTGCCCTGTAGCAGTAAAGCTACGACAGGGAGGTCGTAAAGTGGTTAAAATCTAGCAATAAACTGGTGTTGATTTACTAAATATGGAGCATGCAAAATCTGGATCAGCTCTGCAGAGAAACCAATCAACTTCCAGGTTTTATTTTCAAAACTCAACTGAACAGGCAGAAGCTAAAAGCTGATTGGCTACCATGCACAGTTGCACCCGATTTTGCACTCTCCAGTTTTAGTAAATCAACCCCACTGTCTCCCCCCTGCACTGCACATGATCGGTTGCTCTCTATTTTTTATGCACTCTGCCGAATTTGTAGCAGCCAATCTGCTGACAGCCTAAAGATTTACTGCTGTTAAGGAGCTCTGGGCTTCAGCAAAATGGCAGCCTCCAGCAAGAAGAAACAGGAACAATGCTGGAGGCAAATTACAGCCCACACTAATTTGGCTAAAGAATAGTATTTTTTAGCAAGTTATTATGGGTATAAATGGGAAAAAAATTCACCACTAATGGCACTAAAAGAGAAGAATTATTTCACACCAGGCAAGAGTTCGATAGGGGGAAATTGGATCAAAAAAGATAACTTGCAATTACGACATATAACACAAAAAGGGAAAATTTGCTCACTGTACGATATAAAAATGAAAAAAGATTGGTTTGTAATGAATGAATGGAGATATTTTCAGCTTAAACATTTTGTAATGGCACTGCCACACCCACTAAGAGGAGGGGAGGATTTGACAGCATTAGAGAGATTATGCGAGTCGGAAACAACACGGGGAGGCATCTCACAGATATATAAAATATTAGTTGAGGGAAGGGAGTTGGAAGTCACAATGTATATAAAAAATGGGAGAGAGAAATTGGTCAAAGGGTAGAGAATCAAGAGATAGAAAAAATTTTGAAACTGGTACACGGATCCTCAGTTAATATTAGAACAATAGAAATTAACTATAAATGCTTAGTGAGGTGGTATAGTACCCCAGATATAGTAGGAAAATACCAAATTGGGCAAACAACAGAATGCTGGAGGGGATGTAAACAAATAGGATCTAAGGTCCATATCTGGTGGAGTTGCCCTAAGATCAAAATATACTGGAGGAAAATATTGAGGTACATCGGGGAGATTACCAGTATTGAGTTACCTGAAGACCCTTGGGTTTGTCTATTCAATAGAGTAGATACTCCAGTGAAAGAATACAGGAACTTAATCCTGATACATCTGATGGATGCAGCCAACAGCCCAATCCCCAAAAAATGGAAGATGGTACTGTAGATTGCCCAAAAATAAGTGAGTGGTTCGATAGAATAGATGAAGTCTATAGGTTGGAAGGACTTAGATTCTCTGAGAGAGGGGTGGGAAAGAGGGGTTCCTTAAAAGATGGGGACATTGGAAATTGTTCAAACTGACTAAAGAATATAGTGAGGCAAAGGTCTAAGGGTCTAGGGGTAGGGGGAAAAGGGGGTAGGGGTGGGAGAGAGAAAAAGGGAGGGTTTAACTTAGGGGAAGGTAGGGGAAGAGAGAAGAAGTATTGTATTGTATTTATTTTTGTATTATTACCCCTGTTGTGACTTCAGGAGTAAAAAGGACGTCTTCTTACCCTGTTTTGTATATGTTGTATATGAAAATGTTGATAAATATGGATTACAAAAAAAGTTATTATGGGTAAAGTTCCGCTTTAAATCTCAAATTGTGCAGTTAAATTGTTTCATCTCCAGACAAAACTTAATTTTAAAGTGGTTGCAGGACATGTATTTGTTTATGAAAGAAGTGAGTTTTACACTGACCTGGGGAAACAATATCCAAATGTACAAATTAAAAAATAGAAAATATTTTGTAAGGACCCAAGGCTACTCATTAGATGTTGATATTGATATCAGTGGTTTCACATTCTATATCAATATCCTGATTTCTGTAGGGGTTTCCGATGTTCCAATTACGTTGAATCCCCTCAGCAGATGTATTTGTCAGTATGACCAATGGGGGTACACCAAAGTAGCTCCTAGCCATCAGTGACTGCTTGATTGCTGGAAGCTAGTCTTTTTTTCTCTCAACAGTAGAGAAGCAATGCGATAATAAAGGCTGAACAAGATCAGGCGCTTAACCAGACTCAGAGCTGCATTTTTACTGCACACCATCCACAAGACTCAATTAAAAAGTTTTAAGTTTGAGTTGGGTATAAACCCTAACACCAAATCATATAATCTTTATCATTATAATGTATTTTCAATGAAATGTTTGAAGATATTTCAATCTACAGCTTTCAGCACCAGGGACAATGAATGAAACGTAGCCTGTGTTCTGGTGGCTGCTGTGTTAGGTTGAAAACTCAAGTCACCTACCACAGATACCACTGCAGCTGTGATATTTTGGTGCAGTGGGAATTAATATGAGCAGGTGTAACTGCGACAGGTACTCGCCAAAAGTGCCGGCTTTGTCCACCCTTTTCACACCCCTGTTTCATTCACAGAAGCTGCACTATCAGTTCCTGCATTGAAAAGTGCTCTCTGGGGATTGGCCAAGCATAAGTTTGGCCCGAACATCGTCTGTTTGGGTGTTTGCCGAACACCCAAATTTTCTGTCCACTCAGAGGGATGTTCGCCCGCCGAGCGCACAGTTAATAGGTTGTTAAGGAGCAGGGCTGGGAAACCGGCCGCCTCATCATTAACAACGAATAAGCCATCAGCTGATAGCTGAATGTAAAAAAAAAAAATTGGGGAAAAAAACCCCAATCAATACCAGGCTCTTTGGGGCTGTGTCACAAGGGCCATGTACCTGATGTGAGACTGTAGTGGTGAGGCCTCCCTTGCACCTCGGGTCCTTGAAGCCTCTGGAGATGGAGACAGAGACTTGGTGGACACAGAGGGCACGGGTGCCAGGGGTATGGAGCACCGTGCAAACTTAGGTCTGAGATCCGAGCCGAGGTCAAGTCCAGTTTGGCAACAAAGTATAATAGGGTTAATCAGAAGAAGAATGGTCAAGATCCAAGCCGGGGTTGGTTCCAATCTGGAAGCTGAGTACAAAAGGGACAAAAAAGTAGAATGGTCAAGGTACAAATCCAAGGTCAATGGCAAGCAGCAATCAAGAATAGTCAAATAGGTTTCCAGGTCACAACAAGTTCCGACAGATCACACACTAGCACAAGAACAAGGGGGGACTGAAGATAATCCAGCAATTTGACAGTGTCTGGGCTGGGCTTATATAGGGAAGAATGAGGTCACTTCCTGTGCGCCTCCTGGGCATTTTTCCGCCTTTTTAAATCAGGTTAAGGTCAATTCCTGTGCGCCTCGTGGGCATCTTCCTGCCTTTTTTCATCAGGTCTTCTGCGCAGGTGCGGGTTGGCGGACTGAGGGGTCTTTAGCGCATGCTCAGTTGGCACGGATTTCCTCTTGCGGCAACGCCAAAATAAAAAAAACTAGCGTGGGATTTCCCCCAAAATACATACCAGACCCTTATCTGAGCATGCAGCCTAGTAGGCAAGGAAATGGAGGGGGACGAGCAAGCGGCCTCCCCCCTCCTGAACCATACCAGGCAACATGCCCTCAACATGAGGGGGTGCTTTGGAGCAGGGGGGACTCTGCCCCCACCCAAAAAAACCTTACCCCTATATTAATGGGAACAAGGGCCTCTTCCACACAACCCTGGCCAGTCTGCACCCCAGATCCCAGCCCCCCATGTGAATGAGTATGGGGTATATTGTACCCATACTCATTCACCAAAAAAAGTGTCAAAAATAAATGAAGACATGAGCCAGTTTTTGACAATTCCTTTATTAAAAAAATAAATAAAAAAACAATGTCTCCCCCATGTGGATCTATAGTCTATCATGATGCCCCCCACACCACTGGACCAGAAAAAAAAAAAAAAAACACTTCGCTTGTGAGAAATGCTGACCACCGAATGCCTGCTCCTCCATCTGACAGTTCTTATATAGGTAAGGGGCATGGCCACCTAGTGATGTCACCTGGGGGTCACGCCCCTTACCTAGGGGTAGCCCCATCCCCTTGTGACATCAGATTCCGATAAACCCCCTGCCCGCAGACTCCCACAGCCCCCACCCAGGGTTGTCGGGAAGAGGCCCTTGTCACCATCAATATGGGGATAAGGTACTTTAGGGTGGGGAGCAGAGCCCCACTGCCCCAAAGCACCCCCCCATGTTGAGGGCATGTGGCCTGGTATGGTTCAGGAGGTCATCACTCATCTCCCCCTTAACTGGCATGCCAAACTGCGGCTCAGATAAAGGTCTGATATGGATATTTGGGGGGGAACCCAAGACGGTTTTTTTTTTTTTTGGCGTGGAGTTCCCCTTAAAATCCATACTAGTCCTGAAGGGTCTGGTATGCATGGGGGTTTTGCTGCAGCAGGTTATATACACAGTACAGATGTGCCACTTTTACAGGCAGACTAAGGGGACCACCCAGGCACTATATTTAAAATAATTTTTCATTTTTATTGTTTCACTTTAAACATCATTAAAATCACTGCTCACTGATCTTTTTTAAAAGCATTTTTTTTACATTGATACATGTCCCCGAGGCAGTACCCAGCTCCCCATACCCTTTTTATGGACAATAACTTGCATATAAGCCTTCAAAATGGGGACTTTTGATTTTTCATGTTCAGGTCCCATAGACTTTAATAGTATTTGCGGCTCGGGCCGAACTTTTTCTCTGTTCGGGAGTTCTGGTGTGAATTAAACAGGGGGGTGTTTGGCCCATCACTAGTGCTCTCTGAATGGAGAAGGAGGACCTGTCCTGCATTCACCGCTATAGCTGCTCATATTAAACCCTGCAGCACCAGAAGACAGCTGCAGGAGTATCTGGGAGCAGAGAAGTGAAGATTTCTACCTAACAAAGCCGCCACCAGAGTCAACTAACCTTCAATCCCTTCGATTAACCTTTGAGACATTCTAATATGCACAACAGTGGTGATTTTGAGCCCGTTTACATGGGTGATATTTATTCTGATCAGCAGCGGATCCATGAACCAATTCCCTGCTAAATCTGAGCTATATGATGTCTCACTTTAGTGACATCTGTGTGAATTTTTTCATTCATCATAAGCTGTGGAGCTTAACAGACCCATGTTAGGTCTATGGACGACAGCAGTGGCGGCCGCTCCATTAGGGGCACAGGGGCCCTGCCACCCTAATCCAAGGCACCCAGCCCCTAATCTACAAGCAGGACACCGGACTCATGGATTTCAAATGTTTTTTTTTTTTAAGCATATGATTAGAGCCTGAGGCTTTAATTGGCTTAAAAAAAGGGCAGGCTCAGGGTGCAGAGCACTGCGCGCTGAGCCCACCCAGTTGTGTGACAACAGCAAATTAATATTCGCTATTGTCTTCCTGCTTTTCCTCCTGGCCAATCAGGAAGCGAGTCTTAAGACCCGACTGGTCAAGAGGAGAAAAGACCGTATTGGCCGCCGAGGAGGAGGAGATGCAGGGGGAAGCCACCGAGAAGGAGGAGATGCAGGGGGAAGCCATGGAAGCTGCCCGCAACCTAGATGGAGTAAGTGCGGGGCTGGTGGGGGGACGAGCGAGCAATGGAGGGGTGGTTTGCCAATCAACTGAGCGACAGGGGAGGGCGGGGGGTTGGGGGTTTTGACTACTGACGGCCTGACCAACTGACGGAATGGAGGTGGCGCGTAGTTTGTTTGCTGTCTCCCCAAAAAAAATGGAGCACCAGCCGCCACTGGACGACAAGCAGTTTCAAACCAATGTGCATCTATTTAAATCCTTTTACCTTTTCTTTTTTTTCTCTCAGATTTAAATAGACTCAGAGGTAATCAGATGTAAACTGATGTATATCTGTTTACATTCGCCTGCCCATAGACTAACATTGAGCTTTATTTCAGATCCACTTGAAAAACTGACAGGCAGATCTGATTGGAACACTGGTGTAAAAAGACCCTTACAAATATTTACTTTTCTATGTTGTTCATGGTACCAGGGTTCCTTTTTCTTTTAAAATGTAGTACTTGGTGATTCTGTCATTAAGGTACTTACCACTATGGGGTGACAATGTTCTGTCTCCAACATGTTCTCTTGCATTGTCATCCTGCCACACAGGCTTTTCATAGAGACTATAAACTGTTCCATTGTTGTTTCCATTTGGAACCCACTATTGAGCAATGATATAGAGCAATGATCTCCAAACTGTGGCCTGAGGGCCAGATGTGGCCCTTTGCTTGCTTTTATCCGACCCTTGGGTAACTATTGCTCCCACCGATACAAGTCACTATTCCTCCCACTGACACCAATAACCGGGCATAATTCCTGTCACTGATCCCAGAAATGAGGCACTATTCCTACCAATGACCCCAACAATGGGGCACTATTCCTCCCACTGACACCAATGATTAGACACTATTCCTTCTACTGATACCAACAAAGGGGCAATATCCTCCCATCTATACAATAATGGGGCATTGTTTACTCCCATTGACACTAGGGCATTTTCTGCTCTCACTGGCCACACTCCGGCTCCCTCAAAGTCTGAAGGACAGTAAACTGGCCCTTTGTTTAGAAAGTTTGGAGACCCTTGACATAGACAAATTGCTACACCACCTGCATTTAGACAGGAAGTGGCTACAAAGAGACTAAAGGAGATTAGCTGCACTGAGATGAAAAAAAAAATATTAATTCAAGGTGAAAACATAAGTTTTTTTTAAAAAAAAGGCACATGTTTATAATAATTATTGCTTTAGCAATATAAATGCAGTTCAGGTTTAAATCTACATTTAACTGGGAAACCTGTTTAATTAGACCAATATTGGTAATTGTGGTCATTTCCTGTGGTGTAATTTTATAAAATCAGGTATATATAGTTGTGTTGACATACCAGAACTTGTGAGTATTTTGACCAGGCTATGTGTGTATATTTTCAGTACAAATAGAATGACATTCTTCCATAAGCAGTATGCATCACTTCCTGCAATCCCTTCTAAACCTCAGAATAGGCAATGTGGACACTGAGAGGCCAGCAAAAGTAAATCCACGAAATGATGCTATGTTTACCCCTGTCTCTTGTGGTCTAAAGAAAATAGTCTGAAATATGTTATTTCTGATTCTATTTTGATCTATTTGATTGTGACATTCTTTAAAGTGGAATATTGGCTTTCGACAGCCTCAAGAATTTAGCAGTAAACAGGACACAATTTGGTGTTTCACATGTTGTAAAGTACACAAATTGCGCAAACATACTGCAATATACAGTATGTTCCAGATTTTTTGTTATCTAAAAATTATAAAATATAACTGTATGTAAATTTTATGATTTATGTTAAAGAGGCCTTGTCACCAACCTATAAACTGAAAGTAAAAACAAAGAAAAATTACGTTTTTTTAAAATGCTTTCTGTGATGGAACCGCTTTGGCACCCCGCTTGGGTGCTTACTTCCACCAAACAGCGCCTCTTGCCCTCCAAACCACTCCCAGCAGACTGAGAGCTAATACCAGCCCTTTTTACCCCCAAGCATCAAACACAGACAAGATGTTGGGATAGAACCCAAGGAATGAACGTTTAATGAAACTCAGACACATACTTTATAAACCCCCATAGGAGGACATTGTCCCCTTGAGGATAGTAGCATGACAATGCAAATGTCAAACACCAATCCAATTAACATCTAACAACTAACAGCGATCTTAACCACTTAAGGACTGCCCACAACGTACCTGTACGTTGTTTCATGCAATAGATAGTGTGGACGCGCTGCACAGAGGAGGAGCCGATGCACATGTCTGGCAGACCCGATGTCCACCGGCCACCCACGATCCCTTCACAGAGAGGCAGAACGGAGATCTGCCTATGTAAACAAGGCAGATCCCCGTTCTGACAGGGGAGAACATGGAGATCGTCTGTTCCTAGTAATCAGGAACAGCGATCTCTGTGTTCTTCCTGTCAGTACTTCCCCCACACAGTTAGGAACACACTGAGGGAACACATTTAACCCTTTGATCCCCCCTGATGTTAACCCCTTCCCTGCCAGTGTCATTTATACAGTGATCAGTGAATTTCTTTTGCACTGATCAATGTATTGGTGTCGCTGGTCCCCAAAAAGTGTCACTTAGGGTCAGAATTGTCCGCCACAAAGTCACAGTCCCGTTAAAAATCGCTGATTGCCTCCATTAAGAGGAAAAACAATTTAAAAAATTAAACATCCATAAATCTATCCCGTAGTTTGTTGATTATTGGGATTTTTTTTACCAAAAATATGTATCAGAATACATATTGGCCTAAATTGATGAAGACATTTGTTTTTTTTGTTTTTTTTTTTTGGCTATGTATTATAGCATAAAACCACAATAATTCTGCGCTCCCACACAGAAGGAGGAGGACACAGCAGCTAACACAACCAGCAAGTGTAAATGTAATCAAAAATAACAAAACAAGTGTAGCGCTAAAGAAGGTCCCAACAATACAGTCTATGGCCTGGCAATTCAATGATCATAAATTGGCAAAGACCATCATTTTAAATAAAAAAGTCCTCTGGAGTAAATCCACATATGAGGAATGATCATCCGTCACACACGGTCCATACACCACCCGATAGAAGTGAAGAGGCTTACCAGAATTGGTGGACCCAACAAGGCATACGCCAGGTGGAGTCAATCAAGCTTAGGTGATGCTGGGTTGAAGTGGGCCCGGACGGGCAGAGTTGGTGGAGTGGCTACCACATAGCTGTGTTCTTCCAGTCAGGTCGGATCAGAAGATGTGAAATCCAGCGCCCATGGAACGTATCTCTCGGATCCTCGTGTGAACCAGCAATATCTAAACAGATAAATGGGGGAGCTGCTGCAATTGTTCTGGAAATAAAAAAAAAAAAAAAAAAAGGACCTGGAGTGCTGCTCACTGCACTCCAGGTCTTTTTTTTTTTTTTATTTCCAGAACAATTGCAGCAGCTCCCCCATTTATCTGTTTAGATATTGCTGGTTCACACGAGGATCCGAGAGATACGTTCCATGGGCGCTGGATTTCACATCTTCTGATCCGACCTGACTGGAAGAACACAGCTATGTGGTAGCCACTCCACCAACTCTGCCCGTCCGGGCCCACTTCAACCCAGCATCACCTAAGCTTGATTGACTCCACCTGGCGTATGCCTTGTTGGGTCCACCAATTCTGGTAAGCCTCTTCACTTCTATCGGGTGGTGTATGGACCGTGTGTGACGGATGATCATTCCTCATATGTGGATTTACTCCAGAGGACTTTTTTATTTAAAATGATGGTCTTTGCCAATTTATGATCATTGAATTGCCAGGCCATAGACTGTATTGTTGGGACCTTCTTTAGCGCTACACTTGTTTTGTTATTTTTGATATGTATTATAGCAGAAAGTAAAAAATATTGTTTTTTTTTTTCAAAATTGTCGGTCTTCTTTTGTTTATAACACAAAAAATAAAAACCGAAGCGGTGATCAAATACCGCCAAAAGAAAGCTCTACAGTATTTGCAAGAAAAAGAAGGACATCAATTTTATTTGGGTAAAGCATCGCATGCCTGCGCAATCGTCAGCTAAAGTAACTCAGTGCCGTATCGCAAAAAATGGCCTGGTCATTAGGGGGGGAAATCCTTTTGGGGCTGAAGTGGTTAAACAGTAATCTAATTAAACAGTAAGTTAATCAACAAACATATACCATCCCACAATAATTTGGTAACAAGGTGAAGTGGACACAATACTAGCAGACAGACAGGAACAGTAGTTTTCAGAAGGAGCCTCTCCAACCAAGTTTGCAGGAGGGCCACCATATTTCCTCTGACCATTGACCTGTACAAGATTAATATTACACCTTTCCATCCACTAATCCAAACCACACTCTCAGCTTTCATCACGTTGTCCATCAATAGAGAATGATCTGCTCTCTCCATGGGCCATAATCAGTGGGTAGGAGGCTTGCTTCTAGTCCTCTCCAAAAGACCCTATCTTGGTTAGGTCTGTCACACTTAGTTGCAGTGTTTTCCTTTGCAAACATTATTTTTTATTTACTTGCAATGTGCCTCTGAACTTTCTAGAAAGTTTGATTACCCAAGGAAGAATCATTTGACTAGTAAAGCCCCTTCCCTCCTTGCACATCATAGCCCTCCTCTCTTCTGGGAATGTTTAATTACTCTCTGTGCTGGCCCAGCTCCCCTCCCTTTACCTCCCTAAATAACCTTTTATGTAAGTGATGGGGGAATAATGCATGTGGAATACTACAGAGCAGTAGTTGAGTGACACCTCTGAGTTTGCTGGGGCTGCTGACATCATGTCCAATATTGCGACACCCAGCAGTAGTCTCATGGCTTTTAGAAGTCTACACAAGGAAGGCTTCACAAGTAAATAACATGCATAAAATTTGTTAAATACACATATCATCTTATTAAAAGATTGTTGTTAAAAAGAATGGTCTGGTGACAGGGTTTCCTAATGCAAGCTTATGGAAAAAATTTGCTTTAATGCAAGCATTATAAATGTTAACGTAGATATAAAACTTTAACTGGTAAAATTTTACTTTCTAAAGCGCTGACTATCATAAACAATTGCTACATTGGAAAAAAAAGTTTTCATTTTTATTATTCACTGCTGTTCCACTGCTGATCTCCTGCAGATTCCTGTCCACCTGCTCCTGAAAAAGCTGCTCATTTCTCAGGATGGTTTCCTGATAGCAACAACAGTTTAGAGTGGCATTGCAATGTTTGTCGCAATGGTGACAGAATGACAACTGGGAGATAGAGATGTTCACAGGGGTCAAGTCCTTGGGAAAAAAGTGTGGGAACTCACCCAAGATTCCTCTCACTGTGCCCATCAATGCAGACTCAATGTTCCCATCAATGCAGCCTCACTCTGTCCATCAAATGCAGCCTCACTGTGCCCATCACTGCAGACTCACTGTGCCCATCGTTGCAGACTCACTGTGCCCATCAATGCAGCCTCACTGTGCCCATCAATGCAAACTCACTGTGCCCATCAACGCAGCCTCACTGTGCCTATCATCAATTTAGCCTCACTATGGCCATCAACGCAGCCTCACTGTGCCCATCATCAATACAGACTCAATTTGCCCATCAACGCAGCCTCATTGTGCCCATCAGTGCAGCCTCACTGTGCCCATCATCAATGCTGACTCACTGTTCCCATCAGTGCAGCCTCACTGTGCCCATCATTGCAGCCTCATTGTGCTCATCAATGCAGCCTCACTGTGCCCATCATTACAGACTCACTGTGCCCATCAACGCAACCTCACTGTGCCCATTAACGCAGCCTCATTGTGCCCATCAATGCAGCCTCACTGTGCCCATCCTCAATGCAGACTCACTGTGCCCATCAACGCAGCCTCACTGTGCCCATCATTACAGCCTCATTGTGCTCATCAATGCAGGCTCAATGTGCGCATCATTGCAGACTCACTGTGCTTATCAACGCAACCTCACTGTGCCCATCAATGCAGCCTCACTGTGCCCAACAACGCAGCCTCACTGTGTCTATCATCAATGCAGCCTCACTGTGCCCATCAACGCAGACTCACTGTGCCCATTATCAATGCAGACTCACTGTGCCCATCAACGAAGCCTCACCGTGCCCATCATTGAAACCTCACTGTGCTCATCAATGCAGCCTCACTGTGCCCATCAATGCAGCCTCACTGTGCCCATCAAATGCAGGCCCACCTGTCCCTGGATTTTACACAGCGTGGATCGCCGATGTGTCACGAAGCTTGGGTCTGCAAAATTCGATGGCCAGCCACTGTACCAAAGTCCTGCCTCCTAGACTAGCGGCGGCTTCTTTGATAGATGGAACAAGATCCAATGCTGGGAAGTTGAATCAGTGTTCCGTCTATCACAGAAGCCGGTCTAGGAGGCGGGACTTTGTTACAGTGGCCAGCCGCTGAACATTGCAGTGTGTCACCTATAACAGAAAGCAGAAGGACCTTTGTAGTGGAATTAATAGGTAATGTTTAGCAAAAGCTAAGTGTATTGAGGCTTTTGTAAGATGTTAGTGATTAGGTTTACATATCCATTAAAATGGATCCCTTTTTCCTATACAGTCTGTTTCAAGCCTTTGTAATACCCAGTACACACGATCGGACATTGATCGGACATTCCGACAACAAAATCCATGGATTTTTCCGACGTATGTTGGCTCAAACTTGTTTTGCATACACACGGTCGCACAAAGTTGTCGGAAAATCCGATTGTTCTGAACGCAGTGACGTAAAACGCGTATGGCGGGACTATAAACGGGGCAGTAGCCAATAGCTTTCGTCTCTTAATTTATTCTGAGCATGCATGGCACTTTGTGCGTCGGAATTGTCCACACACAGTCGGAATTTACGCGAACGGATTTTGTCGGAAAATTTTATGGCCTGCTTTCAAACTTTGTGTGTTGGAAATTCCAATGGAAAAAGTCAGATGGAGCCCACACATGGTGGGAATTCACGACAACAAGCTCCGATCGCACATATTCCGTCGGAAAGTCCGACCGCGTGTACAGGGCATAAGAGTAGGGAGAACGGTGGAATTTGAAGAAAAGGGCAGACTTTGGTGGGACTCAATGTGAAAATTGCAGTGAAAGAAAATAAAGTTCTGAACCTGCAGGTGGGTGATGAGGCCCAAGACCTGGCTGAAGGATATGCTTGCATGCTCACCTTCTTGTGCTCACTGTGTTCAACAGGTGCCTTTATCCTTAGGCTCTTAGGGGTACTAAAGTGTGCATTAAAAGTGCAGATTGACTAATCTTTGTTAGTCATGAAATATATTTTTACATATGCTCCTTCCATGCCCCACAGACACTCAAGAGCCCAATAAATTTAATTTATTCTAGCGCCCTTATCAAACACCTTTCTGCTTGTGTACTCAGGACAAGAAAATGTGCAATTCCCAAAGCAAACCCTTTATCACCATACTCTAGAAATTATTTTAAAGTCTTTCTATATAATGGATAGATAATCCCTAAATGTAATTAGTGCATGCTTCATTTTGTGTAACATACCTCCAAAATTTATAAAACTTTTTAAATATTTCAAAACCTGGATTCATTTACAGTGGTTTATGATAACATTCAGTCTGACCTAAATTGGCAACAAGTACTCTGGTTACAACATATTTAGTATGTATACATTGGGATCTTTCCTTTTTTATCAAGCGTTGGGCACCACCACTATTTAGGACTAATATCTTCAATTATCCTTGTTCTGGATTAATCATTATAGATTCTGGTCTCATTTATGATTAATAGATCACCACCTCCACAAATTACTACTGTCTGTGTGTTCTGGTAAATCTAAAGGGGGATTCACTATAAGTAAGACACTGTGCCTCTATGGCTTGAATTTAAATAGTAGTTTGCTACTGTAAAGTCTGATTTAAGTTGTCCTGTATGTTGTATTCCTTGTAGAGGTCAGCAATAAACTGCTGTGAACCAAATTAAAAGGTGTCTTTATTTAGGCCTTTTTCTTTAGCAGACACCCTGTTACATCTGGCAGCTGCCATATTTCTCTGCGGGGCAAGTCACACTGTTGTGAAAGCCTTATACTCCTCATTATTTACACTGTCTAGCAGAATTATCTGCTCTACTAATTATGGTCAGAAAAGGTTCCTCAATTT
>JBBGZY010000762.1:347500-430000 GCA_037952925.1 Lithobates clamitans
GTACTACAGAAGGTTTCCATAAGTTGCTTCAGAAGGAAAACCTAGATTTGTCTACTGCGTTAGAGTATAAAAAAGATGTTTGTACTTCATTAAGATCTCTAAGAACCAATGCCAAATCAAGAGATATACTTCAAAAAGCTGTTTCTTTGTTTGACACTGACACTGAGAATCCACAAACAGCCAGGCAAATTAAAAAACCAAGAATGATGGAAGACTTTGTGTATGAAGCCAGACCAACACCACGTGATCATTTGTCAAGTGAAGATGAGCTTAGAACAAAAATCTTTTACCCTTGCTTGGACCGAATGCTCTCTGAACTTGACCATCGTTTCTCAAGCATTAAAGAAACTTTGGTCAAGGGCATTGAGGCATGCAACCCACTTTCTTCATCTTTTCTGTCAGAAGACATAAAGGCACTTGCACAACATTACAAAATTGATCTGCACTATGAAGAAGTAGTTGTTGCTAAAAACTTCTTTGAACGCAAAAAACAGGAAGGTGTGGTACTAACAGTACAGCACATTTGCAAACTTTTGGATCCTTTAATGTTTCCAACGGTTAAAAAAATCATGCAAATTGTCCTAACAATTCCTGTGAGCAGCTGCTCTTGCGAAAGATCATTTAGTGCTTTGAGACGTCTTCATACATGGCTCAGAGGTACAATGGGGCAAGCAAGGCTTCATCATCTTGCAGTTCTTTCCATTGAAAAGGGCGTTTTGGAATCGGTGTCTGATGAATGTGTAATTGATCATTTTGGTAACAAACGATCACGAAGGCATACCTTGGTTCTATCAAGAGATTAACCATTACAAGCACTTCAGCTGCCTCAGTAAATTGAATTTGCTCCTGGCTGAAAATAATATTCTAAACTATACCTATAGTAGGGGTAGGGTAGCTAAAGAATAACAGTTAATGGTGGTTGGCTGTTTGGGATGCTATGTACAGTATCTCACAAAATAAGTACCCATACACCTCACATTTTTGTAAATATAGCTTTTCATGTGACAACAGTGAAGAAATTACATTTTGCTACAATTGAAAGTAAAAGTAGTGAGTGTACGGCTTGTATAACAGTGTAAATTTGCTGTCCCCTCAAAATAACTCAACACACAGCCATTAATGTCTAAACCGCTGGCAACAAAAATGAGTTTACCCCTAAGTGCAAATGTCAACATTGGGTCCACTCCAAAGTCTTAATATTTTGTGTGGTCACCAATTTCTCGCACTGCTTTAACCCTCTTGTGCATGGGAGTTCACTGGAGCTTCAAGGTTGCTACTGGAGTCCTCTCTGGCTCTTCCACTCCTCCATGACAACATCACGGAGCGGAGCTGTTGAATGTTTGATACTTCCGCTCCTCCACTTGCAGTTTGAGGATGCCCCAACGATGCTCAATCTGGTTTAGGTATGGAGATATGCCCAATTTGGGGGTATACTCTTGCCAGCAGTTTAGACCTTAATGGCTGTGTGCGTTATTTTGAGGGGACAAATTTACACTGTTATACAATCTGTACACTCACAAATTGTTGTAAACTGACATTTCTTCAGTGTTGTCAGATGTAAAGATAGAATAAAAGATTTACAAAAATGTGAGGGGTGTACTCTTGTGAGATGCTATATGTACCCCTTTATTGCAAAATTATTTCCTACAGTAAGACAATGTCTGAACAAGTACAATTGTTAGTGAATTTAATTGAGAATGTATGCCATAGTAGCAGACAAAGCAAGGAAGGGATAAAAGAAGGCAGCAACTTTGTATCTGTGCAAGCAATGTTCAACCAGACACAAGTGCTGTCAAATCTTTCAGTTCACAAAATCCCAGGAAATGTTCTAAGTGCAGATCCAATAATAGAAAATCTTCAAAAGATTCTCTGGCGTATCACTTGTGTAGACAATCTCTTCTCTGTCTTACTCAGACATCAAAAATTAGTTACCGAAAATGGAATATTGTAATACTATACTACAGTTTAAAAATGATGGCACTTTACAGTATGTTTACTATATGGTTAATGAGTTGTTGTAATATTTGTAGTTTTACTACAACAAATTGTTTGCACTTTTATTTAAAGTTTTAAACTGGTGTATTTTCAACTCATGAAGCAACTTGCACTTTTTTTTTTGGTTTGTTTTTCAAGAAACTCCACATTGTAGTGAATCAAAATACAAATGGCAAAGATCAAGCTATGGATACATACTACTAGTACTACAGTCGATTTTGGAGAATTTCTCCATATTGGTTATTTTTATCTCCATTTAGCATTTTGATCTTTGATATCGTTTGGAGTTTATTGAATAAACCACTGTTATGTGTTAAATAAGTGTTATAACAAGTGTCCTAAATATCGACAAAGAAACCCATGCCATGTTTAGGGTATTCTCTCCTTCCAGTATAGTACCTCTATGAGTCTGACCCTAAAAGTGGGATAGTTCTATCTATACTATAGTCTATAGGCACCAAAATAACTTTAGCTTAATGAAACATTTTTTGTGTATTATTAATCCTGCCCCTGCAATCTGTCTCACTGCTCAATTCTCTGCCATTTAGCTGTTAAATCACTGAATATTTTTTTATTTTTTTGTTTTTCAGCCTAGTCATAACCCTGCCTTGTGTGACTAACACAGCTTCCTTAAAATTTTGCTGTCAAGAGACATCTAATGTTTAGACTTCCTTTACTGTACATTGGGGTTGATTTTCTAAAACTAGAGTGCAAAATGTGATGCATCTGTGCATAGTAACCAATCAGCTTCCAGGTGGTATTGTGAAAGCTGAACTGAACAAGCTGAAGTTAGAAGCTGATTGGCTACCGTGCACAGCTGCACCAGATTTTGCACGCTACTGTTTGGTGTTTAAAAGTTATCTCCTGCACTGTAATTTGCCTTTAGGGGACACCTCCCGTATCGTATGTGCTTAAGGTTAAATTTACAGAGGAGATTAAAAACCTCTACAGTGAGCAAATTCTGATGGGAAAATTAAACCCTTTTTTTTTCATGGCTGTGTCAGTCACATGCAGGGGAGGTGTAACTAGGGCTGCCTGCATCCATTCAAAGGACAGAAACAAAAGTGTTTCAACGCCTAAATCGCAGAGAAACTAAAGGTGTATGGGTGTGGTGGTCTATACACAAATGGATTAAGCTAATTTTGTTGCCCCTTTCCTATAGTATCCCTTTTAGTAGTGAATGGACGTGTGTAAACTGCCTTTTATGGATAGTTTTGGACTTCAAGATTTTAAACTGATGTTTATTTCACATCAGTCAGTACCTTGTACTTTTTTGGTTGTTTTTTTCACTAAACTCAAAATTCTAGTGAACCAGAACCAAAAAGGCAAAGATCAAGCTAAAATTGGCAAGCTATGGCTACAAGGCGAGTTTGATAATTTCTCCATATTAGCTATTTTTACCTGCATTTTGCTCTTTGCTATAGTTTGGCATTTATTGAATAAACCCGCTATGTGTTAAATGAGTCTTGTATAACACGTCACGTGTCTTAAATATTGCCTATGACACCCATGCGGCATGGGTTCATTGAGGTTGACTGGAATGAGAGAATAACCTAAACATGGCCATGTCCATGCCATGTTTAGGGTATTTTCTCCTTCCAGTCTACCTCTATGACCCTTGGGCCTTGTTCACACCTATGCATTTTTATTGTTTTTTTTGCATTTTGCAGATTTGCCCTACAGTCTATTTAACATTGTTTCCAATGAAGCACACTCTGTAGTGCAAATATGCAAAAAGCACTAAAAATGCATAGGTGTGAATCAGGCCTAAAAGTGGGATAGTTCTACAATATTTAAAAATATACTATAGGCACAAAAATAACTTTAGCTTAATGAAGCAGTTTTGGTGTATGAATCATGCCCCTGCATTCCTACATGCTGTCTCACGGCTCAATTCTCTGCCATTTAGCAGTTAAATAACAGATTTTTTAGTTTTTTTGTCTTTCGGCCTGACTGAGCCTAGTCATGCCTTGTGTCAGTCACTCACACTGCCTCCCTAAAATTTTGCTGTCAAGAGACATCCAATGTTTAGAATTCCTTTACTGTACATTGGGGTTGATTTTCTAAAACTAGAGTGCAAAATGTGGTGCATCTGTGCATAGTAACCAATCAGCTTCCAGGTGGTATTGTGAAAGCTGAACTGAACAAGCTGAAGTTGGAAGCTGATTGGCTACCGTGCACAGCTGCACCACCAGATTTTGCACTCTGTTTTGTGTTTACAATTTCTCATCTGATTCATGCACTGTAATTTGCCTGTAGGAGCCACCTCCTATATGTTATGTGCTTAAGGTTCAATTTACAGAGCACTCAGAGGAGATTAAAAACCTCTACAGTGAGCAAATTCTTATGGGAAAATTAAACCCTTTTTTCATGGCTGTGTGAGCTGTCAGTCACATCCTGGGGACGAGGTTTAACTAGGGCTGCCTCACCTGCATCCATTCCATGGACAGAAACAAAAGTGATTAAACGCCTAAATGGCAGAGAAACTAAAGGTGTATGGTCTATACACAAACTGATTGAGCTAGTTTTGTTGTCGATTACTTGTAGTATCCCTTCTAGTAGCGAATTGATGTATGTAAGCTGCATTTTATGGGTAGTTTTTGAATTTTATATTTAAACAGATGTGTATTTCACATCAGTGAGTACCTTGCACTTTTAAGTAGTGAATTGATGTGTGTAACCTGCATCTGTTTGTATTGGATGTTGATAACTTTGTTTTAAGTATAATAAAAAGACAACTTATTAAGACATTTTGTATGCTTTTTTTTTTTACTTGAGACAAGTTGATAGTCTGAATTTACTATTTGCCAATGTGTTTTGGTGTGTGCATTTAACAAAGGGGATGTGTGTGCGCAATGCCCAAGCATATATTATATTTTGCTCCCTGCATAAGATTACTACTGACTTAAACATAGGTTTTTATAATACTCGTCGTAGGTGAGGTCAGTGTATGCCAGTTAGCCAGGTCAGTGTAGTGTATGTATGTCAGGTAGGTAGGTAAGGTGAGGTCAGTGTATGTATGTCGGGTAGGTGAGGTCAGTGTAATGGTCAGTGTGTCAGTTAGGTGAGTTTAGTGCCCATCATTGATGGGCAGCACTGGTAAGCCAGGCAGCAACCAGCAAGTTAGCTTACCCCCCACCACACAACCCCACCACCCAGCCAAAAACACCCGCGACATGACAACCCCGGATCCCCCCATGGTGCCACCATCGGCCTTCGGGCTGAAGCCCCTGGTCTTTTTGACACCTAGCAACGCCCCTGGGTACGGGGACACCTCTGCCCTTGACATGAGAACACTTTCTTTCTGATAGATCAGGCAGTACTGGAAGGGAAATCATGACACAAAAGGTATGTGTGTATGCTGTCTGCTAGAGCTTTCAGTATCTTTGACATAATTGCCCCAAAGGATTCTATAAAGACGATTTTTGATACTTGAGACCAGTGCTATATTTTTCTCTACCTGCTCTATACCAGATCCTTTTAATGGTTATTCCCACAGTTTCTTTCAGTGAACTGGTCCCATCTAGGGTGACCACATTTGCAAACTGCCCCGCCCCTTCCCTATATAAGAACTGTCTGATGGAGGAGGAGCATGGACAATGGGAGCATTCTTTTTCCGGGTGCGGCGGGTGGCGTGATTGACAATGATTTTACATCGGGAGACTCTTTTTTAAATTTTTTGCACATGTGTTCCCCACTGTACACCTCCCCCTCCTGCACATATGTTCCCAACTGCACACCCCCGCACATATTTTCCCCACTGTACACCCCCCACACATATGATTCCAACTGTACACCTCCCTCCCCCCGCACATATGTTCTCCCTTGTACACCTCCACCGGCACATATGTTCCCCACTCTACATCTCCCCCCCGCACATATGTCCCCCACTCAACACTCCCCCCCGCACATATGTTCCCCACTCTGCACCTCCCCCCACACATATGTTCTCCACTCTATACCCCCCCGCACATATGTTCTCCACTCTACACCTCCCCCTGCTCATATGTTCCCCACTCTACACCTCCCTACCTCACATATGTTCCCCACTCTACACCTCCCTACCTCACATATGTTCCACACTCTACACCTCCCCACACACATATGTTCCCCACTCTACACCTCCCGCCCCCGCACATATGTTCCACACTGCACAATAAACATGACAGCAGTGGTGGCCTCACCTGGAGGAGAGCGGCACTGCTGCCTGTCCTCCTGTAACAGATCCCCGACAGTCTGAGCAGAGGAGAGAGGGAAAATCGTGGCAAGCCAGGACATGCTTGTTCCCCGTTGAAAACCTCCACCCCGCACATATGTTCCCCACTCTACACCCTCCCCCCTGCACATATGTTCCCTACTCTACACCCCCCCCCCCCCCCCGCACATATGGTCTCCACTGTATACAAGGCACTGCACAATAAATATGACAGCAGTGGTGGCCTCACCTGGAGGAGAGTGGCGCTGCTGCCTGTCCTCCCATAACAGATCCCCCAACAGTCCTGGGACAGACCTGGAAAATGCGGGACTGTCCCGTGCTATCCTGGACACGTGGTCAACCTAGTCTCATTAGTGTCAAACTTAGAACCATAACAAGCAATTTACCCACTGCTTTCTGGTCACAATCACGATGCTCAATGCAGAAGGAACTTTAATCTAAATTTTAATGTGGAACTAGGGGCCTACAGCAGTGCAGGCTTCAAGTTAAAGATCTGGAACCACATTTTCCATTTGACAAGATGGAGATTGTGATGTCACCACTCCACCTCTTCACCTTGTTCCATCAGAATGCTTTGCATTTACTGAGAAAATTGTTCACTGTATGGTGCTCATGCTAAGTGAGCAACCTCCTGTGATCACAATGCAGCAGGGCAGCCGCTCAGCATGGGACCCGGAAGCTAGTGGAGATCACTGGAGCAGCCGGGGCTACAAAGTGAATTTTAGCTTCCACAAGGATCCCACAGGTATGGCACATGCATACTTACATTGGTCCCAAATTCACTTATGCAACTATGCAAAAATATTGATACCTGGAATTCATCTTTAAATTTAAATACAGAAAAAAAACGTAATCAACTTAAGAAGTAAAAAATATTAATAAAACTGTGACGTTTTAAATGCAGATTTTTAGTGACTTGTCATTTATCAGCATACAATAATATTAAAAAAAAAAACTTAGGCAGGAAGTATATTAAAATGGTGTACTAATTAAAAGTTTTAAAGATACATTTTGGTCTGTGTATCTAGGTTTCAGTTACCTCTTGCCATTGAAGTATTACTAAACCCAGGACCCTGCATTCACTATATCTGGTCTCCCACAGTCACAGAGCAAACTGCTAAATACCTTTTCTCATTAGCAGTATATAGCAGTTTTGTGGCTTCTACTAGTGTCTGGTTAAAGCTTGTAGGAGGAGTTGTCATACTGCACTGGCTGTACTATCATGATGCAGGACCATTGACCCTCTGTCTGGACAGTGCTGATTAGCCCTGTGCTGATCACATTCACTCTCCCAAGGAACCGCCTCTCGTTTCACCGCCCACACCAAACACTCTGGCATACTTGGCGACTTGTTCGTCCTACACATCTCCAATAGCAACACTTAAGGTAATCTCTTACAATGTTTGGGGTCTCTGTTCTGCATGCAAGCATAGCAAGCTGTGGGCACTGAAAAAGTCAGGGTCATAGGGGATCTTCCTACAGGAGACGCATTTTACCCCCATTGGTGCCTAAGCTACCCACTCATCTGTATAGTCAGTGGTTTCTAAGCACCTCTAAGTGTAGGGGCACAGCTATCGAGATCCATAAATCCTGTCCTTTCCAGCCCATTTGAAAAAAGTTGGATCCTCAGGGCCGGTATGTTCTCTTGAAAGGTACCATTGCTGGGAAAATGTTCACATTTGCCACAATTTATGCCCCTAATACCAACCAACATACCTTCTTGGACACAGTCCTAGAACAACTGGCAGACTTTAAGAAGGGCTCCCTGATCCTTGGGGGAGACTTTAACGTTAGTCCTGACCCTTTAATTGACACCTCTCATAGGCGACCTTCCCATTCTCATAAAACAAGAAAAGCCGCTCCAGGTGAATGAGTCTCTGGTTATCCCCAAACACACTAGTCAGGTGCTAGCCCAGCTCGCATGCTGTATAACATAAGAAAATGATTCCGGATGGCTGCACTTCCAAAAATCTTTTTATTGAAGCTATATATGACAAGTGGTTGACAGATGGAGCAGGGGACAAAAAGGTAGACGTGTTTCATGCAAATGTTAGCGCTTAGTCATTACCATTCTCATGCTTTCCTCAAACACTTTCGCAAAAGCCCTTCAGTCTCACCTTTTGATGGATAGCTGGAGAGTGCTTCACCCTTCGGAAAGGAACTTCAGCTACTATTCTAAAGTCCACAATGTCTATACCCGCAATGACCTCCTTTGTGTAGATCGTCCTACCCTTGAACTTCTGCAGTCGGCATCCATTAGGAACATTACTGTCTCAATCCATGCTCCAGTTATGATCACCCTAGCCCTGCCACCTGACACCCATAGGGCCTGGTCGTGGCGCCTAAATGAAAATCTGTTGGACAACACTGCGGTAGTCTCGGGGGTCACAGATGTCTTAACCCATTACTTTAAGGAGAATACTACAGAGGGCCTTAGCAAAGGGATTGTCTGGGAGGGTCAAGAAGGTGCGCCAAGCAGATTTTAGGAGGGTACTTCAAGCTCTTCAACAAGCTGAACTTCGGCATAAGCATAGCGGAGACCCCTAAACATTGACGAGGCTGACTGAACTGAGAGAGCTGTTTTTGTGCTTGCTAGATTGCCAAGTCCATAAGCAGTTGAGATACCTGTCTCATAAGTATTATGAGCACGTTAATAAATGTGGTCGTATGCTTGCGAGAGCTCTTCGAAAGAAACGCGCACAAATATACATACATAAGCTTCACTCTCCTTCTGGAGAGAGCGTGGCCCAGTTCTCTAAAATTGCCTCAGGGTTTTGGGATTATTATGCTGAACTGTATAAATTACATTTGAGTTTGCCCCCAGACGCCCAAGCAGCTAGGCTGCCTGCTATTCAGGAATACTTGGCCATTGCTGACCTCCCTCCCTTGACAGACGAACAACGCTCTGCTTTGGGATCTCCTATTACATCTGCTGAGATTGGGTTAACTGTGAAGTCCTTGCCTAGTGGAAAAGCCCTGGTCTCAATGCGTTCACCAAGGCATTTTTTTCCCCTTCTGTCAGACTTCATGTGCAGTTATTTCAACTCCATAGCAGGTGGCAGTGCCATTCCCCCACAGGCACTGTTGGCTCACAGCTCAGTGCTCCCAAAGGAAGATAAAGACCCTACTGTACCCTAAAGCTATCGTCCCATATCCCTCCTTAATGTGGATATTAAAAGTCTGGCAAAATTGTTAGCGAACCAACTGAAACACCTTATGCCCCATATCATCCACCCAGACCAAATGGGATTTATTACAGGTCGTGAAGCTAGAGACAATTCCATTAGAGCGATCCAACTTATTCACTGGGCTTGTAACGGTTGGGATCTTCTGCCCTACATAATCTTGTCAACAGATGCAGAAAAAGCAGTTGACAGCGTTTACTGGTCATACCTGTGAGCGGTGTTAGAGGTCCTGGGGTTAGGTTCGAATATGCTGACATGGATTATGGCTCTGTATTCAACCCCCAGCGCACAGGTCAAAGTTAATTAACCTCTCTCTTCACAATTCTTGATCAGTAATGGCACGAGGAAGGGGTGCCCTCTTTCACCCCTCCTTTTTGCTTAGGTACCTGAGCCTTTATTACGCATAGTGCGAGTGAACGCGGATATTAAGGGTTTGCAGGTTGGTAATACTGAGCACAAACTGTCAGTGTATGCTGATGACGTGCTATTTCGTCTTACGGACCCCTTGATCTCACTGCCAAACCTGATGCGAGAACTTAAACATTTTGGAACGCTCTCAAATTTCCAATTTAATTTCACAAAGAGATTCTTTGTGATTCGGAGATTCTTCCCGTTCAATTGCCTCCCTCCTCGGAAAGTAATCTACAGGCTGCCTTTCACTTCACCTGGGCCAAATCTTCCTTGAGATACTTGGGCATTCAGCTCATGGATCGCTTTGATACCCTGTCTGCTTCTAACTATCCCCCACTTCTTACCATGATTAATAGGGATCTATCACAATGGACTTAGACTGGTTTCACTTGATTGGGGCAGGTAAATATTATAAAAATGAATATTCCTTCACGAATACTCTTCTACCTGCAGATGATAACTGTGCCCCTGCACAGAGGCTTCTTTACCCAATTTTCTAGCATGGTATGGAATTCACGAAAACCACAAATTGCTCTGAGAGTGCTGAGGCACCCAAAACATGCAGGTAGATTGGGAATCCCAGACATACAGCGATACTACAGGGCTATTGGTCTTCACAGGATCCTAAACTGGCGCTTCCATACTTACTCTAAGCTTTGGGTCTCCCTGGAAAAATACATGGCTGGTCGGAATTTATCCTACGTTCCGTGGCTGTTTCGGGAGCACAGGGGGTTGTCAGACATTACTTCCCCATTGAAGACCCATGCTCTTGCAGTCTGGGATCGGCTCAATCTAATATTAGATTTAGCCCCTCCTGTGTCCCTACTGTCCTTGCTTGGGGGGTTCCTGTGGTTTTCTCCCGGAGAACAAATGGCATTTTTTGGGCCCTGGATAGACAATGATAATGCCAGCTGTGGTAAACTCCTGAGGAATGGTAGACTGCTGACCTTTGAGACCCTGAAAGCTAGACATAGAGGTTCCCAGATGGATTTCTGGAGGTACAGGCAACTCCACCACTTTTTGAGGTTCATGGCCACGCTATATGGGATATTTCCTCTCTCCCACCTTTGAACGCTTTTTTGTAGAAGAAGAGCCGGTTCCACATATGGTCTCGGAACTATATTGGCTGCTAGGTTCTGCTACCTCCGAATCTAAGCCTACATATATATGGGTCTGGGAGAGGGACTTAGGGCTTGAATTCACCACAGCTCAGCTGACTTACCTTTACCAGCTCACTCACTCCAGCTCTATTGATTCTAAAAAGCAGAAAACAAACTACAAACTAGTGTGATTTTGTCACACTGGTATCCGGTACCAGCTGATCTGGCATGGATATACCTCTCTACTCCTGAGCACTGTTGAAGAGGCTGTGGTCACCGCAGTACTCAATTACACTTGTGGTGGGAATGCCCTGTAACCCTTTTGGGTAGACATCTAGTCTCAGATAAAGGTCATCTTAGGCCTGGATATTTCTTTTTCCCCGATTCATTTCCTCCTTCATGTCCCTTCCATCCCGATTAGCCAATACAAAAAAAAGTGTATTGCCCCATTTATTGAATGCAGCAAAGCGTTTGCTCCCAATTTATTGGAAGCGAACACAAGTCCCTAGGACTGGATAGCAACTTTCAGAGGCACTTGTGTCCACTTTACCAGTGTCTGGTCATCTTGACTGAACTACATATATGATCCTGGGCAAATGTCCTCCAGCTTAGATCTGCTATTGCGGGAATTAGCAGAATCATCCCTTAGGAATCATATTAAGCCATGCAAAAAGTGAGGTAAGGTCCATTCTTTGTTGGGATGCGACTCTCCCCATCTCCTTGAATACATTTTTTTGCCACTACAGGATGGCGGGCTTTGTGTTGGCGAGGGTATTTACGGCGAGAACCAAGGATTTCCTTCTCTTTTTTCCCTTCCTTTACTTTTTTCTGTCTTCTCTTTGAACAACAATTATGTTTTTTGTTTTGGGAAATCTGGTTGCTGCACCAATTAACAAAGTATTAGGCTGATATATAGTACCAGTGTCTTGCCACTGTAGGGGAAGCCACCTCTTCTGAGGTTGGTGCAGTTTCTTCCCCTCAGTGTTTATCATCTGCCTCAGGATGGCCCTGGTGAAGGTGATGTGTTGGGAGAGGCTTGATGGATGCAATTTTTGCCCCCCACCCCTGACACTGTGGCCGGCCGGGCTACTCTATAGTTGCAATAGTATTTTCATTGGCATTTGCTGGCTGAGTGCTGATTAATGGGCTTACCTGTCAAGGTTCTTCTTTAATTTCTTTGCTACATTTTTATGCCAGTTGGTGACAGCACCGTAGGGGCTACCCCCACTTTCTAATGGGGAGAGCCCTACTGTTACCTAGTTATTCAACTGTTGTTCCTCTTTTTATTCTTTTGTTTATTATTTGAATAGCACATTTTCTACATTTTATACATGTTCTTCTAAGCCTATGGCTTTGGTCTATTGGAAATGTTTGATATGACGTGTCATTTTGTAAAACTTAAATAAAGATTATACAAAAGAGTGTACTTACACTAGGCGATCCGTACAATGCTTAAGCCTGTTTAAGCCACCAAAGTTCAGTTCATTTGACTAGTGTGATTGCTCCACATTGTGCTCGGGCACAGTTCAGCATAGCACGTCCTGGTCTGCTTGGAGATGTGGGCATGGCCACGGTACATTTAAACTCACCATGGTACACATCTGTGTGAGGCAGAAGCGATTAGGTAACTGTGCCTGGGCCTGGTAAAATACAGGGCACAGGTGAGCTGGGTAGGAGGAAAATTATGCTTTTGTATGGTACAAGACAACCATGCCTACTATGAGTTCATCCTAAAGCTAGGTACACACTATCAGTATCAACTATCACTATCAACCCGCTGGGTTGAAGGAAAAACAAACTGAGGTGCTCAAGAGGAGCTCACTGTACTAACTATCCAATGTTAGTAGAGCAATCTCCCCCACTGAGCAACTGTGTTTTTATAGGGGGATTGCCCCCGCCAGAACACACCATCAGAACACACCATCAGTGCTCTCAGCCATTGTCTGAGAGCGCTGATCGGATGCCAATCGGCAGATAATTTTATACAGAAGCCGGACGTTCGGTTGGCTTCTGTCGGACCGGTTGCTGTATACATTGGGCGATTGTTGGACGGTTTCTGTTAAAGCGACCCATACTCGACCCATGTGTAAGAGGCTTTAGTGTGAAACACTATTGATTCCAGATTTCTGTTAATGTCACAGTTTGGTTTAACCACTTAAGACCTGAAGTGATTGGACTGCAGCATCCTCTTCCTGTGACATGTGCAATGCAATTTTCCTTCTCTCTGTTCCCAGTATCACCAATCACAAACAAACCATCTAGGCAGGTTTGAATCTATTTGGTGAATGCATGAAATTTAAAAAGGTAAGCATATGGTGCTGGGGATAGGTGGAGGGACTAAAGGAAACCTGTTGCTTTAGCATGAATGGGCTAAACATAGGTTTGCTTTAAGGAAAATATATAAAACTTCACTGTTATATTATGGAGTATGTTACCGGTTGCTTGACCGACATAACAAAAGCTAAAAAATACAACGGACACTGTATGTAATCAAAGTCTGCTGCCTTTCCTGTAATTAAACATAAACATATAATGTAAAACTGTTACAATTACTGGTTTTATTTTAGGACAACATTCACATCCCACACCGATCTGTGCTGTAAGCTGTCGTTTGCCCCAAATCTGCACTGCCAGCTCAGGCTCTCTGTGAATTTAATTGGCACTTGTGGAAAAGTAACAAGTTGTTTTCCTTGCTAAAATTGGCTTCTGTGGTTTACAGTCATTCACTGAAAAGAGGGAGCCTTTCTTGTCCTTTCTCAAGCGCCTTAATTACTTCTGATCCATCAGATGCCAGGAACTGTACCAAGCTTATTTAAAGGAAACCTGTGCTGAGAGAAATATGGAGGCTTCCTTTGCTGACCTTCACTTCTGAAAACACTGGGTGCCTGTTTGTAAAGTTGTTTAATTAGATTCCGTTTTTTTAGAAATTGTGCTTTAAAATATATATCTTTATTTCACCAAACTAAGCTTCATTGACATAAAGCCCAGCTCCAGCTAAATACAGCTGAGAATGTGGAAACTGGTCAGGTTTTATTGCTGCTTGTGACACCTTTGGGGAGGTTTCCCCTCACATTTTGTTCTTGTGACACCAGGACAAGAAAATGAGTCAGATGGAGGTCACTAGGACAGATAGGCACAGACAGCAATAAAGACCTCACTGAGGTCACAGACCTGATACAAGGATTTGAATATTATGTATCCTAACCATGATATGTATCATGTTAATTCCAGGTGAGTGAAATGCCAGATAGTGAACTAAAGATTGGTATGATCGTAGGCAGTACCCAGGCTGCTTTGCACTTGACCATCTCCAGCAACTGGGTTACCACCAAATTTACAGGTGCCAGGACACCCCAGAGTGTCAGCTAAACCTGGTACTGTCCTGTAAGGATGGTGGCCGGAGGCCAGAGCTTCCCATCCTCCTAACTTCTGTCCCGTTCCCAGGAGTACTCACACACTGGGGTGGATAGGTTGGCACTCAAAGACGCATTTCTCACTCCTCTCCCCCAGACATTGGCTGTAATAAATACTTCTCTCTTAAATATTCACATAGAGGCCAAATCTTTTAAATTAACTTCTTTTACTATTCTAAGGCAGTAGTTGATACAGAATATTATATATAATGGTAGATAATTCAACATTCCTGATAATGGATAAGGTATTAAAGGGTTTCATCTTTGGAGATGCTTATACCTCTGGTGAGGGTTTAAATGAATTTTCCGTAACCTCCATCATCAGCTCACCAGCCGACCATTATTCTGTCCCCGAAGGGGAGAACACCAATTCCTGGCTTACTGTCCCTTGTAGAGCTATACTCCATCTCAGGTGAGAATCACATTCATTGCTTATGTGTTCTTTGCGGGGGGACTCCTCAAGAATATTTTCTGCAAGCCTTCCTTATCCTAGGATTCTCTAAGCAAGACCCAGACCCATCTATAAAAGGGACACCCAGAAGCCCTCCACAAAATGGAGGAGCAACTCTAAAAGGACCTAAGTCTGACTCCACTTGCCTACAGCCCAAAAACTCCCACCACCTGAATAAAAAATACTGCGGTTGGCCTCTCGCCTAATCATTGTGGTAATGCAAGTGTTTTAATGAGTTACTGCAGCAAACTGCAATGAACATACTGTGGCGTGGTCTTATTAATTTTGAATTCTAACGCACTAAGCTATCTGATACCTGATGCACTTGCATTGCAGAGCACCAAAATGCATAGTAATGCAACACTATGCATAAATGGTGCACTGTATCTGCATAAATAATGTAGGCCTGTTGTGGTACATATTGTTAAAACCCCCTCAGACTGAAAAGGTGTGATGCTTAAACCAGTGGTGTGACCTTACTAAAACTATATAAAATAGGAAAAGCCGGCAACAAAAGATACAAGGGCTGATGCATTTCAGCACACCGCCACTGTGGTGCTGTGACCAAGGCGGTGTGCCGAAACGCGACAGCACTTGTATCTTTTTACATGTACCAATAAACGTTTACATTTGGATATAGACATGGAGTTGCCGGATTTTCCTATTCTGTCTGTTGCCTAAGTGTTGTCCGGAGGACACAACAGCCTGAGCACCCTATTGTGGACTCTATTTCTACACTCAGAAGACTCCCTTGGTGTGAGCGCTGCATTCCTTTTCATTTACTAAAATGATACTGCTTAAAACTCACCAGACTGTTGTAGGAGCTGCTGGTTACTTGTTCCCTCTGTTCCTGCTTAGCCGGGCAACACGCATTTGCATCTTGCATTCAGGCACAAGAAATCAGTCCATGGGCTGGTTTTTGTTGTTGTATTGGGAAAAACAACTTGTATAGGGTAATAGGGTATAAGGATGATGGGATGCCCAACTTGACTTGAAGAACAACAGATGAGAACAAACATCCTTCTCTATGTACAAAAAGAGATGAAGATCCTGGACTTTACTCCCTCCAGAATAAACAAAGTCTCTATGGATCAGTGGCAAAGTTCTTTATGAACTATTAGCTCTCAGTCCTCTTTAATGTAATAGCACAGAGTTGCAAACTGTATGCAAAAAAATCTTGTCTCCTCTGTAGAACTTCACCCAGTTCTGACGCTTGCAGATACTTCCAGCTGCTTGACTACCAGCTCACCAGTGTTGCCAAACTACCAGACTGAAATTCACTGACACGACACTCAAAATTTACTGGCACAGCCAAGTTTTTACTTTAATTTTCCAAAAGTTATAAAATTACAGTTTTGATAGCAAATTTTAGCACCTAAGCTACAAACAAGTACAATATGCAATTAGCAATGTTTAAGATAGATATTAAGGTACAAAAACATATTTCTTATGTTATTTTCAATATAGTAAGAGCAGGTTAATATAACCCATCAGATTTTGTCACCTATGTCCGACTGGAGAGATCTCCCCTTAATTTCTGTTCCATCACATGTGCTACCCCAGAAAGTGAGGGGAAAAAACTGGCAGCCACCAGGATTACCAGAATTTATGTCCCCAATTCTAAAGACCTCCTGTCTCCATCACTCCATGACGTCACCTCCTGTATCCATCAATCCATGACCTCCTGTCTCCATCACTCCATGACCTCCTGTCTCCATCACTCCATGACCCCCTGTTTCCATCCCTCCATCACCTCCTGTCTCCATTCCTCCATCACATCCTGTCTCCATCGCCTCCATCAGCTCTTGTCACCATCACCTCCTGTCTCCATTCCTCCTGTCTCCATCACTCCATCCCTCCTTCACCTGCTGTCACCATCCCTCCTTCACCTTCTGTCTCTATCCCTCCATCACCTCCTGTCTCCATCACCTCTTGTCTCCATCACCTCTTGTCTCCATCACCTCCTGCCTCCATCACCTCCTGTCTCCATCACTCCATCCCTCCTTCACCTCCTGTCTCCATTCCTCCTTCACCTCCTGTCTCCATCCATCCTTCACCTCCTGTCTCCATCCCTCCATTTCTCCATTACCTCCTGTCTCCATCACCATTCCTCCTTCACCTCCTGTCTCCATCACCAAATCCCTCCATTACCTCCTGTCTCCATCACCTCTTTTCTCCATCACTCCATTCTTCCATTACCTCCTGTCTCCATTACACCATTCCTTCATTACCTCCTGTCTCCATCACGCCATTACCTCCTGTCTCCATTACACCATTACCTCATGTTTCCATCAATCCATTCCTCCATTACCTCCTGTCTCCATTACCTCCTGTCTCCATCACTCCATTCCTCCATCACCCCCTGTCTCCATCACTCCATCCTTTGCTTCATTACACAATTTCTATGTCTCTCTGACTATCCCTCCATGCCTTGCTCCATCCCTTCATCTGTCCATCTCTCTGTCATCCAATCTATACCTCCATTCCTTACTCTTTCCATCTCTCTGTCCATCTCCCTCCCTCATCACTCCACCACCCAGTTTTCTTAATCGTTCTTTGACAGACACAGCCTTCTATCTTCAAAACGATAGGGTTATATCGCCTCCACAGGAGAAGGACTAGGCAGAAACAAAAAAACAAAACACTTGACCACTCCCATGGGCCATCCACAGTCAGTATATAACCCCCTCCCTGCTCTAGGCATTCAGTTTTTTTCTGCCTAGTCAGGAGTAAGGACTTCCCTTCTGGGATCGCTAGTCCTGGGAATTTTTGTGTGTTATTTTCTTTTTTTCCTGGATCTTTTTCCAGTGAGATCTACAATCAACTGCTGGACTGGATGACGGACTGGATACTTAGATCCAGGGGTCACCCCAGTCTGGCCAGCCAGGGCGTGCAGACCGCAGCTACACGCTAGGTGGGCTGCGACATAGCCCCACTGGACAGGGGCTGGCCCTGCAAGTTAAACGTCTCGCGAGGTCGCATATTTCTCCCATGAGAAGCCATGGTTTTGTGTCCTCTGTGAGGGGCTCCGATCTGTGCCCTCTGTGAGGGGCCCCGGTTTGTGCCCCCTGTGAAGGGCCACGGTGCCAGCCACTGAGTCTGTTGGGCTAGATGGTTCGGACAGATGATATCTCTGGGCTATCCTGTCAGGGATCGGTTTCCTCCTTTCCCGGTTATGGCGCATTCTTTTCGGGCAATTAATGCTTCTTGGGCCATCTGTCATCAGGCGGCCGTTGCGCAAGTTGGCAAGGTGACCACTGGTCGTTGGTGTACATTTTCACAAGTTCTATGAAGCGGGTGGTTTGGCATCTGCAGATGCCTCTTTTGGCCGCAAGTTTTTTTTTTGCAGGCCACTGTTTTAAGGGTCTATTCCCTCTTGAAGGGGTATCGTTCAGGTTGGTTTCCAGCTTGTCCTGGGTAAAGTTTCTGTTACCTGGTTGGCTCTTGTATTAGCCTTGGGATTTTTTGTTTTCCCACCCCTCATGTTGGCACCGCTTTGGGACGTCCCTATCGTTATGAAGATAGAAGGCTGTGTCTGTCAATGAACGATTGAGAAAGTAGGATTTTTTACTTACGCTAAAATCCATTTCTCTGAGTTCATAGACAGACACAGCACCCACCCCTCTACGGAGTTCTTTTGATACTTCTGTTACTGCTTGCTACTAAACTGAATGCCTAGAGCAGGGAGGGGGTTATATACTGACTGTGGACGGTCCATGGGAGTGGCCAAGTATTTTTTTTCGTTTCTGCCTAGTCCTACTCCTGTGAAGGCGATATAACCCTATCGTTATTGTAACGAGCCCCTTGCTCGCTCGGTTCCACTCTCCTGACACTCCTCTGCAGCTATTGAATCAGATTGCAACGTCTGATGGTTCGGTCATCCAATGGTCCGGGACTAGAACCATAGCTTTGTGCCGTTCTAGTCCAGTTGTGATAGCTCAGAACAAACACCAGGCAGGCTGTATGTAGGTTCAAACAGGAATCTATCCTTTATTGCAAAATACAGGCTTTAATACACTCAAAGTGGAGGTGCAGACCTCCTGCTCATATTACTCTAACAATACAGCTGTAACCTAATTAACCTAATTAACATGAGCTAATTAACTAATCGCTTTAGACAGCCTAGATGACTCAGACATGACCGTTAGGCCAGACTGGCCGTCTTGTAGTTCAGAAAATCCAATCAACATTATCACAATCAACATAGACTCTTCTTCACACAATAGCAGAGTTAATTAACACAAATAACAATGGGGATCTAATGACTCTTAGATCCCATAGTAGACGTATTTACAATACACATTTTAGCAGACAATAGACAGACAGGTGTTGGAATTTACATCAGCATCTCCTAACAGTATCAGCCACTATTCCAATATGGCAAATCCAGGGTCCCCAGGCATACAGCTCACAAAGAGCACCATTCCCCCAAATGCAAGGGCCCCTGATCGATCGGCAAGAGGCTTGCATACAGTCCCCTCCAAAAGTCTCTTTCCCGGCTAGGTCTGTCACATTTCTCCCCTTTCGGCATGAGACTAACACAGGAGAAGACCCCAGACGGGTTGACTCCGAAGTTAGTCAGTAATTCCAGTCCTCTAAAGCCTGTACCCACACAGTACCCCAAACAAATTGTTCCAAACAAAGCATTACTCACCCATCCAACCTCTGTCTCTCTCAGAGAACATATCTGCCGCTGGGGAGAGGCCTGGACTGGCCCTTCTCCCTGGAGTCCTTTCTGCCGCTGGAGAGAAGACAGGGTGTCTGGGCTCACTCCGTCATGCTGTTGGGGATCTGGGCCGACTGCCCAGCATCCCTGGGGTATACAGGTGGAGACTGAAGTCCCATCCACCTTCATGGGACATCCATCCTCTGTTAGTTGAGGGCAGAGTCCAGCAGTACTTGGCCCTGTTGCCAGCCCTTCTGCTGGAAACCCCACACCATCTGCTCCGGCTAACTGTTGGGGAGGGACGACGAACACCTCCTCTCCCTTCTCCCCCTGTATCCTGATCTGCTGCTGGGAAGTGACCACCTCCTTCTCACCCTGAGCCTCCGGAACCACCGCAGGTGTAGGACAGAGATCTTGGACCCTCTGTCCGGTTGCCAGCGCTTCAGCTGGGGAAGTTCCTTGTGACTTCACAGATACTTCTGTTGGTGCTGGGCAGAGCATAATGAAGTTTGGCCCTAATAACAGCTCCTCTTCTGCTGGAGGCTCACCAGGTTGTTCTTCCTCAGCAGAAAAGTCTATCAAATCCCCTGTCTCTGCAACTGGTGTCTGAGGATAAAGGTTCACCATCTCCTCTCCGTGGAACCCAGAAGATGCTATCAGTGCTGGACAGAGGTTAGTAGAGCTCTGTCCTGTTGTCAGCACTTCAGGTTTGGGGACGGCAATCTTCAGATTTTCCACTGCCGATTCTCTGGCATTCTGCTGGACAGGCACATTCCTCCATCCAAGATCATCCAATGCAGAAACAGGTTCATCAAGGTCAGTCAGCACTTGCTGCATCCGCCATAAGACATCCACCTCCATAGCTGCGGGTGCAGGTTGGCAAAGCACACCGTTACTCTGCCACATTGTCAACTCTTCAGCCAGGATTTCAGAGTTGTCAACTGGTATTTCATGATAGTCCCAGGCAAAGGGAGCACCACCCTGCTGCTGAGCAGAGTCTAACAGCTGTTTGTAGGCGATCTCCAACTCCCATTCCTGAACGGCCAGAAACTCCAAATCTTCCAGTGCCCAGTGCACTTCTGAGACATTCAGTCTCCGCTCTCTGTGCTCCATTATTTCCTCCAAACGCCACTCCCGATCACTTCCAAAGTCAGGGTCCCTGGACAGCCTCCCAGGCCATCGTAGTCAAAGCCTTCTGTGGGGCTGTCATCCGCTGTCCATGGGCACACTTGGGCTACATACCACTGGAGGGCTCTGTAGCATTTCTGCCTGGATCAGCCTGTTTAACTCGGCTGTCCACTCCTGGTTCGGCTGTTCCCCCAAAAAGAGCATTCGCACTTCATACTGCGACCAGTACCTTACGTGGATGGAGGGGAGAACTTTTCCCTGGTGTCGCTGCTCATGGGCTAGCGCTTCCTTCCAGAGTTCACAGCGGATAGAATCTAACCATCCTAGCAGGACCTGCTCTGATACTGGTCCTCTTTGCTGTATCTCCTTCTCTCGCAACCTCCTTCTGAATTCCTCATCCATGGTGGCTGGTATCTCTCCTCTCCTGCTATCCTGCTATTTTGGATCCGGGTGATGGTTTGGATGTGTTCACGGCAAGGAAGCACGATCCCACCATTCCCTCCACGGCTCTCAAGTAAGTCTTTCAGCGCGGCTCTCCTGCAGGCTGGTTTGGAGTGTCCCAGTAACTGGAGAGCAAATCCTACGGCTGCCAACCAATGTAACAAGCCCCTTGCTCGCTCGGTTCCACTCTCCCGACACTCCTCTGCAGTTATTGAATCAGATTGCAACGTCTGATGGTTTGGTCATCCAATGGTCCGGGACTAGAACCACAGCTCTGTGCCGTTCTAGTCCAGTTGTGATCGCTCAGAACAAACACCAGGCAGGCTGTATGTAAATTCAAACAGGAATCTATCCTTTATTGCAAAATACAGGCTTTTATACACTCAAAGTGGAGGTGCAGACCTCCTGCTCATATTACTCTAACAATACAGCTGTAACCTAATTAACCTAATTAACATGAGCTAATTAACTAATCCCTTTAGACAGCCTAGATGACTCAGACATGACCGTTAGGCCAGACTGGCCGTCTTGTAGTTCAGAAAATCCAATCAACATTATCACAATCAACATAGACTCTTCTTCACACAATAGCAGAGTTAATTAACACAAATAACAATGGGGATCTAATGACCCTTAGATCCCATAGTAGACGTATTTACAATACACATTTTAGCAGACAATAGACAGACAGGTGTTGGAATTTACATCAGCATCTCCTAACAGTATCTGTGCCCGCATTATGAATCAGCCACTATTCCAATATGGCAAATCCAGGGTCCCCAGGCATACAGCTCACAAAGAGCACCATTCCCCCAAATGCAAGGGCCCCTGATCGATCGGCAAGAGGCTTGCATACAGTCCCCTCCAAAAGTCTCTTTCCCGGCTAGGTCTGTCACAGTTATGAAGATAGAAGTCTGTGTCTGTCAATGAACTCAGAGAAATGGATTTTACGGTAAGTAAAAAATCCTATTTTTCCATTATTAACAAATAAAAATACTCTTGAGCGCTTCCATACCAAATGTGCTCACTACTTACTAAAAAGTATATGAATAATAAACACTTTAAGCAGTGCCGGGACAAGGTCATTTGGTGCCCAGGGCGCAGATGGCAAACTGCGCCCCCCCCCCCCAATTATTGTCACTGTTCAGACTAACTGTGACTCTCTGGGGATTTCCGTAGGTATTCTTGCCCAGCTCTCCTTTCTCTACAAATTCCCCCCCAGATCTCCTCTCTGCACACATCCCTCCAGCTCTCCTTTCTCTACCACCCCCCCCAGATACCTGACTGCACACATCCCTCCAGCTCTCCTTTCTCTACAAATCCCCCCAGATCCCTGACTTCACAAATCCCTCCAGCTCTACTTTCTGTACAAATCCCCCCAGATCTCCTCTCTGCACACATCCATCCCTCCAGCTCCCCTTTCTGTACAAATCCCCCCAGATCCCCTCTCTGCACACATCCATCCCTCCAGCTCTCCTTTCTGTACAAATCCCCCCAGATTACTTTCTGCACACATTCCCTCCAGCTCTCCTTTCTGTACAAATCCCCCCAGATCCCTCTTCGCACACATTCCCTCCAGCTCTCCTTTCTGTACAAATCCCCCCAGATCCCTCTTTGCACACATTCCCTCCAGCTCTCCTTTCTTTACAAATCTCCCTAGAGCTCCTCTCTGCACACATCCCTCCAGCTCTCCTTTCTGTACAAATCCCCCCAGATCTCCTCTCTGCACACATCCCTCCAGCTCTCCTTTCTTTACAAATCCCCCCAGATCCCTCTCTGCACACATTCCTCCAGCTCTCCTTTCTTTACAAATCCCCCCAGATCCCTCTCGGCACACATCCCTCCAGCTCTCCTTTCTGTACAAATCTCCCCAGATCTCCTCTCTGCACACATCCCTCCAGCTCTCCTTTCTGTACAAATCTCCCCAGATCTCCTCTCTGCACACATCCCTCCAGCTCTCCTTTCTCTACAAATCCCCCCAGATCTCCTCTCTGCACACATCCCTCCAGCTCTCCTTTATCTACAAATCCCCCCAGATCTCCTCTCTGCACACATCCCTCCAGCTCTCCTTTCCATACAAATCCCCCCAGATCCCTCTCTGCATACATCCCACCAGCTCTCCTTTCTCTACAAATCCCCCCAAATCTCCGCTCTGCACGCATCCCTCCAGCTCTCTTTTCTCAACAAATCCCCCCAGATCTCCTCTCTGCACACATCCCTCCAGCTCTACTTTCTCTACAAATCCCCCCAGATCTCCTCTCTGCTAACCTCCCCTTTCACTGTTCCCTCTGCACAAATTGCTACCCGCTCCTCTCTCAGCACATATCCCCTCATCCCCCACACCTTTACAGTGCACTCCTGTCCTCTCTGCTCAACTTCAGTCTTTGGCAATCCCTCACCTCTTCCGACAGCCACCAGTCTCTATGGTATGTGCAGGCATTTTTTTTTATTCAGAGTACATAGAGCTCCACCTGCTGTGGCTCTGTGCTACAATGTCTCAGTAGCAGCAGCAAGAGGGGATAAGCTGCCTCTGGAGTCACTGCAGCTGTGGCTTACAGTGCTGGTGGCAGAAGCATGCACAAGAGCTTGAGGGCAGCAGCAATGAGTGCTCAGAGCTAACACAGAAAAGCCAGTGGAGGAAGTGAGCTCTGCATAAAACTTCCTCTACTGGCTATGTGTTGCCTGACAGGTCGGAGAGGAGAGGGCTGGCGATACACACATTTTTTCTGAACTTCTGGTTCCTCCTCGGCAGCTCCTCCCGCAGCTTCGGCAGCAGCTCTCTGCTCTCCTCCTATACCGCCTCTGGCCATAAGTGACGTCACGCCGACGGGACTACAAAGCGCCTTCATAGGGGGAATGAAGGAGCACCTCTGACAGGTATAGCTGGTGCAGACTGTGTAGGCTTGTGCCAGGTGCAGGAGTGCACTTGGCACACTACAGCAGTAAGGTACAGATGATTACAGTACAGCGAGGGGCGCCAGCTAGTGTGTACTGTGAAGAACACTGACAGCACTTCACCTGCGCCCCTCTCCCTCCCACAAATTGTACCGCCCAGGGCATCCGCCCCTTCCACCCCTGCCTTGTACCGGCCCTGACTTTAAGACCATCAGGCACAATAAATATTCAAATATATGTTGATCATACAGTATAAAGACGCACACACTATACGGCAGCACTTTTTACATGAAATTCAGCCTGATCTATGATATTGCTGGTGCCTCCCCTCTCCTGGCATGCTTGGATTTGTAGTGCCCCAGCCACAGACACATTAGGTGGTAATGCAGGAGAGGAGGCTGTGTCTGTACTCTTGTAATAGAGAATAAGGCGTGCTGCAGCACTCAGAGACAGAGTCGGAAAGAAAGCTCACCTGACACTATCGGCCAGCTCTGGGCTGGAACTGCATATGCACAGTCCCGAGTCGGGACTGTCACAGGCCAACAGGTTATTTTTTTTACTGGCAGGCTTTCCACCTTACAGGCTTTTATGGGCATGAAAAAAATGCCATTTTTTTATGGGCTGTTGGCAACACTGCAGCCCACCTGTCTGCTCTGAAGAACTCCCCAGGACAAGGAATCAGGATTTAGCACAACACTGTCCTTGAAAAGTATGCAACGTCTGACAGTCTTTCCCCTTGTATGCCCCTGGGTGTGGTGAGATACTCACACTGTCCTTTGCTTCCCACTGTGCTGGGCAAGAATCCTGTTCAGGCTTCCCATGCCTGCTTGGATGTTCAAAGGTAATAGAAATTCCTCTCTTAGGCTTCCTCTCCTTCCTTTCCTCAGCTCCAGCCTGGAGGCAGAGCCCCAGCCTGGGGTCCATCTTCCACCTGACTCCCCTGCTGACCAGGCTCTACCATATTTAAGGGCTGACCTAGCCACCCTGCCAGGCCCTCTGCCTGGAGATTGGCCAGATTCCCCCAAGTATGCAGATCAGGACCACCTGGCCTTTGCCCACTAACTTCCAGAAACTTCTCCAAGCTTTTAGATCCAGGGGAAGGTACCAGAGACCTGCCCTGTAGAACCACCCAGCCTGACCGCCACTAATGTGACCTAATTCCAAACTCACACAACTAGCATGAGTTAACAAATTACATTTACCTACACTAGTTGCACATTAGAGGGTGTTATACAGTTATAAATCAATACAATATGCTTTACAAATGTGTATTATCCTCTGCTTGTTTCAAACTCAAGTGGAGGGCTATTGAAATGAGTGAGTAAAAATCAAAGACCAGAAGAAAGGGCTACAGGCATTCATTATTGTACTACTCTCCAGCCTTTCGGCCAACAAACTGCCTCCTGCTACAACCAAATATTTCTAATTTTAATTTTTACTCATCAGTCTAGAGCACCTGCTGACATTGTTCTGCACCCTAGTTCCTATGCTTTCATGGATTGTTTCCACATCCTATGCACAAAAACATATCAACTGGGGTGCAGAAAAGTAGCAGCAGGTGCTCTGTTGAGTCAAAATTTGAAGTATTTGGCTGTAGCAGGAGGCAGTTTGTTAACTGAAGGGCTGAAAATAGGTACAATAATGAGTGTCTGCAGGCAGCATTGAAGCATGGTGGAGGTTCCTTACAAGTTGGGGCTGCATTTCTGCAACTGGAGTTGGAGATTTGGTATAGCATTGGTAAGAAAACAATTGCAGCCACCACATCTAAAAATTAGCTGCAATTTATTACATTTTTTCTTTTTGGTTTAATACTGCTTTAGATTGGCTGCACCGAACAACAGTAATACATGTTATCAGACAGATTTACAATTTAAAGCTCATGGCTTACTTCCTAATTCCACTGCTCTGCCATGTCTGCACTAATAGAAAATATTTTCTGACCTCTTCACTTCATGTGAGTTTAAGTGATAAAATCTGGCAACCATACCGATAAATCTTGCATAAATGTTTGTAAAACTATCAATCATCTGTCCGGGAATACACAAAAACCATCAGAAGTCTTTGCTAAATGAGAGCAGTCTGCATTTATATTACCGTATATACTCGAGTATAAGTCGTTCCGAGTATAAGTCGAGGCCCTAATTTACCACAAAAAAAATGGGAAAAACTTATTGACCCGAGTATAAGACGAGGGTGAGAAATTCACAGCTACTGTAAGTGGAAAAGAGGGTCAACAATGCCCATTTGCAGCCTCACTGTGCCCATTTGCAGCCATAGGTCCCCTGAACTTCAAACTTGGTAGTTAAGGGTTCCTAGATGCCCCCTAGCTGCAGCCAAAATTTGGGGTCTCTGAACCCAAAGGGTCCTGAAATGACATTGCTGCAGATGGACACAGTTGACCGAATTTGGGGCCCTGTATCTTGGGGCCACTTAGTGCTAAGTACCCCAAATTTGGTGTGCAAACCCAGTGGAACTAGCACCATAAAATTTCCAAAGCTGGGGTTACTAGCATCAAGTGGCACTGAGATACAGGGCCCCAAAAATCAGTTCAGAAAATGTCAAGCACTTTTCTGCAGCAGAAAATGACATTTTCTGAACCGGTTTTGGGGCCCCGTATTTCAGGGCCACTTGGTGCTAGGAACCCCAGCTTTGGATATGTTATGGTACCAGATCCACTGGGTTTGCACCCCAAATTTGAGGTTCCTAGCACCAAGTGGCACTGAGATACAGGGCCCCAAAACCGGTTCAGAAAATGTCAAGCACTTTTCTGCAGCAGAGAATGACATTTTCCGAACCGATTTTGGGGCCCCGTATCTCGGGGCTACTTAGTGCTAGGAACTTCAGCTTTGGATATGTTGTGGTACCAGTTCTACTGGGTTTGCACACCAAATTTGGGGTTCCTAGCACCAAGTGGCCCTGAGATACGGGGCCCCAAAGTCGGTTCGGAAAATGAAATTTTTTTCTGCAGAAAAGTGCTTGACTCGAGTATAAGTAGGGGGGCACTTTCAGCACAAAAAAATGTGCTGAAAATTCGACTTATACTCGAGTATATACGGTAGATCAACATCTGATTTTGTCAGAATCTTGTATGATGGATCCTTAGCTGTTTTTTTGACTGATGACTATCTTTATCCTGCTTCTCTTTTTCAGAAAATGATTCATCCTTGTTTCCGATTATTTCATATCATAGAAAATGATCGCCTAGCATGATAGCAATAACAGTCCTTCATCGCACAGTCTATATATCTCCCAGTTAAAAAAGAGTTTTAAAGTTTTTTTAACTCCTTCCCGCTGAGCGTACGCAGATGTGTGTACTTGGCTTTCGGGGGTTATACCGGGATGATGCCCGCAGCTGCAGTACCATTTTGTAGAGCGGGCGATCGGCTATCCAAGTATAACAAACGATGCGGCTAAAAGCCGCTCGACTGTTATACCGGAGGAGCGGGAGGGGACATCCCCCCTCCCGCCACCTTCCCGCCACTCTTACCGGGCCTCCCGATCCACCAGGAGGCCTGATCACCAATCCGCCGCCTCCGGCTGCTGACAGTCTGGAACGAAGCCGTGAGTGGCTTCGTTCCAGCCTTCCAATTGTAAACACAGAAGCGACGTCATGACGTCACTTCCCGTTTACTCGGCTGCCAATGGCTCCGGTTTAAAAAAAATATACAGTATTCAGAATCGCCGTTTTCGGCGATCTGAATCCTTTGAAGTGCAAAGGAGGGATCGGGGGTCTTAGACCCCCGATCCCTGCATAAAGAGTACCTGTCACCACCTATTACTGTCACAAGGGATGTTTGCATTCCTTGTGACAGCAATAAAAGTGATCAAAATTTAAAAAAAAAAAAAACAAACAATTTCTAAATATAAAAATAAATAAAATAAATAAGAAAAAAAAATGTTTTAAAGCGCCCCCATCCCTGCGAGCTCGCACAGCGAAGAAAACTGTAGTTTGTCGCCATTCCACGAGTGCGTGCAATTATAAAGTGTGACATGTTTGGTATCCATTTACTCGGCATAACATCATCTTTCATCACATTATACAAAAAAATAGGGGTAACTTTACTGTTTGTTTTTTTTTAAATTCATGAAATTGTCCCTTTTCTCAAAAAGTTGCGTTTAAAACACCGCTGCACAAATACCATGTGATAAAAAATATTGCAACAATCACTATTTTATTCTCTAGATTCTCTGCTAAAAAAAAAAAAATATATATATATATATATATATATATATATATATATATATAATGTTTGGGGGCTCTAAGTAATTTTCTAGCAAAAAATACGGATTTTAACTTGTAAACATCAAATGTCAAAAATAGGCTTAGTCATATTAAATTAAACTATAAGCTCTGCTCAGCAATTCTACTTCCTGAGGATCTGTTTGAACAACTTTTGAAGTAAGCTAACTGTAAGGGTCCTTTCACACTGGGGCGGTTTGCAGGCGCTATTGCGCTAATCATAGCACCTGCAAACCGACCCGAAACAGCCGCTGCTGTCTCTCCAGTGTGAAAGCCCCGAGGGCTTTCACACTGGAGCGGTGCGCTAGCAGGACGGGAAAAAAAGTCCTGCTAGCAGCATCTTCGGAGCGTTGAAGGAGCGGAGTATACACCGCTCCTTCACTGCTCCTGCCCTTCTGCAGAGGCGCTTTGCGGTGGTTTTTAACCTTTTCTCGTCCGCTAGCGGGGAGTTACAATAGCGGCGCTTTACCGCCGACGTCGCCCCCGCCCCAGTGTGAAAGGGGCCTTAGTGCTTGTTCACACCATACCTGCATAAAATTTGATGGGAACTGATGGGAAAACCGACATCAGTTTCCATCCATTTTCATGGATACTGACATCAATTTTCATGCGCGTCAGTTATGTGCCCTATTCACATCAATGTTGATGTCATGTCAGTTTTTTCCCGTGCAGAGAAAATCTGCATGTGATACCAGTGTTGTGGTGTGAACAGGGCACATAGAGAACAATTGTTTTTTTAGTGCCCTTACAGAACATGTGCAGAAAAACTGACGTCTCTGCATCATGGTGTGAACAAGGCCTAACTCTGTAAGGGCTATCGCACATGCACCAGCTGAGCCCATTTAGGGTAACTGCCACTGCATTTTCTCCACCCATGCAGCTGTCCCTGCAGTTACACTAAACGGGCACAGCTGGCTCATGTGCAAGAGCCCTAAAATTATTTTGACCACAACAATTGCATTTATGGTATAAGCTGACTGAAGAGGTGATGTTTATTACAGGGAACTTATGCTGCATCTTTTCCATATTATGATCTTTATCTGAAGAAATGTTAATTTCACCAAATGCAGCTTCTTGAGGCTCAAACCCCCCCACACCCCCCAAAAAATTGATACATACTCTTTATTTTTATATTTTTACAAGAGGCTGAGAAGTGCCATTTTTCATTCTTTGCCCAAGTTGGAGTTGGGCTTTAATGACTAATGCTGCGTACACACGAGCGGAATTTCCATCTGAAAAATCTTGGATGGTTTTTCCGACGGAATTCCGCTCAAGCTTGCCTTGCATACACACGGTCACACAAAAGTTCTCTGAACTTTTGACCGTCAAAAAAGCAGTGACGTACAACACTACGACGAGCCGAGAAAATGAAGTTCAATGCTTCCGAGCATGCGTCAAATTGTTTCCTGCGTGCCAGCACTGTACATGTGGCCCGTGGCATCTTCAGCAGTGCTGGCCGCATTGAATGCTAGCAGAGACTCACATGGCAATACAAATACCAGCTGCCATTGGTTATGCCTTCTTCCTGCGTGAGACTGGAACTGACAGCTGATGTCAGATGTTGTCCCTCCCTACTAATGGAGAGGGAGTGCTACAGAGCAACAGGGGAACGAAAAAGAATATAAAAAGTTAAATGAATAATTCAGTTAATTTAAAAATGTTTAAACTCAAACTGTCTTCTGTTAAATTCCTCTGTGTTAGGTGCCTTTCGCACTTTACCACACACGTTAACGACTTAAGCCCCGGATCATTTGGCTGCCCAAAGACCAGAGCACTTTTTGCGATTCAGCACTGTGTTCTTTTAACTGACAATTGCGCAGTCGTGTGACATGGCACCCAAACAAAACTGACGTCCTTTTTTCCCCACAAATAGAGCTTTCTTTTGGTGGTATTTGATCACCTCTGCGGTTTTCATTTTTCGCTATAAACAAAAAAATAGCGACAATTTTGAAAAAAACGCATTACTTTTTGCTATAATAAATATCCCCAAAAAATATATAAAAAAACATTTTTTTTCCCTCAGTTTAGGCCTGTGGGGGATATGGAGTCTCACTCACCTTGAGCAAGTCTGCAAGAGCATGCTTCATGGCTGCCTGGTCTTCCTCCAGCAGCACAGACAGAGCAATCAGCATATCTCCGAGGCGAGGAAGATCTGTGTATGATGGGAGAAGGGGGGCTGGCAGACAAGCCTGCGGTGTCCTCCGGCTCTCATACAGCTGCACCTGTGTGCTTAAACTTTGCGCGGGAGAAGTGTACAGTGCTCCTGAATGGATGCAGCCGACTCGGGGGGCGGAGCTCTGGCTGGGGATGACTCTGGGCTGCGCGGTGCTGCATGGGGAAGGAGGAGCCAGTGATCACCGGCCGAGCACACAGGCAGGGAATGTGATACAGGGCAGCTAATGCGGTAGAGGCGGGAGCTCTGCTACTCACCCTGTCCTCCAGCCACCTGGGCGCTGCTATTTCTACCCATCTCAAGCTCTTTAATTAGGCAAATTAGCTAGTTGCGAGGCCCCTGTAAATCTGAGGCCTTAGGCGACTGCCTAATTTGCCTAATTAGAGAGCCGCCTCTGAGTGCATGAACTACTTTGAAGTCTCTGCAACTTTAAGTCACATATATGAATGGTTATCATTGGAAAACATGGGGAATGACTTGTCATGCAACTTTGATGTCCGAAGTTGCATGACAAGTCGCACAAGTGTGAATGGAGACAGAATCTTGTGTGTTTGAATGGACTGCTGATACACCACAACACACAATTAAAGTCTGTTGTCCACTGTTGTAATTGCATGTTGGGGTGCCATTCAAAATGAAAGGCACTACACAAAGGTCTCTAGAGAGCTATCTCTGTTGGATTGATTTGCAGATGGTGTTTGACAACTGGTGAGGGGGTGTTATGTTACCTTCTCATTGCCTTTTTAACCCATAAAAATCCCGCAACACCTCTCCACAACCATGTGCATTGTACGCATTTGTGGCCTGGTCCCATTCAATTTAATAGGTTGAGTTCAGTTCCACTCACCAAATGTGATTGGAGAATAATTTTTGTTGGGCTGCACCACAAAGCCTCGCCTCATGTGTGCACCTCCATCCGTTGCCTTTGATGCCTAAAGTGGAACTTTACTAAAACTGGACCGTGCAAAATCTGGTGCAACTGTGCATGGTAACCAATCAGCTTCCAACTTCAGCTTGCTCAGTTAAGCTTTGTCAAAAAAAAATGGAAGCTGTTTCTATGCAGAACTGCACCAGATTTCTTACTCTCCAGTATTTGTAAATAAACCCCACGTTGTCTCTTCTGCATTAAAGTTACTTACCTACCTTTCAGCTCGATGTAGAATTTCAGCACTGCCGAGGTGTCTAAACTCCTGTGCATGCACGCATGCACGGGAGTGACGTCATCTCGGCCTGTCCAATGGAAATAGCCGGGGATCAATACCTAGAAGCCATTGGGATGAAGATGTCAGTGGCCAGAAGGGACCTCTCCATGGAGAGAAGGTGAGTATATCTTTGCTTTAAAGTGGCTGTAAACCCTTACATATACCCAATGAAGTGACTGGCCTCAGGTGATACACAGAGATGAAACAAATCATCCTACATACGTTGCACCTGTTTATCTGCAGCATTCTCTTCTCTAAAGCCCTTCAAAGTACACGATTTAAAAGGCTTGTATGAGTTTCAAAAAGCAAGTGGCAGGGATCTGAACTTATACTCTGCAGAACAGTGAGATCTGATTGGAGGGAAGGGACCTCCACCTTCACACAGCACAGAGGAACAGAGCTGAGGCTGTCAAACACAGGTTGTGTGCTGGAGGTCCATCGCTGTCACCTTTTTTCTCTTGGTGTCAGGAAAACTTGTCATAAGTAACTCATACTGATAGCAGAGGAATGAAGCAGCAGACAGAAATAACACTTAGTGCTCTGGATTGAGAGAAGTACACACTATAGAGGGATATTTGCTTTGTTCATATTTTATGTCTGACCAGATGGAGTTAATTTAGCAACCAGGTCTATTAATCACATGAAAACTACAATAAGGCGATTGTCTCTGATATTCGGATTCAGACAGCCATGGGAGGGAAACCATCTCCTGGAATGATGGGTGATAATTTAGCTGCCCATCCTCACCCAGTATCCAGGACAATCCTCTTCCAGGAGTACCCCATAGTACACTTGTGGTACTTCAGATCTGCCACTCTTCTGTATAGAAGCCTGAAGAATCAAGACCTGCTCACAGGAAGATAATCCAGTAAGCTGTAATAGATCACATCACCATCAAATGCCTGAGCTCATCATTGCTTTTTATGACCCTCCGGGACATGGGTAATGGCCCAAAAACTATGAACAAGGTTAAAATCAAGAGCATCACTTTTTTTTTTAGCAGTTTATGGTCGTCCTTCTGTTCCTGTCATATTGCTGCTTCTGACATTAAAGTGATTGTAAGCGATCACCTTGTAAAACAACTCATTCAGTTTAAAATAGAAATGAAAGGCACAACATTTGTGTATAGATATAAACAAAATTATACATACCTTCTTTTCTTCTTCTTTATAAGTGATCACATACCCTTTGTTCTCAGCGGTATAAGAGCTGGGGGGGGGGGGGGAGAAGCAGCTGATCATTGGAGGAGAGCAGGCTGAGTTCCCAGCATAGGCTAGAAAACTGACCTCAGTGTGTTCTCCTGCTTAGTGTGGCCAGTTTTTAATAAAAGAAAGCAGAGGGACTGGCAGGAACGCCAGGGATTTTACAAAAAAGAAGCAATACAAAGAGAAGAGGATACATTTTCATCCAAGTACATGGTACATCAGGCACATATCAAGAATATCAAATGTTGGGTTTACATATTATTTCATTTTTGTAATGAGTGGCCATTACTTTTTGCATGAAAAGGAGTGAGAGTTTTGTTAGGATTGTTTGTATATTCAAAAATTGTGTATGTCTTGTATGTATGAGGCAATCAAATTTCAGTAAAATAAAGTATATACTGTATATTCATTGCATGAAAAGTCGTGTTTATGTGGGGAGGGGGTCCATAGCTTTCATTAATTCTTAAAAGGGTCCTTGACTCAAAAAAAGTTAAAAGACCTTTTGTAACATCCTTATTTAGGGTATAACATGTAACATGCATAACCAAGTGACAAACTGTAAATTAATAACTCGTTACATAAATGGTTAATAATAGTGACTTATTTTAAATAATAAAGTGACTGTAATTCCACCACTGTGTGGTTCCGCACTCACCAGATGGGTCGGACTCCTCTGCCGTATGGCAAGAATAGTCAACTGTGCTTTAGGTCTCTTAAGGGGGGACCTATCCCTCTGTGGTTATCGCCGGACGCTTCCACTGTATAGGCTGGCCTCCTAGAGTGGCGCTCAGAATCCAGGGTATGCAGCATGGAATATATAAACAGAGTTCTCCTCATAGCTTAAGATCCTTAAAAATCTTTATTCAGCTTAGGCATCTTATGATAAAAACTCCTTTAAAAGTATAATAGTAAAGTATAATAATAGTAAAATAATAGTAAAATTAATTTTACTATTATTTTTATTTTAATTACATTTATTTTAGGTTTATTTTTATATTCATTTTTATTATTATTTTTATTTTCTTCAATTTCCATTTAATTTTTTATATTTTATTTTTTTCATTATCATTTTCATTTTTAATATTATTTTTTTATTTTTTTTTATTTTAAATTTACATTTAAAATTAACATTTACCTCACAAATTACGTTAATTTAATTTAACATACACTTTTTTCATATAATTTTCACTTAGACCACAACATATATACACTAGAATATATCACGAGTTGTTTTTGGAGTAAACAGAAAGTACTCACTAGCAGTGTGTAATAACACAACTTAACACAAGATGTCACTGGAGGACACAACACAATGCAATAGGGGGATTTCAAGACACTTCCTGGTGGTGTATTCTAAATAGACACAGGGGGAGGAGATTGGCTTATTATGGCCACCCTATATAATGGACTGTAACGCAAGGGAACTTCCTGCTTTTGATAACGTTGCAGTTTGATGACGAAACGCGTCAAGCTTGAAGTCCGATACGTCATATCCGGCAGGGATGTTGGAACACACATCGGTCTGCAGACAGCATTATTCAATAGACACCGATAGATGCACGGGGACGTTTCTTACCAGAGAATTTTATCTTAATCCTTTTAAAGGAGTTTTCATCATTAGATGCCTAAGCTGAAAAAAGATTTTTTAAGGATCTTAGGCTATGAGGAGACCTCTGTTTATATATTCCATGCCTGCATACTCTTGATTCTGAGCACCACTCTAGAAGGCCAGCCCATACAGTGGAAGCGTCCAGCGATAAGCACAGCTGACTATTCTTGCCATACGGCAGAGGAGTCCAACCCATCTGGTGAGTGCGGAACCACACAGTGGTGGAATTACAGTCACCTTTGGAGCATGGAGCACCAAGCACTTTGTTTTGCTGCATTTACACATATTATCACAAGTCACTTTATTATTTAAATTAAGTCACTAATATTAACCATTTATGTAACAATACGAGTTATTAGTTTATAGTTTGTCATTTGGTTATGTATCATAAAAGAAACCCGAAGGTTATTTATTTTATTTCACTTGGTTATGTATGTTATTTTTGACAGTGTACCTATTGCTTCGGTGGGGCTTTGATGAGGCTTTGGTGGGGCTTCAGTGAGGCTTCGTGGGGCTTCGGTGGAGCTTCGTGGGGCTTTGGTGGAGCTTCGTGGGGCTTTGGTGGGGCTTCGATGGGACTTTGATGAGCTTTTGGTGAGGCTTCGTGGGGCTTTGTTGGGGCTTCGATGGGACTTTGATGAGCTTTTGGTGAGGCTTCGTGGGGCTTTGTTGGGGCTTTGTGGGGCTTTGTTGGGCTTTCGGTGAGGCTTCAGTGGGGCTTCGATGAGGCTTTGGTGGAGCTTTGATGGAGCTTCGATGAGTCTTTAGTGGGTCTTTGGTGGAGCTTTAGTGGGGCTTTGGTGGAGCTTCGATGGGGCTTCAATGAGCCTTTAGCGGGGCTTCAGTGAAGCTTCATGGGGGCTTCGATGAGGCTTCGGTGGGGCTTTGGAGAGGCTTTGGTGGAGCTTCGATGGAGCTTTGATGAGCCTTTGGTGGGTATTTGGTGGGGCTTCAGTGAGGCTTCGTGGGGCTTTGATGAGGCTTCCTTTGGGCTTCGGTGGGGCTTCGATGAGGCTTCAGTGGGGCTTCGTGGGGCTTCGGTGCGGCTTCGATGAGGCTTCAATGGGGCTTCAATGAGGCTTTGGTGGAGCCTCGATGGGGCTTCGATGGGCCTTTGGTGGGGCTTCAGTAAAGGCTTAGCGAGGCTTTGGTGAGGCTTCGGTGGAGCTTCGAAGTGGCTTTGATGAGGCTTTGGTGGCTCTTTGGTGGGGCTTTGTGGGGCTTTGATGAGGTTTTGGTGGGGCTTCAATGAACCTTTGGTGGGGCTTGGTGGGGCCTTGGTAGGGCTTCGATGTGGCTTCGATGCGGCTTCTATGAGGCTTTGGTGGAGCTTCGATGAGGCTTTGGTGGCTCTTTGGTGGAGCTTTGTGGGGCATCAATGAGCCTTTGGTGGCTTTTTGGTGGGGCCTTGGTAGGGCTTCGATGAGGCTTCGGTGGAACTTCGATGCGGCTTTGATGAGGCTTTGGTGGAGCTTCGATGAGCCTTTGGTGGCTCTTTGGTGGAGCTTTGTGGGGCTTTGATGAGGTTTTGGTGGGGCTTCAATGAGCCTTTGGTGGCTCTTTGGTGGGGCTTGGTGGGGCCTTGGTAGGGCTTTGATGAGGCTTCAATGAGCCTTTGGTAGGTCTTTGTGGTGCTTTGACAAGGATTCGGTGGGGTTGTAAGCTAGTTTTGCCATAGACTTCTATGGAGGCTTTGAAGACGTTTTGAAGCACCACTAAAGCAACATTGGGGAATAATTTTTGAAGCAAAGCCGAAGCAAGGCAAAGCAAAATCAAAGTGTAAGCTAACTATTTTATTTAGTGACAGGAGCTTTGACTAGCGTTCAGAGAGCTTTAACAAAGCGTGTCCGAAGCCTTGTTTTGAAGCAAGCCAAAGCAAGTGTAAATGAGCCCTTAGGAAGCCCTGCTGTGGTGTGAATGCCTCCCTTGTCTTGTAGAAGGGGAGCTGTGCACACACACCTGCGGTGCTGGCAGATGTAAGCTCAGGCCGCGGGCGGCAGGTGGCGCTGTGGAAGCTGCATTGGCTCTCCATAGCGGATAAACAAAAGAAGGCGGAGCGCGATGTGCCGTGGCCGGCGTCAGGCTCCGCTCTTCTACTGCTGCCTGTCAGAGCGGCTGAGCCGGTGTGTAGACACACAGACACAAGGACAGACGGAGGGACCGGCAGGCAGCCGCTCTCATCCACATCAGCACCGCTGTGCCCTGCTCCTGTATACATGCATACACTCCGAGCATCCTCCAAGCAGCACCCCGGATAGGAGCATCATCATCCCCCCCCCCCCCCCACCATAGAGAGGAGCATCACCCGGTCCTGTCACCCCCGGACACACAGGACTCCCCGGACCAGGCACTGGGGAGGACTCCATCACCAGGGACAGCTAAGGATGGCTATGGTCCCCGGGATCCATCCTTCATAAGAAGCGCAGTGTGTGTCAGTCTATCACAGGATCACCCACAGCAGGACAAGTCCTCCAGGAGCCCAGCGCTCCATCCATCCATCCATCCATCCACACCCTGCAGACCAGCAGCTCAGCCTGGCTTGCTGCCCCCATCCCCCCCGCACTATGAAGCAGGCTCTGATGGAGGTCATGAGGATGAATCGGATCTGCAGGATGGTGCTGGTCACTTGTCTGGGATCCTTCGTCCTGGTCATCTTCTATTTCCAAAGTATGTTACATCCAGGTAAGACAGGTCTTCCATGGGGGGGGGGGGGGGGATGGGGGGCACTGACAGCACCGGGGATCCATCACACCCTGCCTGGACGATCTTATGGTGTATGGTGGGGAGATGAATGAATCATTCATGACAGATCAGTCCAATCTAGCAGCCAGATGGAACCTTCAAGGAGCCAAGTGACATGTGCTTCTGTTGACAACAATAGACACATAAAGTTGGCCATTGGCTCTTCTTGTTGGCTGAGGCTCCTGTGCCGTCTGGCCTCGTTGGATTTTCAGAAATCAACATTTCATACTTTGGATTTTGTGTTTTTTTTCCCCCTTAGTTGTTGGATTTGTTGTGATCAGTATAAGCATTGAGATAACTGTAATGATTAGAAGGCAGCGGAGGGAATCTACTAAATCTGGAGCAGAGAATCTGGAGGGGCTGTGCATAGGGCTTGATTTACTAAAACTAGAGCAGACAGAATCTGGAAGGGCTGTGCGTAGGGCTTGATTTACTAAAACTAGAGCAGACAGAATCTGGAAGGGCTGTGCGTAGGGCTTGATTTACTAAAACTGGAGCAGACAGAATCTGGAGGGGCTGTGCGTAGGGCTTGATGTACTAAAACTAGAGCAGACAGAATCTGGAGGGGCTGTGCGTAGGGCTTGATGTACTAAAACTAGAGCAGACAGAATCTGGAGGGGCTGTGCATAGGGCTTGATGTACTAAAACTAGAGCAGACAGAATCTGGAGGGGTTGTGCGTAAGGCTTGATTTACTAAAACTGGAGCAGACAGAATCTGGAGGTGCTGTGCGTAGGGCTTGATTTACTAAAACTGGAGCAGACAGAATCTGGAAAGGCTGTGCGTAGGGCTTGATTTACTAAAACTGGAGCAGAAAGAATCTGGAGGGGCTGTGCGTAAGGCTTGATTTACTAAAACTGGAGCAGACAGAATCTGGAAGGGCTGTGCGTAGGGCTTGATTTACTAAAACTAGAGCAGACAGAATCTGGAAAGGCTGTGTGTAGGGCTTGATTTACTAAAACTAGAGCAGACAGAATCTGGAGGGGCTGTGCGTAGGGCTTGATTTACTAAAACTAGAGCAGACAGAATCTGGAGGTGCTGTGCATAGGGCTTGATTTACTAAAACTAGAGCAGACAGAATCTGGAAAGGCTGTGCGTAGGGCTTGATTTACTAAAACTAGAGCAGACAGAATCTGGAGGGGCTGTGCGTAGGGCTTGATTTACTAAAACTAGAGCAGACAGAATCTGGAGGGGCTGTGCGTAGGGCTTGATTTACTAAAACTAGAGCAGACAGAATCTGGAGGGGCTGTGCGTAGGGCTTGATTTACTAAAACTAGAGCAGACAGAATCTGGAGGGGCTGTGCGTAGGGCTTGATTTACTAAAACTAGAGCAGACAGAATCTGGAGGGGCTGTGCGTAGGGCTTGATTTACTAAAACTAGAGCAGACAGAATCTGGAGGGGCTGTGCGTGTAGGGCTTGATTTAGTAAAACTGGAGCAGACAGAATCTGGAGGGGCTGTGCGTAGGGCTTGATTTACTAAAACTAGAGCAGACAGAATCTGGAGGGGCTGTGCGTGTAGGGCTTGATTTAGTAAAACTAGAGCAGACAGAATCTGGAGGGGCTGTGCGTGTAGGGCTTGATTTAGTAAAACTGGAGCAGACAGAATCTGGAGGGGCTGTGCGTGTAGGGCTTGATTTAGTAAAACTGGAGCAGACAGAATCTGGAGGGGCTGTGCGTAGGGCTTGATTTAGTAAAACTGGAGCAGACAGAATCTGGAAGGGCTGTGCATAGGGCTTGATTTACTAAAACTAGAGCAGACAGAATCTGGAAAGGCTGTGCATAGGGCTTGATTTACTAAAACTGGAGCAGACAGAATCTGGAAGGGCTGTGCGTAGGGCTTGATTTACTAAAACTAGAGCAGACAGAATCTGGAAGGGCTGTGCGTAGGGCTTGATTTACTAAAACTAGAGCAGACAGAATCTGGAGGGGCCATGCGTAGGGCTTGATGTACTAAAACTAGAGCAGACAGAATCTGGAGGGGTTGTGCGTAGGGCTTGATTTACTAAAACTAGAGCAGACAGAATCTGGAAGGGCTGTGCGTAGGGCTTGATTTACTAAAACTAGAGCAGACAGAATCTGGAAGGGCTGTGCGTAGGGCTTGATTTACTAAAACTGGAGCAGACAGAATCTGGAGGGGCTGTGCGTAGGGCTTGATGTACTAAAACTAGAGCAGACAGAATCTGGAGGGGCTGTGCATAGGGCTTGATGTACTAAAACTAGAGCAGACAGAATCTGGAGGGGTTGTGCGTAAGGCTTGATTTACTAAAACTGGAGCAGACAGAATCTGGAGGTGCTGTGCGTAGGGCTTGATTTACTAAAACTGGAGCAGACAGAATCTGGAAAGGCTGTGCGTAGGGCTTGATTTACTAAAACTGGAGCAGAAAGAATCTGGAGGGGCTGTGCGTAAGGCTTGATTTACTAAAACTGGAGCAGACAGAATCTGGAAGGGCTGTGCGTAGGGCTTGATTTACTAAAACTAGAGCAGACAGAATCTGGAAAGGCTGTGTGTAGGGCTTGATTTACTAAAACTAGAGCAGACAGAATCTGGAGGGGCTGTGCGTAGGGCTTGATTTACTAAAACTAGAGCAGACAGAATCTGGAGGTGCTGTGCATAGGGCTTGATTTACTAAAACTAGAGCAGACAGAATCTGGAAAGGCTGTGCGTAGGGCTTGATTTACTAAAACTAGAGCAGACAGAATCTGGAGGGGCTGTGCGTAGGGCTTGATTTACTAAAACTAGAGCAGACAGAATCTGGAGGGGCTGTGCGTAGGGCTTGATTTACTAAAACTAGAGCAGACAGAATCTGGAGGGGCTGTGCGTAGGGCTTGATTTACTAAAACTAGAGCAGACAGAATCTGGAGGGGCTGTGCGTAGGGCTTGATTTACTAAAACTAGAGCAGACAGAATCTGGAGGGGCTGTGCGTAGGGCTTGATTTACTAAAACTAGAGCAGACAGAATCTGGAGGGGCTGTGCGTGTAGGGCTTGATTTAGTAAAACTGGAGCAGACAGAATCTGGAGGGGCTGTGCGTAGGGCTTGATTTACTAAAACTAGAGCAGACAGAATCTGGAGGGGCTGTGCGTGTAGGGCTTGATTTAGTAAAACTAGAGCAGACAGAATCTGGAGGGGCTGTGCGTGTAGGGCTTGATTTAGTAAAACTGGAGCAGACAGAATCTGGAGGGGCTGTGCGTAGGGCTTGATTTAGTAAAACTGGAGCAGACAGAATCTGGAAGGGCTGTGCATAGGGCTTGATTTACTAAAACTAGAGCAGACAGAATCTGGAAAGGCTGTGCATAGGGCTTGATTTACTAAAACTGGAGCAGACAGAATCTGGAAGGGCTGTGCGTAGGGCTTGATTTACTAAAACTAGAGCAGACAGAATCTGGAAGGGCTGTGCGTAGGGCTTGATTTACTAAAACTAGAGCAGACAGAATCTGGAGGGGCCATGCGTAGGGCTTGATGTACTAAAACTAGAGCAGACAGAATCTGGAGGGGTTGTGCGTAGGGCTTGATTTACTAAAACTAGAGCAGACAGAATCTGGAAGGGCTGTGCGTAGGGCTTGATTTACTAAAACTAGAGCAGACAGAATCTGGAAGGGCTGTGCGTAGGGCTTGATTTACTAAAACTAGAGCAGACAGAATCTGGAAGGGCTGTGCGTAGGGCTTGATTTACTAAAACTAGAGCAGACAGAATCTGGAAGGGCTGTGCGTAGGGCTTGATTTACTAAAACTAGAGCAGACAGAATCTGGAAGGGCTGTGCGTAGGGCTTGATTTACTAAAACTAGAGCAGACAGAATCTGGAAGGGCTGTGCGTAGGGCTTGATTTGGAAAGCACAAAATCTGGTGCAGCTGTGCATGGGAGCCAATCAGCTTCTACCTTCATCTTGTTCGATTAAACTTTGACAATAAAATCTAGAAGCTGATTGGTTACTATGCAGAGCTGCACCAGATTTTGCACACTACAGGTGTTGATCTACTAAAACTGGAGAGTGCAAAATCTGGGGCAGCTGTGCATGGGAGCCAATCGGCTTCTAACTTCAGATTTTTCAATTTGTTAAATTAAGCTCTGACAAAAAAAACTTGGAAGCTGATTGGTTTCTATGCAGAGCTGCACCCGATTTTGCACTCCCCAGTTTTAGTAAATCAACCCCTAGTCACAAGTGAGCTTCAGCTTGTTCCGTTAGGATTGGCTCACACTAGTGCGATTTCGGGTGCAACTTCGGTCGCACAGAATCGCACAATAATGGGCATTGCATTGTTTTGAATGATGCCTAGTTATATCAGTGTGGCACATTTTTGGAAAAGGAACACATGCTACTTTGTTGCAGTCGCAGTGAGATTTTGGCCCAATAGTTACCTCAATGGTAACACCCAATAAAAAGAATAAAATGTAAAATGTGTTTTTAGTGCGTTTTTGGCAACGTTGTATGTGTAAAATCCTGTTTCTTCTTCCTAAAAACACATAAAAAAAAACTCATCAAAATCGCACTGAAAATCGGAGATGAATCACAGCTGCACTAGTGTGAGCCTAGCCTTAATCAAGGCATACATGGATTGCAATTCAGCCATTTCATCAAGGACTGGATTGTACAGAAGTCGATCTACCAATTGACTTCTATACAACCACCCTTTTAGGTTTATGTCATTTGATCAGCCCTGTGGGCTATACCCAGCAGCACTGATCTGTGTATTTTGACGGTGGAGAAGTTTATAGCGCAGAGGGAGGATTGACATCGAGTGTGTGGATGGGGGACTCAAAGTCATTTTTTTTTTTCTTTCAACCCACTGGTTGGAAAAAAAAAGACTAGTGTATGGGCTGTTTTAATCTTTGGAAATGAAAGCTCCAAACTGATTGGTTGCCTGGCATGGCTGCCCCAGATTTTGCCCGCTCCAGCCTTTGTAAATTCCCCTTATTACAATATTTTTTTTTGTTTGTTTTGCTGGTGTGTAGAGTTTTCACAAGCTGGTCCCTAATTACTGATAACAGGATATGATTTCTAATAACTATTATTAATGGTCAAATTATTAGTTCTCTTACTTCCACAAAGTTACTTATTAACACAGGTGTGCTTCAAATGGAGTGCTGGAAAACATGACCCGTTATGGTGGCTTCCATGTATACTCCAGTTGATGTGCAATGCAATCAAAACTACTTAATCATATCCAGTCGAAGAGCCATCCTTTCTGTTCTGATCAATTTAGATCAGTCGGTCAGCCAGGGTGGGAAATGATCAATCTTTTTGTATAAATCGGCACCATGGAAATTTGCGCACCAAAATATAATTGATAACTTATGATTGTATCCTGCAAGTATCGATCAAATTCCACTTTCCTGTGTGTAGCATATTGATCGATTGTGTTGTGGATTACTGATCCTTATATTGATCGATTGTGTTGTGGATTACTGATCCTTATATTGATCGATTGTGTTGTGGACTATTAATAGAGAGATTAATTGAAAAACAAAATTGATCATTTTATTGACGTGTGTATGGCCACAATTAGGACGCACGGAAGTGGCAAAGGTGACTGCACTAGTGTGCTAATAGCAGGGCTAATCACGTAGCAATGAAAGGGCTGGTAAGGGCTCTGTTTGTAATCGCATGACTTCAGTGCTTTAACTTGAGAATCTATTGATTTCCATCCCATGCCTCTCCTCTGGGACCCAGCCCATCACATATTTCATGTATAGTAATGCTAGCTCTAGTAAAGGTCTTGATTTTGTAAAATCTAATAGATTACTAAATTAGTAACATCTTCAGTTTATAGCTAACTAGTAAAGATGTGCTTGAACTCCTCTCTAGCTGAACCGTGAACTTGCACTCTACTCCAACAAGTTACAGACTGGGTCATTTGCCTCCCCACAGCCGCCTTTGTTTACAAGAGAAATGACCTGGCCTGCAGCTAACTGAATTAAAGTCAGGCGTAAAGTAAGTTTGGAGTAAGGGCGCAAATCTGGAGTCCGGCTAGAGGTGTGTTCAGAGGACCCCTGGCTTATCTCTACTCACTAGTTTGCTGTATGTTCCAGTTGAGAGTTAAAGTGGTTGTAAAGGGTCAAGTTTTTTACCTTTAATGCATTCTATTCATGAAGGTAATAAACCTTCTCTGTGCAGCAGTCCTCGCAACCCCCCTAATACTTACTTAAGCCCGCTCTCGATCCAGCAATGTGCACAAGAGCCTCAGCTTTCCTCAGTGACTGAGACAGCAGCGTGAGCCATTGGCCAAGACAGCAGCGTGAGCCATTGGCATGCGGTCAATCACAGCCAGTGAGCCAATGAAGAGAGAGAGGGTGTGGGGCCAAGCCGCAGCTCTGTGTGTAAATAGACGTGGTTTGGGAACAATCCTGCTTGGGTGCGCCATTGCAAGCTGCTTGCTCTGGGGGCGCTTGGCAGAAGGGAGGGACCAAGAGTGCCGGCAAGGGACCTGAGAAGAGGAGGATCCGGGCTTCTTCGTGCAAAACCACTGTACAGAGCAGGTAAGTATAACATGTTTGTAAAGAAAGTCTTTAACTACTAGAGATCCGCGCTGTAGCAGTCATTCTATTGACGTCGTCCCGTGCACGAGCAGCCTGCGCGCCCCCCGCGCTCTGTGATTAGCGAGTCTATGAGACTCACCTGATCACAGATTGGTGTAAGGGGTCGATCCCGACCCCTTACCACATGATCAGCAGTCAGCCAATGAAAGCTGATCATGTGATGTCAACAGAGCCTGATAGCGTGAGAAGGAAAAAAAAGCCGATCACCGGCGGCCTTGAGAGAGACATCAGTCCCGATCACGGAGATCTGCCGCCAGATCACCAGTGCCCACCTGTGCCCCCTGCCAGTGCCACTTAGTAATAGGCAGCAGTGCCGCCTACCAGTGCCTACCAGCGCCACCCATCAGTGCCTCAACAACAGTGCTGCACATCAGTGCCACCTACCAGTGCCCATCAGTGCCACCCATCCAAAATCCCAGCTGTGATTAAATGCCTCCAAAAGAAAGCTCCATTTGTGGGAAAAAAATGATCAAAATCTAATTTGGGTACAGTGTTGTACGACCGCGCAATTGTCATTCAAAGTGCGTCAGCGCTGAAAGCTGAAAATTGGTCTTGGCAGGAAGGGGTTTAAGTGCCCAGTAAGCAAGTGGTTAATATCACTTTAAGCTGGCCATAGATGGATCAAAAATCATCTGGTTCAGCAGGGACCAGCCACATTTCCGATCCTTCTATAGTATGGCTGTTCCTACTTGACAAAAGTTGATTTAGGCTCTGTTCACACCTGGGCAATTCCGCCCGCGATTCCAGAATTGTGGAAAAACACAGGACACGTTTGCAAAGCCATTATTTCTTAATGGGACCCCAAACACGATGCAATTTTGCCGCTATTATCGAGTGACTAAACGCATTAAAATTGCAGCAAAAATTAAATGCCAAACACTCCTGGCTCTGTGCCAAGATTTGGTACATGAGCTTCTTTGAAACGTTTTTGGAGTAGAGGGAGACCCATTCAAATGACTTGTAACGCTCCACAAAAAAGCTTAAAAAAACGCAGTGCAGCAGCTGTCGCTGTGCTATGATCAGGTGTGAATGAAGCCTAAAAGGTCCACTTTTGTCGACCAGGATGTTGAATAATGTTCATTCGATCAGCAGATGCAGCCAATTGTAACACTGATCAGTGTATTTTGACTGCGTAGGAGTCCCCGCTGTCAGAATATAATCACACAGAAGATTCCTCCATCCGCCTCACTTGTGTGGCTGGCTTGGCTCTTTGTGCTGAGCTACCAGTCGCTTTCCTTTAGTGATTTGTGGGTAAGCCTAGCGATTACTGCAACATTTCATAAAAAACAGTGACAGTAATTGGTACTAGCGATTTCGCTGGCCAGGATGAGATGCTGATGAATCTTGATCGCAGTGACAGGACGAACGATCGATTTGAAAATATCACTGTTAGCGATCCTATAGATAGAAAATCATCATGATTTTCTTAGGGACCAGTCGCTGTAACAAAACAGGGAGGGGGTGTCACTGCAATAAAATCGCGTCTGTCTATATTTTTCTTTTCATATATTTTTAAAATAAAAATCGTTGGTAATAAAAAATAAAATTGCGTCTGTCTCTTCAGCCTTACTATTGAATACCCTTTTCAGATCACCCACATATAAGTCAAGCATTCAGTACCTCTGAAGTGATCTTTGTTACCATGGGCTTTAGGGCACACATCCCAGGAATTTATAAAGTGTCATAGATTACTTTTTTAGAAATCTGCCTCACATTAGTGCAACAAACAGCAGATTGTGCCACAGCTCCGGGTATGTGTCGGAAAGGTGTATATTACTCGGACATAACTGTTATAAGCATCTCTCCTGCAAAGTCGTAGCATTGTACAGGCAAAAAAAAAAAATCTATTTCGGGAGGTTGAGTAATGGAAACAAATTCAGTTCAAGAGTAACTTTTTTGTTGCAGAATTGTCTCAAAGATGCGACACAATAATTACATGTGCGACACGATCAATAAATTACTCCAACGTGGAAGAGGTCTTAATTTTTTGCATAGCTTGCTTATTTAAATTAGACAGCAAGAGAGAACATGTATCATTGTCTTGGCAACATTTCAGTTACATTACATACTCTGTGCTACAATTTGTACATTGTACTATAGATTGTTAAATGACGCCATATATTCATTGACCAATTTAGATAATCTGTTGTCACCTTCTAAAATGGCTAAAACTTCCTTGTCACTGGGGTTGATTTACTAAAGGCAAATAGGCCCCTCAGAGCTTAGTGATTGTTAGTGACTTCAGTGTTGCCAACCTCCCACAGCATTTTTTTTACTGACAAAACATGTAAAATGTATTGGCGGAGCACATGTTTACTGACAACCTGAACAAAATGACAGAATTCCTATTAAGAAAGAAGACAACAAACATTAAAGGGATTGTAAAGCTTTGTTTTTTTGTTTTTTGTTTTTTGTTTTTTAATTTTTTCAAATAACAAACGTGTCATATTTACCTCCACTATGCAGTTTGTTTTGCACAGAGTGGCCCCGATCATCCTCTTCTGGGGTCCCTCAGCAGCGTTCCTGGCTCCTCCCCCACATTGAGTTTCCACATTGGAAAAGCGCTCTCCTACGGTTGACACCTGTCCAGGCGCGCTCCCAAGTCCTGCATCTGTGTCCATTCACAGAATTCAGGACTCTGTCCCGCCCCCCCAGCGCCGCATCATTGGATTTGATTGACAGCAGCGGGAGCCAATGGCTGCACTGCTATCAATCTATCCAATCAGGACACGAGACACCAGCTGAAAGAGGTCTTATGCTGGTCATGAACAGTTTTTTTTTTCTTTTTTCTTTTTTTTTGATCAGCCAGCAGGCTGATTAATGAAAAAATGTATTGATTGAAGAAAATTTTACTGATTGAAGAAAATATAAATTTACATTTACTATCAGTTGGCAACCCTGATTCTTGTACACACAAAAATGCAGTGGGTTTTTTTTTTGTTTTGTTTTTTAGTTTCTTTGCACATGATTGTGTATTCTCTACAAAGTGAAATGTCACCATATTCACTAAGCTCTGGGGAAAATTCCCTTACAATGTGCTGCTTCCCTTGCAAAGTAAACTGCCTATTTGCCTTTAATATATGAACCCCATTTTCTCAGTTTTTAACTATAACAGAAAAAGGTCTTATGCTGGTCATGAACAGTTAATTTTTTTTTTTGGATCAGCCAGCGGGCTGATTAGAGAAAACAAAATGGATTCCTCCATCTACACAAGGGAGTTGGATGGAGGAATCCCCCCTGCTGACATATTGTATTCTGATAGCGGGGGCACACGTTAATACTAATAATAAAAATGTCACAAATCTGTTGCAGATGCCTTATTGAATCGCCATGTCCGTTGAGATGCATTGATCAGTATAGATCCACACAGACACAACACAAGGGCACCTAGAAAACAGTGTTCTGTGTGCCCTGTTCAAACCACAAGGCTGTGTTGAGATGCGTTGCGGTGTGCTGCATATGAATTCAGAATGTCTGCATTTTGTTGCAGTGCAATGCATGGCACCACATGTAGCTGCAGCACATCACAATGCACTGTGAAGCACAGATTAAATGATTTTTTTTTTTTTGTAACATTAACAGTTTGAAAAAAAAAAAGCAAACTTTATGATGCATTTAACAACACCCGTCACACCACACACGCATTATATGGCACATAATGCATACAAGCTGGTGTGAAGGAGCCCTAAGTGTATAGCCTAAACCAGAGGTCTCAAACTGGCGGCCCTCCAGCTGTTGGGAAACTACAAGTCCCATGAGGCATTGCAAGGCTGGCCATTACAAGCATGACTCCCACAGGCAGAGGCATGATGGGACTTGTAGTTTCGCAACAGCTGGAGGGCCACCAGTTTGAGACCTCTGGCCTAAACAGTGATGACAAGTTATCGTAGTAATCACTGGCAGAAATGCTTTATTAGGAGGTGGCAACATTTAGTATTGTTGATGGTCTTTCCACACTTTTGCCTGATTATGTGCTGGCAGGCTGTCTGAGATGCGAGGGAACATTAATCTTGGTGTGCATGTCAAAAAATTGCAAACGCACTGTTTTTAGACATGACATTTATTATATAATGCAATGGGTGCTATTTACTAAAGGAAAATCCACTTTGCACTGAAAGTGCACTTGGAAGTGCAGTCACTGTAAATCTAAGGGGTAGATCTGAAATGAGGGGAAGCTCTTCTGATTTTATCATCCAATCATGTGCAAGCTAAAATGTTGTTTTTTATTTTCCTTGCATGTCTCCCTTGGATCTACAGTGTAAAGTGGATTTTCCTTTAATAAATAACTCCCATGTTTGCACCCGATTGGAGGTTTTTGTATTTACGAAGCACAAAAAATCATGCACATTTTTGGAAATGTTTTAAGTAACCTATACAGGATAATGCAGTGGTGAAGACATGAATATATAATTAGGGAGCCAGGCTGTCTGATCTAGGAAACAGCGCACACTTTTAGGGAGCCAGAGGCCAGGAGATTCTATTAGCAGCACAGTTTTAAACCCATTGGCTGGCTGCTGTGTTCTTTCCAGCCCGAGTTTTTGAAATGTTCTTCCATCTAACATTTAAGGTATGTACAGTTTGGCACACCGTTCAGGATATTTGTATTACCTATTTATTTTACTTCTGACTTGTTAAACGTCTGTCTGTTAAGATTGCACACGGGGGGAAATGCAGATTGAAATATGGGTGTGTGATCTTTTATGTAGAAGGTTGGTGACTTCCTGAGAAGAGATCTTTCTGCAACTGTAATCTGAAATCAGTTTGCTGCAATGTGCACATCTTTGGAGCTGTCTTATCCTTTGTACAGTACGCCTGAATGATTGTCAGACAGATCATTTACATGTTTGTAGATTTACTTGTGTGCGTGTAGAGATTTTTGTGTCTTATGGCATTTTACATGCTGGCCCTGGTGCAGAACTGTACTAAATATGAACCCCCACTTTGGAATACATTTATAATATTTTTACTATTTCATTCAATAAATGTATTTGTTTTAATGGGAATCAGTGGCGGCCCATGCATTGTGGGCGCTGGGGCCTCCCCTCCCTAACACCTCCGCCGCCCTCCCTATCCATGTGCCCGGCCCCTTTCTGGACGCCGGGCACATGAATTCCAATGGTGGGGGTGTGTTTTTTGAAGCAGAGGTTCTAATAGGCTTCAAAATAGGGTGGGCTTGGGGCGCAGAGAGTAAGCCCCGATCCCACCCAATTGTGTGACCATAGCGAATTAATTTTCGCTATTTTCACACGACAGTTACTCCCCGCGGATCAGGAGGCAGGTCAGTGAGACCTGTTTCCCAATTGGCCAAAGCGTCAAGCGATCCTATTGGATGCCTAGAAGAGCTGTGGAAGAGGAGAGATGTTGGAGCCGAACCTGCCGCTGACCGGAGGACACAAGAGGAGAGGAGGGCACAGCCCGCTGCATAGTAAGTGCTGGACCTCCCGGGGGGGGGTGTACTGTCTGACAGTGGTGCCAAAGCCCCGTGGCCACCCCTAGTGCAGGGGGGGGGGTGCATCAGTGCATCAGCACCCGAAGGGGGGGTAGTGCTGGTTGTTTGCTGCCCCCCCCCCCCCCCAGACGCCACTGATGGGAATACAGTCAAGCCAGTTAAAGCAGTTGTAAACCTCAGACATGAAATATGAGCAAGCAAATCCCTCTATAGTGTGTACTTGTCTTAATTGAGAGCACCAAGAGATTGATTTACTAAAGGCAAATAGACTGTGCACTGTGCAAAGTGCAGTTGCTCCAGAGCTTGGTAAACGGGGTACAGCTTTATTTTACAAGGAATTCCCAATCATGTGCAAAGAAAATGGAAAAAAAAAAAACAGCATTTTTTTGCTCACACATGATTGGATGATAAAAGACAGCAGAGCTTCTGCTCATTTACTAAGCCCTGGAGCAACTGCTCTTGCAGAGGGCAACTGCACTTTGCAAAATGCACAGTCTATTAGCCTTTAGTTAATCAACCCCTAAGCCCTCATGCACACTCGATGTTATAAAAACATAGAAAGCTGTAGAATGAGTTTTTGCAGCGTTTTTTAGCATTTTTAGCATCTTTTTTTTTTATCAAAACTATACCCCCACAAAGGCTTATGGTTCAAAAACACTGATAAATGCTTTTTAAGCGTTTTACAGCTGAAAAACTCCTTAAAACCCACTAATTTGGGGATTTTTTTTCCAGCCAAAAAAACGCTGATAACAGCTTATGTTTTATATGTTAAAATACAGCACTTTGAAAAGCTGTAGAGAATACTGTAGATCAGAGATATGCAATTAGCAGACCTCCAGCTGTTGCAAAACTATAAGTCCCATCATGCCTCATGGCTAACAGAGTCTTGCTATGCCTCATGGGATTTGTAGTTCTGCAACAGCTGGAGGTCCGCTAATTGCATATCCCTGCTGTAGATAAATGGGTACAATTTATGTAGGAGCATTTGTTTCATCTCTGTGTATCACCTGAGGCCATGTGAGGGTTTACAACCACTTTAAGGCTGCTTTCACACTGAGGCGCTTTACAGACGCTATAGTGCTAAAAATAGCGTCTGCAAAGCACCTGTAAAGCGCCTCTCCTCTCACTCCAATGTGAAAGCTCGAGGGCTTTCACACTGGAGCGATGCGCTGGCAGGACGCTAAAAAAAAGTCCTGCAAGCCGCATCTTTGAGGAGCTGTAGGAGTGGTGTATACACCGCTCGCACCGCTCCTACAGCGCCCCTGCCCATGGAAATCAATGGGCAGCGTCGGCAAAGCACCGCTACAGCGGGGATTTGCTGGTGCTTTTAACCCTTTTTCGGCCATTAGCAGAGGTTAAAAGCGCCCTGCTAGCGGCCAAAAAAGCGCTGCAAAAACTACAGTAATGCGCCGCTAAAAATAACGGCACTTTACCGCCGACGCCCGCCCCAGTGTGAAAGTGCTCTAAGACGTGAGTAAACTTAGTTTACAGTGGGTAAGCTAGCCATACATGATATTTATTATTATTTTTTTCATTTATTAAACGATCTGAACAAAAAAAAAAAAATTATGAATAGATTCCTCCATCCACACAAACGAGGAGGATAGAGGGATTCCCCCCTGCTAGGACACTGGGGGGGGGGAGTTAATTACCAAGGCTAGAAAATGCAAATGCTGGTGCAGCTCCACATAGAAACCAATCAGCTTCCAGGTTTTATTGTCAAAGCTTAATTGAACAAGCTGAAGTTAGAAGCTGATTGGCTCTCATGCACAGCTGCAACAGATTCCAAGTGCACCAGTTTTTGTAAAATAAAAAAACCTGTATTCTAACAGCATGACTCAACAAAAGTTTTTCCAAGTTCATTCGACATAAGTTGATCCAACAATCAACCTCTGTTGAACAGGCACAGCCCCACATTGTGTTGTTTCCTGCTAACCAGTCACATTTTGACCCATCTATTACCACTTTAAGGAATTCAACATATTTCAGGAGTTTAGACCAGCCTTTCTCAGCCTTTACAACCCAGAGGAACCCCTACAGGGAAAATGCCTTTTACATTGGTGATCAGAATGCCATCCTTACATACAATATAGAACTTTGCAAAGATTGGAGCCAAGGACATTTTAGGGCATATACTAAATGGCAAAGGAAACATTTCTTTATATAAAATCAACAGATTCATTAAATATATAATAAAAACACATATAGTACCACATTCAGTAGTTTTTAAACGGGTACACAATGTTTTTTTTTTTTTTTTTTCTTTTCAATATCCACGTCATATTGATGCGTTTTGAATGTTGGTAATGTTGGTTAGCTGTTAGCTTTGCCAACAAATGTTGGCCCTGGAACTATACAGCCACCATCTTCATATGGGAGGTCAGCTCTAGAAAGCCCTAGCCACCAGCCGGAGTGACTCAGTGTTCCAGCCGCTCTGCATTTCCGGGTGCAAGGGAGCAGTGTGGGGTGTAATTTAGTGCATCACACTGCTCCATTTTTTGTTTTTTTTTGTTTTGTATGAGCTTTATTTGAAGTGCACAAAGCAATCACTTTATTCACTGCAATGTCTGGATATGTGCTGGACATTGCGATGCGATTCAGGCCTGTGCGCTGCAATAAAATGCAGCATGTCAGCATTTTATCGTTGCACACTTCTAGGCTGCATTGCAGTGTGAATGGGATATACAGGAGACAATTGCTGTCATTCAGATGCATTCAGAGGTGTGAAAAAAAGCAAAACGTCCCTAAACGCTGAGTTTTTCTGTGTGTGTGCGCATGAGGCCTACAGAATTTTATCCACTCAGATTGTAATATGTGCAGTGAGCGGTAGTAAACCGCTGTTTTTTTTTGTTTTTTTTTAACCTGCAAGGCAATGTCATAATGTGCTAATATGCATCACATACTATCACTTTATGTGAAACTTACTGTAGAATGAAGCCCTCCAGCGGCACGCTGTCACCTCTGAAGGTGCTTTTCATTTTCATTTTTAGCCTTCCTTTCCGTTTATGGCACAGGACTCTGAAGGAATGACACGGGTATGCATGCACCGGTGATGTCACTGCCTGCGTGTACAGTAAATGTCTCCTAAACTGTGCATGTTTAGGAGATATTTACAGTACCTAAACCTTAATGTAGGCTTATCTATAGGTAAAAATCATGCATGAGCGTTTACTCCCACTTTAAAGCAACTATCATTTAAACAAATTCGCTGAAAAAAGCACTTACAATGAAGCAAGTGCATACTTACCTTTTATCCAGGTGTGATACACCAATTGAAGTTGGAATTCTCTGCAGGCTTCAATTGAAAAACTAAATAAATGCCCTTTGTTTTCTGTTAATATGGGTGCATTTATGATTTTTTTTATTCGTTTTTTTCTAATTGTGAACTATGTCGTTAAGCAACACAATTGCTTCAAGGGAACAGAGCGGTATTTTTAGTGTTAGGTGTGTAACTAGCAACAAGAGAGATATACTGTACAGGTAATATTGGGAATACTACTAGTTTAGTTCTCGTTTATGACTAGATTGCACACGGTACATTTATGACTTTTTGCCAAATACTATTGTTTCTCAGCTGTTCCAGCACGGAAATAAATGGAAGCATCCGAGTGCCAATGCCTCCCTTTAAAGTGTACTCATGTGTCACTGTAGTATGTCTGAACTCCCACCATGCTTAGCACAGCCAATGCAAGCCGGTGAGAGCAATTCTTCTACTGACAAATGGCTCAGACACTTATTGCTACATTACCTTGCTCTGAGCATTTTCTTCCCCAATTTGTTATTCTAGACTATCCTCAATGAGCAATCAAGGAAAGTGCGCAAATTGCCAGCCAACAATAAGCTACATTATCTGGTATCTCTGTATTAGTCACTCAGTGGGGGTCATTTACTAAAGCAGTACATTTTTCACTTAGTCAAGTGAACCTGTACTCACTTTAAACGCAGACAAAGAAAAATTAAAATAATAATAATGTTTGAGTATTATTGGATAAACCAACATGAATTACTATGGCGGGTATAGGCGGGGGGGAGGATTTTGTATTTTGAAGCACCTGATCTTCTTATGGGAAACTTTTGGTAGAAATTCAAAGATTAGTTAAAAGGTCTCTTTAACATACATTCATAAGGTTATTTATGATGATTCATGATGATCTCTCTTCAGCACATTGATAATACTATATATTCTTGTTTTTTTTGTAAATCCAACTCCAGTACAAGTTATGGTGTTTAGTGGGGAAGAGTTTGAACCTTGTTCTGGCTGCCCAGGCAAAAGAAGCTTTAGAGCACCTTTTGGGACATACAGAGAGGTTGATTTATTAAAGGCAAATAGGCTGTGCACTTTGCAAAGTTCAATTGCACTCTGCAAGTGCAGTTGCTGCAGAGCTTGGTAAAGCTCCACTTTGCAAAGAATACCCAATCACGCGCAAGGAAAATTGAAAAAAATGCATTTTTACTTGCACATGATTGGATGATGGAAGACAGCAAAGCTTCTGCTCATTTACTAAGCTCTGGAGCAACTGCTCTTGCAGAGTTCAGCTGTACTTTGCAAAGTGCACAGTCTATTTGCCTTTAGTAAATCAACCCCACACTGTGCAGCTACTTTTGAATTTATTTTATGAACTTTTGAAATTTTTACCTTTAAAGAAATCTCAATAAAATAAGCATTTTGTACTTATTGCTATTTATAATAGATGTCAGAAGGATGTGTCTGTGGAACGCAGAAGTTTATTTTGAAAGCTTCATTACCCCATATAAGAGCTGGTTTGTAATTGTTGCAGCCTCTTGTGCAACTTCATAGCTTAAGATTTTGACACATAAATTTCTTTTTTTTTTTTTTTGTTTAGTTTATTTTTCTGATGTGTGTTAAAAAAAATTTTTTATTACAACTTTGTTACTATTTTCATGAGCAGAATGGGTAGTCTTTATAAAAAACAAAAGCTGTCTTTTTCTAATCACACCCAACAGACTTGTGCCCAGTAGAGCGTGTGCCACATTTTAAAAGGCTCATATCAGGTCATGAGCATAGCTGACTTGCCTCCATGAACATTTTATTTTAAATCCTAGCGTATAATTTCCATCTAACAATGTGGACCACATAAGGTCCCGTGGTTAAATATAACCAGCTTGGCTTACCAAATACTGGCATGCTTGACCAGCTAGACACCAGGATTGAATAGAACGGTATCTATTTTTTCTTTTCATGTCATAGGGTCCATTCACGCAAGCAGTGTACATTACTGGGCAGTTGCTGGTGTGCCCTGTGAAGGAGTCATACGATGCATTGTAATGACACATCACACTGTAATTTTACTAAAATGTCATAAAATTCTATTTCATTAGTCTATATGGATCACAGTGTGTGGTGTAGTGCGTCACAGCACTCTGCACAAAAAAAAAGAAATGGCATCATGTCAGGGCTGGGACAATGGGTTGGGCAGGAAGGGAGGCTGCCTTGGGCAGTGTGGTATCATGTGAGGTGGGGGGCGTCACATGGAGATTGGGAGGGGGGGGGGTTTGTGTTGGGAGGAGGAATTTGGGAGGCAGCAGGGGGTACGAATTGTTCTAGGAGGAAATTTGATGGAGGGTTTGTGCTAGAAGAAGTGATATGGTAGAGGGGGGTGAGGGGATTTGTGCTAGGAGGGGACATTTTGTGGGGGAGGGGGATTTGTGCTAGTAGGGATGATGGGGGGGGGGGGGTATTTGTGCTGGGAGGGGGGGAATGGATGTGTATTCGGAGGGGAAATTTGAAGAGTAGAGTATTTATGCTAGGAGAAGGATGGGGGTGGTGTTTGTGTTGTTGGGATTCAAGGTGATTTGAGGCGGGATTTCAGCAGGGGTCAGATTTATCCTGGGAGGAGGGGAAATTTATGCTTTTTTTCAATGGGGGGGGGGGATTTTTGGTGACACTTGCCCTGGCACTGCATCATGTTGTACTTTTTTCCATGCACAGCACAGTGATGTCAACTAAGGCCCCAGCATTTTTTTTTTGGAAGACTGCGAGTAGGCAGGTACAACCTCAATTCCAAGTTTGGGCACTGGGGCTGACTTACTAAAACTGGAGAGTGCAAAATCCGGTGCAGCTCTGCATATTAACCAATCAGCTTCCAGGTTTTTTTTTTTGTCAAAGCTTAATTGAACAAGCTGAAGTTAGAAGCTGATTGGTTTCTTTGCAGAGCTGCACCAGATTTTGCACTTAGTAAATCAACCCCACTGTGTACAATTTTATATAAAAATAGAATGCAATCATTTACAAATCTCATAAACCCATATTATATTCACAATTGAAAATAGAAAACATATCAAAAAGTTTAATAATTTTAAGAAAAAGAGGTAGTGGCAGCAACACATTTAAAAAAAAAAAAAAGTTGGGACAGGGGCATGTTTACCACGGTGTAACATCGCCTCTTCTTTTAACAACACTGTAAATGTCAGGGAACTGAGGAGACCAGTTTTTGGGAGAGGAATGTTGTCCCATTCTTCCCTGATATAGGACTGTGCAACAGTCTTCTTTGGTGAAAGGTCTGGACTGCAGGCAGGCCAGTTAAAGTGGTTGTAAACCCTTACAGACCACTTTTCACTACAGGTAAGTCTATAATAAGGCTTTCCTGTATCTACAGTGGATATCTCCTAAACATGCACGGTTTAGGAGATATTCACTGTATCAGCATGTGCCGACGTCATTGGCACATGCGCACTGAAGCAACGGCTCAATCGTGCGTTGCTTCAGCCAATGTGCCGTTACCGACGGCTCCTGCGCGCATGCGTGGGGGTGATGTCTTAGCGGCTCTGGTCAATCAGAGTGCCGGATCCCGCGATACCCGGAAATAACTCCAGGAGATATGTCGCCGGGCAGAGCAGTGTGGCAGGACCTCTGTGGGGTCTTCTATTTAGGGTGAGTATTCATATTAAGCTAGTATGCATAGCATACTAGCTCATTATGCCTTTTGTCTTGCAGTTCTTTTTTGTTTTTGTTTTTTCATGGGTTTACAACCACTTTAAGCACCCAGACTCCTCTACTACGAAACCATGCTGTTGTCATAGATGTAGTATGCGGTTTAGCATTGTCCTGCTGAAAAGGATGTCATCTGGATGGGAGCATATGCTGCTCTAAAATCTGGATCTATCTTTCAGTATTGATGGTGCCTGTCCAGATTTGCAAGTTGTTCATTCCATACGCACTCGCGCACCCCTCTACCATCAGAGATGCAGGCTTTTGAACTGAGCACAGATAACAAGCCAGAAGGTCCCTCGCCTCTTTAGTCTGGAGGACACTGCACTAGTTGCCAAAAAGAATGTGAAATTTGGATTCCTCTAACCATAGAACAGCTTTTCACTTTGCAACAGACCATTTTAAATGAGCTTTGGCCCACAGAAGATGGCATCGTTTCTGGATCATGTTCAGGTTCCCTCTTTGCATGATAGAGCTTTACCTTGTATTTTTGGATGGCACAATGAACTGTGTTCACAGACAGTGACTTTTGGAAGTATCCCTGAGCCCTTGCGGTGATATCCATCACAGAATCATGTCTGTTTTTTAAAGCAGTGCCGTCTGAGTGTCTGAAGGTCACAGGCATCCAATGTTGCATTTGGGCCTTGTCCCTAGTGCACAGAATTTCTCTAGATTCTCAGAATCTTTTGATGATATTATGTACTGTATATGATGAAATATTTAAAGTTTTTGCATTTTTATGTTGAGGAATATTATTCTGAAATTGACAATTTTTTTTAGATGCGGCTTTTCACAGATCGGTGTACCTCTGCCCATCATTACTTCTGAGACACTATGGGGTTGATTTACTGAATGCAAATAGAATGTGCACTTTGCTAGACACCAGGTGCAGTTGCTCCAGAGCTTAGTAAATGAGGTAAAGCTTCACTTTGCAAAGAATACCCAATCACGTGCAAGGAAAATTAAAAAAAACCTGCATTTTTGCTCCCACATGATTGGATGATAGAAGTCAGCAAAGCTCCTGCTCATTTACAGTCTATTTGACTTTAGTAAATCAAACCCTCTGACTCTCTAGGATGTTCTTTTTATACACAATCATGTCCTTTGACTTGTTGCCAATTAACCTAGTTAGATGCAAAATCTTCTTCTAGTTCTTCCTTGTTGGTACCAGTTACTTTTTTGTTGCCCTGTCCTAACTTTTTTGAGACATGTCGCCGCCATCAATTTGAAAATGAACTTATTTTTTTTCTTAAAATGGCGCATTTTCTCATTTTAAACATTTGATATGTCTTCTATCCTCTATGAATAAAATCGAGATTCATAAACCATTGCATTCTGCTTTTTTTATGTATATTTTAAACAGTGCCCCAAGTTTTTGAGAAATTGGGGGTTAGTAGATTTATTTTATAGCAAGGTACATTACATATTAATTCTGTGATTATTAGCCTGCCTGCTCACAAACATTTTAATTTTGCATTTAATTCCACTTTAAGGGCAGATGATTGGCCGTGGACGCAGAAAGTTTATGTCTAAACTCTGATCCTTGGTGGTGTATGGCCCTAATCAGCCATTTGAATGGGACCTTAATAGTAGTATACTAATCTTTGGACAATATATTCAGGTTCCTCTGTACACTGGCTGCTCGCTGTATGTGCTTGCTTTGTCAATAAGAGAACCAAGTCTGAGAAAGCCTGAAAGCATCACACATTGGATGTATGGCAGTAGGCAATTAGATGGAAGCGCCATACAGCTGCCTCTTTGACTAGGGTTAATGTTATACAACCCCTTCTCTGGTAGGGACTGATTAATCACTGCTGTGCACGTCTCTCAATGGGAGGTAGGTAGCTTTTATTGTGCTCTATGCAAAAACAGGCAAAATTGTAACTGAGATGATGAGCATGAACAAACTGACAGAGGCAGAATAAAGGCTGATCGTAGGCTGCCTCAAGTGGAAAATATCAGATTAATTCATAAAAAAATACTCGATTCTTGTATCCTTTCAATGACATCATCATGATCCAGATAAAACAAGTGACCTTAGCATAATGTATTGTCTTTTTTTTTTTTTCATTTTTAATTAACCATTAAGGTTACAAAAGTTTTATTGTCTTTTACACTATTAAACAATTTGCTGGAAAAAAAAAATGTAAATACAAATTGAGATCACTTTTTTTCCTAATACTGAGCTTTCTTTGAAGCATATGTAAAACAACGCCAGTTAACGCAGATATGTATTTATAAAATCATTAAATGGAATCTTTATTGCAGCTGGTGTAAGTGCTTCAGTTTAATCAGATCTCTAGGAAGTGGGAGGAACAGCACTAGTGGCCAATCGGGTGAGCTGCACACACATGGGATGACAGAACATAGGAGGAGAGGGCAGAGGGATCAGATCATTAGTCTGTTGCTGTACCTTGATTATCCAATCACACGCTGAGGGCAGGGAGGTGATCTAGCTGGATAGCTCTAACTACAGCAGACAAAATTCAAGTCATCAGACTGTCTGTCTAGTAGGCACAGGACTAGAAGGAAAGAAATAAAGATCCACTGAAGGGTAGAATAGCTACAATGTATATTATTGTCAACTGTGTTGGCTTTTTCCTGAAGTTCAGCTCTAACAAAATAATGTTATGAAACTCGTGTCAAGTCAGCTTCAATCAACTGAAAAACATATTTTTATTGGATTTTAGAGCATAGGTCTCCAAACTGTGGCCTAGGGGCCAGATGCGACCATCCTCTTGCTTTTATCTGGCCCTTGGGGCATTATTCACCCCATTGTAAGCAACGGTGTGCATTGGTCCCTACCACTGATACCGACAATGATGCACTGGTCCTCTCACTGACACCAACTATGGTGCACTATTCCTCCCATTGATACCAACAACGGGGCACTATTCTTCCCATTGATACCAACAACGGGGCACTATTCTTCCCATTGATACCAACAATGGGGAACTCTTCCTCCCATTGATACCAACAATGGGGCACTATTCCTTCCACTGACACCCAACAATGGAACACTGTTCCTCCCATTGATACTAATAATGAGGCACTAGTACACCCCCTAATACCAATGTTGGGATATTGTTTAATCCCATTGACACCAGGGCATTTTCTACTCCCACTGGCCATAGTCTGGCCCCCCTAAAGTCTGAAGAATTGTAAACTGGCCCTTTGTTTAGAAAGTTTGGAGACCCCTGTTTAGGAGCATTGTTATAGCAATGCGTTTTTCTTATTCTGTTTAGTACTCTAGTTTAAGTGGAAGAAATATATATCTATTCTTCAAAATGTTCCCTCCCCCACTACTCCCACCTATCCCGCCTAACCTGTATTAAAAAGATCTGTGTACTTATCTGTTTTCAATGTGATCGGGTCTGGTCACATGATCCTGAACCTCTATGCAAAGGAGAGCTCAACAGCAGCCCAGAATTCCAGGAGCCATAACTTCACCCATAAGTTCCCACAGTCCATCTGCTGTTAGTGCTCCCTTCTCTCCCCTACAGCAGCTGCTCACTGACATAGGAGAGCTGGGACCATGTGACTTGACCCCAGCAGATTAAAAATGGGTAAATTATACAGATTTTTATTTTATACAGGTTAGGCAGGATAGGTAGGAGGAGGGAAAAATTTTAAGACTATAGTTACGCTGGCCATACACAGTGAACATTTTTTTTTCCTGCGACTATCAACACAGACAGTGCTGACAAGGGAATCCCTCCTGACGGGCAATTTTCTGTTCCCGGCGGAAAAAGACAATGGGGTTGATTTACTAAAGGTAAAGGGGGGCAGTTGCCCTCTGCAAGTGCAATTGCTCCAGAGCTTAGTAAATGAGGTAAGGCTTGACTTTGCAAAGAGTAACCAATCTCGTGCAAGGAAAATTTAAAAAAAACAGCATTTTTGCTTGCACATGATTGGATGATGGAAGTCAGCAGAGCTTCTGCTCATTTACGAAGCTCTGGAGCGACTGCTCTTGCAGAAGGCAACTGCAGTCCTTTTCCCTTTAGTAAATCAACCCCTGTGTCTCTGATTCTCTTGTGATTTTCGCTAGCGGCTGCTATAACCACTAGCGATAATCGCAAGAGAATCCGGCAGGCTGGTTGAACCCAAGTTGATTGATCGATCAACATTTTTACACTCAGCCTACCCATTAACGGTTTGAATCCTGGCAGGTTACTGCTGAACCCTGCTATATATTTTTTTTTATATCAGCCTGGGGGTCAGTTTTTACATTGTGTGCAGTTACCTATCATCAGCTGTTGTATTTCAGTTTCCAGTAAATCAGTGAAGTAACACTACAAGAAAAGAAAAAAAAAAAGGAAATTGCAAAAGTCCACCTTTTTGCAAAACAAATAATAAATGCACATATACTGTATTTGCAGAAGAAAATGTGCTATACCTATTTTTTGAAAATGAGCCTGCAAAGCATTAGAACGGTTAGAGGATTATGGGTAGAGTTCCAGGCTCCGGCTTACTCTTCCTCCAGCTCTGTTTGTATCCAGTTATGGACTGTCAGTTGGGGAGCTGGAGGAATTGTCAATGGGCTACAAGTGTGGTGATCACCGTACTTGTGTACCAGTGATAACAGTGACAGACAGGGTGTAAAATGGTCTTAAAGGTAGAGGTAGCCTTTAAGAGTCCAAAATAAAATGGTTGGGGTTGCACTTACGTTGGCACATATGCTTCTGATCATTACACTAGGAACCATCAATTCTCGTAACAGTATGTTCATGATAAAGGCAACCTGGCTTCTATGGGTTGCAGAAGTTTGCTGTTTCAATTCAAGGCTGTAATAAAATTGTAGTCTTCTCTGATGAGTGCCCGGTAATCTCTCCCATGTGTGCGCTATTACGCTGCTTTCCAAGAGTATAGAAAATGCTTGAGGAACATTGCATGCTCCCATCATGGAGGCGATCTGTCGTCACTGAATTGAATCCAATGACAAGGAGCCACACACACATTGCTATGTGGATGATACAGAACGCCGTTGTATTCGTGCGTGTTACCAGCATTGTCTTTGTGCACCTGGTACATTTAGATAACATAAATCCTACTTCTGTTTATCAGCAATTAACATGGTTGGCTCACAGATGCTGGGAAGCCAATAGTCTTATCAACTTAACAATATTTGCTAACATAGCCCATATTTCTCTCAGATGGAATGTCCAGCATATAACTGTCGCCTCTGCTATAGCTATATTTTTATTATTATTATTATTATTTAGGGTACTTATAAAGCCATCCATTTAGGCAGCGCTTTACATATAAAGCAATATTGTTAAAGATACTACGTAACTAGCTATTTTTTATTTTTTTATTTTACCTCATGATATTTTTTCTCAGACAATATCCAGTTCACCAACATAACTATCGCATAGTGGTTGAACATGTATTTTTTTTTTCACATAAAAAGGATATTTAGTTATTGAAAGCCTCTGTTTTTCAGGAGACTGTATTTATCACCAACCCAATGGGGCTCCTCTTCTTGCTACCCTCAATAGGCACCTCTTCGAACACCACAATTATCGCTGATGTTTTAAAGAGAATTCATTTGTGTGGGAATTTTTGAAATGAAAAATCTGCATGTAGCATTTGCACTGATAACGATGGGCATACAAACTTGTGAATTAGCCAATGAGAAATGGTGAAAATAAAAACACGCTTTTGTCAGTTGACAGAGTATTTTGGAGCTTTCCAAATGAGTGGGATATTTAACCATTTGCCAGCCAGGCACTTATACCCCCTTCCTGCCCAAGCCATTTTTCAGCTTTCAGAGCTGTTGCACTTTGAATGACAATTACGTGGTCGTGCTAAACTGTACCCAAACACATTTTTTATCATTTTCTTCACACAAATAGAGCTCTTTTGGTGGTATTTAATTAACTGCTGGATTTTTTATTTTTTACAAAACAAAGACCAAAAATTTTGAAAAAAAAATGTTTTTTACTTTTTTCCTGTCAGTAAATTTTGTAACCAAGTAATTTTTCGCCTTCACTGATGTGCGCTGATGAGGCGGCACTGATACACTGAACTGGTGGGCACTGATGAGGTGGCACTTATGGGCACTGATTAGGTGGCACTGATGAGGAGGCACTAATATTCCGCACTTATGGGCACTGATAGGCGGCATTGGTGGGCACTAATAGGCGGCATTGGTGGGCACTAATAGGCAGCACTGGTGGGCACTGATAGGCGGTACTCATGGGCATTGATGGGTGGCACTGATGGGCGACACTGATGGCCATTGATTGACAGCAGTGATGGGCATTGATGGGAAGCACTGATAGGTAGCACTGATTGCCAGCACTGACTGGCATCACTAATGGGCACTGATTGGTGGCACTTGTGTGCAGTGGTGGGCACTGATTGCTGCCACTGGTGGGTTCTGATAGCTGGCATTGGTGGGCAATGGTGGACACTGATTGGTGACACTGTATTGCACTATTGTAGTCAGGGCACTGATTATCAGTGCCCTGATTACATCCCTAGATGTCCCCCTGTGAGGAGATGCCGCTGATCGGCTCTCCTCTCCTCACACTCTGTCAGTGTGAGGCGAGGAGAGACGAATACCGGCAGTTCCTTGTTTACATGTGACCAGCTGTTATTGGACACAGCTGATCACATGGTTAAAGAGCCGCAGACGCGGCTCTTTACAGAGATCGGGGTCGTGCTGAGTCCTAGCAACACAGCGCGGCCGCGCGCGAGAACGAGAGCTGCACCGCCCCACTGTCATTTGACGGTGGGCAGGCAGCAAGCAGTTAAAGTGGTTGTAAAGGTAGAAGTTTTTTTTTACCTTAATGTATTCTATGCATTAAAGTGTTAATAAACCCACAACAATAAAATCAGTCTGTATATGCAGTAAAGCAAGCTGGTTCTTTTCACTGTGGAGGGGTTAATCTTCTGCATTGTATAAAACGGCTACTTGATCCTGTCTTCTCTGATCCTCTCCTCCTTCCATGCTTGGTAAAACCTAAAATGTGTTTCAAAGTTGTTTACAAATGTGTGGGGACTTATCACAAAAGGAGCTGACAGGTGACAGGTCCCCTTTATAGAGACACGAGAGGTCTATTAGACCCCTTGTGCCATCTTTGTACTCTGCTTTAACAGATCAAGTACAGACTGCACTGGATGTGGCACAGTGACTTTATAGCCACCCAAATGACTTCTGCTGGAGAGCCCGGAGCTGGCTCATTGAAATGTAAACACAGCCGCAGCTGCTATTGCAGCCACGAGTTTGTTTACATCCTGATTCACTTATGGTGGCAGCAGTTAAAGGGTTAATACATCATTGAAAACATTTTGTAAATGCAAGCATTGCAAGTTGAAGTACCTGAATTTGACCTGGTATCAGCTTCTTGCATGGCTTTTACAGCACAGCTGGAGTGTGAGAGAAGAAAAAAGCACAAGAATCCAATCAGTTAATGTGTTGGGAAGAAGTATGCTAATAGGCAGAAAAAGCAGAATGATAGAGAGATAAATTCATCTCGGTGCTGCTTCTTCACTCACATTCAAGCTTGGGGGGGACCAGGAGGATTTGGGCTCAGAGGAAGTGGGTTGAATGAAGCTCATCACCAGACTGTGGGGATCTTTTGTCAGTAAAAAGAACAGGAAATCTCTGCATTTAAGGGTGAATATTGCAGTAAAAGCTTTTTTATTGGGCAATTTATTTGTACATTTTTTTGGTTGTTTTGCTTTAATCGGTAAAAATAGCTAAGTCCAGTGAAAAACACCAATACTTTGGTAAGTCGGATTTCATTATATTTTCTCATGGAAACTATAGTGTGCTTTTTGCTGATAAAATGTAATCCCAATGGTATCTTAATATTTTGTGATCGGTGAAATGGTCTTTGGGCTGTTAAATTAATTGTAATATGCATTGTTTAATTGCCACAGCCACGGATAATCATTCTTTCTAATAAAGATCTTGTATTTTATAACACACTGAGATAGCCAAGGGTGACATAAAATGTTTTACAGTGCTCTCTGCTTTGCCTTTACGCAATTTGAATTGTTCAAAATTGTTGGTGCTTGCACATGAATTTCAAGGAGGAAAGCATATTATAATAGTGTTGAACTGCAAGGCTACGTTCGTTTTCTTTTTTAGGCCTTCATTCCTTTATTTTTACCTAGTGATCTGGCCAGTAAGTCTGTTGTTTTTTAAAAGAACACGGTCTCTTTCAGATGTAGCAGTTACAGGGATGAGAAGCAAAGTGGAAAAAAAAAAATGGACTTTATAGTGCCAGCTATGACCCCAAAAAAGGAAGGACAATAATGCCCTGTACACACGCTAGGATTTTCCAATGGAAAATGTTTGATAGGACCTTGTTGTTGGAAATTCCGACCGTGTGTAGGCTCCATCACACATTTCCCATAGGAATTTCCGACACACAAAGTTTGAGAGCTTGCTACAAAATCCATTGTCAGGAATTTCGATCGTGTGTACACAAATCTGATGGACAAAGTGCCACACATGCTCAGAATAAATTAAGAGACGAAAGCTATTGGTTACTGCCCCGTTTATAGTCCCGATGTACGTGTTTTATGTCACCGCGTTCAGAGCGATCGGATGTTCCGACAACTTTGTGTGACCGTGTGTATGCAACATAAGCTTGAGCCAACACCCGTCGGAAAAAATCCATGGATTTCGTTGTCGGAATGTCCGATCAATGTCCGACCGTGTGTACAGGGCATAACACAGATATTACACACACAGCGCACAGTTTCATTACAACATATTATAAAACATTGTGCAAGCATATGAGCAGCACAATAAATTCCCTGATAGAGCACTAGTCATATCTGGCCCAAAAGATCATATACACAAATATCATGGAACTATGATTATAATGATATAACAAAAAGGGCCAGTGGTGCAGGAAAATGTGCAACGGTCTCTACGCATTTCAGGAATGAAACAAACCATTTACCACTGACAGGGGTGTTTACAACGGTCAGTTTTATTTATGACGTAAAACTTTTATCCCAAAAGAAAAAAAAAAACAGTTTGCTGTAACTGATATATGTTAAGTGGAGTTTGGCTTTGATTTGTTGGTAAATCTGCTAGTACATTTAACACTTCCCTACCCCCATACTGACAATGCTGCTGTCCAAAGGTGCCCCTGTGCTCCTTCATCCAGAGTGGAGGCACTCTCATACAGGAGGTGATACTGGCCAGATCACCAGGTGAAAACCGAGAGGGAAAAGCCTAGAAAAGAAACCTAATGCAGCTACCATATCTAATGACTGGTAAGCTGCAATATATTACATTTCTGGTTTGGGGTTTATTACCGCTTTAAACAGTAAACATCAGAAAATCATTAGATGATCTTGCAATGATTTTTGGTCCAGGTTAGGCCATAAACACTTAGGTTGCCCAGGCATTTCTTTTTATGACCATGCAGTAGGGAGGAACAGTATACACGTTGAATATATCATGCTAAATTTTTTATCTTGGGGAAACCATACAAAGTTGACAAGGATTGTTAATCTGTCCAATGATTAATGCTGGTTGTGCACCGGCTGATGTTCAATCAATATTGTATGAACAACAATGCTGCATTTTAGCAGATGACAGATGAAGAGGGCACAATGGGTCAAAATACTGTAGTTTTCCAGTATGGGTGATAGTTTTTGAGAAATGTTATCAGTTAGGACAGTTGTTGTTTAAACATTACTACTCCTACTACTACTACTACATTACTACTCCTGTCCAGAGCTCAAAGAATCAGCTCACATAGGTCCCTGTCACATGGGGCGGACACTGTCTGCTGATCCGCGCTGAGCAGGTAGATGACAGGACTGTGTCCTCTCCACTGTGCAGAGCGGACACAGCCTGCTGTTCTCTATGGGGTGGTCAGATGGAAACAGACCACCAGTCTATTTCCATCCGACTGTCATCTGATCTGCTAGATGGATGGGAAACGGATCCCCATCCAACTGTTTTTGGCGGCCTGGATCGGATGCAGGCAGGTGTAAGTACACATGTTAGTTTACATCCACCTCCCCATAAAGAACAATAGGTGGTCCGATCAGGTCCACATGAAGAACAGACAGGCGGACCCTATCGGTCCACTGGTGTGAAAGGGGCCATAGGTGTGTGATGATCATGTGTTTACAAACTTTTTGACCTGTATCCTGTAATAGGCAAGAAAGTGGGGCAACTTCCTATGAGTTTGGGTTAGGAACCAGCTTGAGTGTGATGGTGAAGGACTTTGATCTGTCCCTTAAAGCAATTTGTCTTGCTATTCTGCCCCCAGCCTTGGCTTGCTATCTGACCTTCTCAATGTGCTACTAAAGCCTGGTACACACAGGCCAAATATCTGCCGGTTCAACAGAAACGGGCTGACACTCGACCTGTGTGTACATCAGCCTATCCAACAGAAGCCTGCTGACATTCGACCTGTGTGTACATCAGCCTATCCAACAGAAGCCTGCTGACACTCGACCTGTGTGTACATCAGCCTATCCAACAGAAGCCTGCTGACATTCGACCTGTGTGTACATCAGCCTATCCAACAGAAGCCCGCTGACATTCGACCTGTGTGTACATCAGCCTATCCAACAGAAGCCGGCTGAATGGAAAACCAGCATCTGATTGGTATTCGATCAGCGTTGCCAGTTTGTACAATGAGCTCTACCCAAGCGCCGCCCGCTGGGTTGAACAAAAAAAAAAAAACTGATGGTGTGTACCAGGCTTAGGTCTTGCCAGTTGACAGGGGTAGGAAGGTGGTAGCAGAAGACAGTTGGCTAGATGGGGGAGCAGGAAGGCCTTGAATGCATGGCATAATGATAAAAATGATAAAGAAATTGTCAATTGAGAGAAACATGAAATTTTGATATGTAGGTGTAGGGCATAGGTAGTTAGAAAAGTTATGCTAATATGATGAAAAAGTTTAACTGTCCACAGTTCAAACACACCATTTTCAGATGTTTTTGACATACTTTTTTTGCATACACAACACACTGTTCGAGTATTTCTGTCTTTGCTGTTAGGGTAGTTACTGCAACGTGGTATTTTTTCTGAAGGTAGAAGTCTGAGAAACGTCAGGTACTTCAGTCAGTGCTTTCCCAAGATAGGTAAGGAAAACCTTCCTTTTGTGCGATTTACTTGCGTTCCAGTCTGGTTTTAGCGACATCAAGATAATGTAGGCGTTGATAGCACTAACATCCAACATGTTATAAAATATAGCCATTGGCCATCTTCTGGTCATCCGTTTAGCACTGTAAGTACGAACCATCTCAGCCAACGTATGAACGCCTCCTTTTGTTTCATTGTATGACTGAATTATCTCTGTTTTTTTATCTTCTCGGTTTTGAACAGTAGGTTGGAAATGCATAGAGCTCAAGAGGGTAACAACTTTGTTTTTCTTGGGACAGTATGATGCAATCATCAAGTCTTTCTGGAAACCAGAATAAAGTAGACATTTTTTGTGTTTTTTTGTGGTCATAAATTCTTGGGGCAGTTCTTTTTTGTTTTTACAAATTGTTCCAACAACTGTGATCTTCTTCTCCAGTAATTTTTTAGCTAACTGTAGGCTCGTGAAGAAGTTGTCACAAGTGATGTTTCTTCTAGAATGTAATATTCCTTGAGCCAAATTAATTACAACTCGTTCCCCCTGATTCCCTTCCCTTCCTTGGTCTTGACATTTCCCGGTGTACATCTGCATAGTAAATAATTCTATTCGCAGATGAAGATGGCAAATCAGTTTGGGTGGTAGGTGCTGTGACGGTGCTATCATCAGAATCCCAGTTGTCTTCTACAAGGATGCCATCTATTTAGTTTTTGTCATCGGATGGCTCATAATCTGAAGTATTTTTTCATTACTGAGGCATTTGCGAGCCATGATGAAACTACACCACCAAATCAAGAAAGTATAACAAATCTTCAAAAGCTAAGAAAGAAAGTCCTAACATGCAGAAACATGTCCTAACTTGCAGACTGAAAATGGCTCACAAAAAGTGCAATACAGTATTCATGTGACTTGATGTGTCATAACGGAGAAACCATTGAAGAGCAACATGGGTCCGATGGACCCGGCCAGTGTACGAAGCTATAATCTGAATTTACAGAAAAAGTGTAAATACAAAAAATCCATGCTTTCAGATTTATAACTAATTAGCAGTTAAAAAGTCATACGTTCTTATCAAATAATAATAATAAATTCCATTAAAAAAACACAACACAAACTACCTACAGGGTCCATTGGACCCTGCCAGTAGACAGAGGGTTAAAGTGGTAGTAAACCTCACACATGAAATATGAACGAAGCATATCTCTCTATAGTGTGTACTTGTCTCAATTAAGAGCACTACGTGTGATTTCAGTCTGCTGCTTAATTTCTGTGCTATCAGCATGAATCACTTCTGACAAGTTTTCCTGACACTAAGACCCCTTTCACACTAAGGTGCTTTACAGGCGCTACAGCGCTAGAAATAGCGTCTGTATAGCACCTGTAAAGCGCCTCTCCTGTCTCTCCAGTGTGAAAGCCGGAGGGCTTTCACACTGGAGCGGTGTGCTGGCAGGACGCTAAAAAAAGTCCCGCAAGCAGCATCTTTGGAGCGGTGAAGGAGCGGTGTATACACCGCTCCTTCACCGCTCCTGCCCATTGAACTGAATGGGCACCGCTGCAGGGCTTTGCGGGTCGTTTTAACCCTTTTTCGGCCGCTAGCGGGGGTTAAAACTGCCCCACTAGTGGCTGAAAACCCACGCAAAAACGATGGTAAAGCGCTGCTTTACCGCCGACGGCCCAGACGCTGCAGTGTGAAAGGGGTCTATGAAAAAAAAAGGTGACATGAGAGGGATGTCCAGCACATAGCCTGTGACTGACAACCGCAGCTCTGTTTCTGTGTTCTGCTTGAAGGGGGGCGTGTGCCTTCCCTCCAATCAGCTCTCAGAGCTCTCCTCACTGAGCACTGCAGTGTGTCATTTCAGCTCACTGTCCCTGTGTTCTGATAGCTCAGACAAGTTTTATAAATTCTTTGAACGGATGTAGAGAAGAAAGGACTGCACATAGACAGATACAACTTATGTAGGAGGATTTGTTTCATCTGTGTATCACTTGAGGATATTCCTTTCACTGGGTATATGTAAGAGTTTATAACCACTTTAAGTCCTTACAAATCATCCATTCAGTGGATTGCCAGCATGGACCACTTTGCTGTATGCTATAGTGAAATGTACATATATATTAGTATAGACCAGGTACACATTGTCTAGCAAATTCTGGTAGCTATAAAGATGGCCACCCACAGGATAAGATGGTCATACAACACAATTTTTTATTACATTTTTTTCGACAGCCTTACTTTAAGATAATGTATTGGCAGCCTGTTCAGTGCATGGTCTGCATAATTGTACAGTATTGATCAATTATAATTTGTTGGCTTGTTTTCAGTGATCGAGAGACCTTACTGTTTTCTATTGAAACCAGCATAGCTTCTTTCTTTCCAGCTACATCAAAGAAAATATATTATTACCTAGCACAGTAGTTTTACATCAGTGCATGAATATAATGTTTGTGCTTCATCATTTCCATGTTGTCTTGCCTAATATAAACTGCATTCTGCACCTAATCAGTTTTGCTCAATGCATGAAGATTAGTAGACATCTGCACAGTGCGGCTCTGCTGGAACAACTGTTGGCGACTTCCAAACTGCACAGACTGCTAGGAGGCCAAGCGAATTAATAATTAGCTTTGTTGTCACTAAACATAATTATGTTTTCATAATGAAATTTACTGTGCTGTTGTCACGTTTAATAAAGATGGCCTGATTCTTTCTATTATGGGCAATCTGCTGTGGCAGATTTAATAAATCTGAAATATACAGTAATGAAACTGGTCAGGTGTGAATTTGGCATTGCACAGATGGCTATAGTACTTCAGTTCTCATTGGCGGTTTGGACTATTGAGGCAGACCTCAGTGGGGTAGAGGCAATGAGCAATTATGCAGAATGAAAATTACTAAGCGAAGATGCACTTTATTATAATTTATGTTACTAAGCTTTTGGAAGTGTATTGCCTAGGTTCTCCTGTGGTGTACGGTAGCACGGAAGAAGCCATGTTATTTGAACAAGATATTTTCTTGGTTATTACTGGGTAACGACAATCACAGTGTCTCATTTATAAGAATCAGAGGAAGTGAAGCAAATGTGTTGCCATTGCACATTCTAATCAGCAGTAAGCATCAGTGACAGTTCCACATTATAGATCATTTTGTTATGTACCTGGGACCTTACTGGGGCTGATTAAAGAAAGTGCCTGCCTACAGCATCCAAATAGATTTAATCTGTTTTTATCGCTCAACAAAGAGCGAGAGCCCGCTTTTATTTATGTATGCGCTGTAATACACAACCATAATGAACTCCATTACATATATTTTATATACATTTCTGTTCATTGGGAAACTATTTTAATGCATGTTAGGCTGTGTTAGAAAGAGCTAGATTTTTTTTTTTTTTTTTGTGTGCTCAGTATGGAATTTTAGGTAGAGAAAACGAATAGAAATGCATTGATGTGTAGAAACCTGCATTTAACCACTTAAGGACCGGGCCTCTTTTTGAGATTTGTTGTTTACAAGTTGAAAACAGTTTTTTTTGCTAGAAAATTACTTAGAACCCCCAAACATTATACATTTTTTCCCTAACACCCTAGAGAATAAAATGGCGGTCATTGCAATACTTTCTGTAACACCGGATTTGCGCAACGGTCTTACAAGCACACTTTTTTTGGAAGAAATACATTTTTTAGAATTAAAAAATAAGACAACAGTAAAGTTAGCCCAATTTTTTTTTATATTGTGAAAGATAATGTTACGCTGAGTAAATTGATTCCCAACATGTCACGCTTCAAAATTGCGCCCGCTCGTGGAATGGCGACAAACTTTTACCCTTAAAAATCTCCATAGGCGAAAATATTCTACTGGTTGCATGTTTTGAACTACAGAGGAGGTCTAGGGCTAGAATTTTTGCTCTTGCTCTACCGATCGCGGCAATACCTCACAAGTGTGGTTTGAACACCGTTCTTATATACTATGCAGGAGCTACTCACGTATGCGTTCGCTTCTTGCACACGAGCTCGGCGGGACGGGGCGCGTTTAAATTTTTTTTTTCTTATTTATTTTACGTTTTTATTTTTCATTTTTACACTGTTCTTTTTTTTAAAAAATGTGTCACTTTTATTCCTATTACAAGGAATGTAAACATCCCTTGTAATTGAAAAAAAGCATGACGGGACCTCTTAAATATGAGATCTGGGGTCAAAAAGACCTGAGATCTCATATTTACACTAAAATGCAATAAAAAAAGTGATGTTTTGACGTCGCTTCCGCCCTGCAATGTTATGGAGATGGGTGGGGTAAGCTGCGGAGGGCACCAGAGCGGGGCGGGAGGGGGGGCCCCTTTCCTGCCGCCAATAAAAGTAATCTTGTGGTGAACCCGCTGCAGAGACCACTCTTATCAGAAAGCGGACCGCTAGCCGAAGAAGAGGATACCGGGGTTATGGTAGCTAACTGCTGCCATAACAACGATATTCCTCTTCAAACTTAGGACGTATATTGGCGTGCGGTGGTCCGTAAGTGGTTTAAAATGCACAAGAGTTCATTTAATTGCAACAGACCCCTTAGATAGCCATAAATAGTACAAAACTATTGTGAATACAAACCACAATAAAAACCCAATTTAAAGGAAATCCCTATTGAGTATGGAAGCTGTTTTCGCTGACCTCTCCATCTGACTACAGTACTGATGCAGTCAGATCAGTACTATACTACTACGTGGCCTGGACAAGCTTGCAGATACGTGTTCTGACATAGGCATTCCTGATCTGCTTAAAGGGGACATAGGAGAGCACTTCTAAGTGCAGCACATTAAATCATTTATTTGTAAAAAAAATGCAAATTAGCTACACCCCTCAAGTAGGAATAAAAGCGCATATCAAGCTTAAAAGCCATTATCCATGAGGACCTGAGTTGTCTGAAGCAGAGGGGAGCAACACCCCCAGTGTTAGGAGATGTACAAGCTCAAAACCAGAGGATACATCAGATCAGGAGCCAATCAGCATTGAAGCTTGGCCAATGACATCAGACGCCAGAGGGTGTTAAGGGGGTGTGACTACGTGTTTTGAGGCAGCAACCCCTTTTTCTTAAGCCTCTCTTGTGTGTCCTTTTTATACAGGTATTCCTTCTATCTGCTGAGGAGCTGCACTAAGTCCTTTGAATCCAGCTGCTATCCCTTATTTGCCATTATGAACCATTCAGCTAGGACTTCACCACTCTAGAGTGTACTGGCTTGTTTCTTTGCACTATAATCTATTCCTGATCTGCGTGCTTGGTCCATGTCGAGGTCTCAAAGTAATGAAGCATTAGATAGCCAGGCCTCCAAGTATTTTTTTAATACAGGATAGCAATGGGAGCCTCTGTATTTCAGTTTTGATGTTACTGATTGGAAATGTGTGATTAATTCAAAGTGTACCTGTGCTTTTTGCACATTCAGGCAAAACAACAGGTTACTTTAACATCCCCATATCCAGTAGTATAAACTTATCTTTCCTTCACTTCCCCACCACTCAAGAGTTGAAAGAAGTACCCAGTACTTCCGTGTATGGAGGAACATGTGACGTAACAGCGCTGGCCCAATCATTGATGTCCCAGGGGAGTCCATAGTACTGTGTGAGCTATGACTGGTGACAGGGAAAGAATAGGAAAGCATTAAAGTGAACCTGTTGTTTTGCTCTGCATTGAGAATGCACAGATTGACTTTAAGATGCTATACCCCTATACTTAACTAGGTCACAGTTCTGGACTAGCAGATGAAACAGCAGAGTTCAGCGGGGGGTCCAGGCTTCCAGCACTCATGGAAGTGTGGCAGATGATAAAGAATTTTCAGCCTGTGGTAGCTCATGAATTCAGTGGAGATCAGTTGCACTTAAGCAAGACAAGAAAGAAAATACCCTGTTTCCCCTAAAATAAGACCTAGCGTGATTGTCGGTGATGGCTGCAATATAAGCCCTACCCCCCCAAAAAAGCCCTAGTTAAAGTCCTTGTAGGTCTTATTTTCAGGGTAGGGTTTATTTTCGTGGAAACAGGGTAGGGCTTATTTGGGGGGTAGGGCTTATATTGCAGCCATCACTGACAATGACGCTAGGTCTTATTTTCGGGGAAACAGGGTATTTCAATTCCAGGAACAATACCCTGTATGTCTCTCCCTGCAGCAGCTGAAAGCTGGTTTCTCCCCCTCTCCCTGTCATTTACCAGCCTCTTCCTTTTCTGAATGAACACAGGGAGTGAGCGGTACAGATCACTCACTGTATTCATTCTTAACTGAAACATAGGAAACTGTTTCCTATGCTTCAGTTTTTGAAGGAACAGGAGCCTCTGTCTCCCATTCATTCATCTTCAATACAGCTGGGGCTACAGAGAAAAGAATTCAAGAATCTGTGTCTTCAGTTCCTTTCTCTGTCTCAAAGGTGAGATGTCAGGGGTCTTTTTAGACTGTTATTTCACACAAGCTCCCCAGCAGCGTTGTAAAAAAAATTGTAAAAAATAATTAAAAATGTAAAAAACAACAACATTGTAAAAAAAAAAATATGTAAGAAGTCGTAAAAATGAATTAAGAAAAATTGTTAATCGTTTAACACAAACTATAAGTGTTAAAAATGAAGGGCTCATTCGAACAGGTGCTCTGGCCCATACAGTGTGAATGAGAGGTTTGTTTGTGCATCTGGAGCCGCCTGTTACTCTGAGGATGTAGTGGCTGTATGAACACAGCCGCAGGTCCTAATTTCACAGGTGTGCGGGTGAGTGGCCCACAATGTCAGTGTTTGGGGGGGGTCAGATTAGGACCTGCATTTCATACAGCTGCTGCGTCCCCATAGCATAACATAGGCTGCCTGCACACAGCATTAGCCACATAAAAAAAAAACACTGATTCACACTTTACAGGCCCCAATGCCGAATGTACACACCAAACTTTATTTATTAACTCAATACAATTTATCTTTTAGATTTAGCAGGAAATTTGTTAGGTTTGTGTCTGCTAATAATGATTTTAGTGTATTTTTAGTAAAAATATTGTTTTTGGTAGGCCCCGTGAATGTCTGACTATTTTTTAATCTCTGTGGCCAATTGTTTTCTAGAGAAGGTATTGAATCTGTGCATAAGACATAACAGAATAAACAATTGAGTATTATTCTAGTGCTTCAAATGTACAATGACTGTGGTGTGACACTCTCCTATGGCAGTAGAAAACACACACACACTTAAAGAATAGAAGGAAGAAGAGCTCACCCTGCTGTTCTCAGCACTTTGATGTAGTGCTGTGGACCCACGACGAGTCCTTTGCTCCGGTAATGTGAGTCGGAATGAACCCGTGGGATCACGGCATCCTGCGGCACAATTAATATTTCATAAAACGCTGAAGAGCAGTTTTTAGCCGCTCAAGCAGTTTAGGATGTTTTCATTCAGAACCATTAATGTTCAGGTTCACCGTCAGCATTCCTCTTCTGGAAGCAGTAGCTTTTTTTTTGTTATCTGATAGCACAACAACAAACAATGATTAAACCAATAAAAATATGAAGCCAGTGATCAGCCGTTGAACATAAGCTGCTCCATAGTTTCAAATTGAAAAGCTGAGCCTTGGGGGTAAAAAGGAAGACAAACCTGCAGAAGACGAGCCGCTTTTAAAAAAAACATCACGTTTTAAACCAATACAAAGATCAGAAATAAAAAGTGGGGGTTCAGTCAGCGCAAAAACAAAACGCTACAATACTAACTAAAGCAGCTGTGGACACTCAAGGTCAATATATAACAATCCTTGGATAAATACATAAAGAGAATACAAAGCAGTGCTAAAAACAAATCTACACTAAAAGTAAAATCATTTATGGCAAGAGAGGCCATATAAAAGTCCCAGTTCATAAGATTAAAGCCAATCCAAAAGGTTGAAAATGGAATACCACACAGAGGTGTGACACTAGACAGACATAAGTTGTCCTCCTCGATGGTGACCAGAGTGCTCAGAAAATTAAAATCCTCTATGTGCATCCGTGCCAGTGCCACCACCACAGACAATGCGGGCAGCTCACCTCAGATCGTGGACCCCTGAATTAACAGACAGGTCAGTTAAGCATTCCAACTCAAGTAGGTAAAAAGGTTGTTGCCTTTAAAGGATCCAGGGATTGGAGTCATACACTTCCACAGCAGCGGCAGAATGGCACACTCATCAACACCGGATGGGAGACGTGGTAATCAATCAATGAATGGTACATAGTGCTCTCTGGTTGGCTTAAAACTTCATTTATTTAAGTAAAAAAGTCACTTACATACAAAGCACTGATATCTAAGTTCTTGGATGCGAAGCATACAGCGAGCGTCTCAATGAGACAATGAAAGGTGGCTGCAGATGACGTCACGGAGTCCTCCTGTATGCGTATCGTCCCAGTGGGCGGGACTTCCTCGGCGGAAAGATAGGGGCAAATACTATGGTACCAATTAAAGGGGTTGTAAACCTACGTGTTTTTTAGCATGCATTAAGGTAAAAAAACACTTGTCAGTGACCCCCCCCCCCCCTTTTACTTACCTGAGCCCTCAAACTTCAGCCACGGGGACGCACTGTCTATCTTGATTGGATAGATTGTTAACAGCACAGCCATTGGCTCCTGCTGCTGTCAATCAAATCCAATGACGCGAGCGCTGGGGGGGCGGGGCTGAGTCCTGTATTCGGCCCGCAAGGTAATCCCCCGGGAGAGCACTTCAGCTAGGGGGTTATCTGATGCGGGGAGGAGCCGCCGGGGGACCCCAGAAGAGCAGGTATGGGCCACTCTGTGCAAAACGAGCTGCACAGTGGAGGTAAGGACGTGTTTGTTGTTTTTTTGTTTTTGTTTTTTAAAAAAAAGGTCTTTGCAATCACTTTAAACCCAAAATAAGAAACGGCTGCACCTCACGAGGGCTCCAAGTAAAATTTATTGGAATATCCAAAATGACACCAAGGGACACCAGCAGTGGCCAAGGTAGACGCGTTTCACATAACAGAAATGTGCTTACCCACTTCCCGCCCGCCTATAGCAGATTGACGGCTGGGCGGTGGTTCAGTTATCCTGCCTGGGCATCATATGACGTCCAGCAGGATAACATGCCGCTGCGCGCCCGTGGGGGCGCGCATCGCGGCGATCAGTGGAGCAGTGTGTCAGTCTGACACACCGCTCCACCGATCTTGATAAAGAGCCTCCGTTGATCGGCTTTTCCTCACTCGCGTCTGACAGGCTCGAGTAGAGGAGAGCCGATCGGCGGCTCTCCTGACAGGGGGGTTTGCGCTGATCCTCCCCTCGGATGCCCGCACTAGTCCCCCAGGGAAGCCACCAGGGAAGCCGGCAACATGTAGATGGCCAGGTATGTACCCCATGGCCATCCACATGTGCAAATTATGCCAGACCTGTGCCAGTCAGTGCCCACAAATGGGCACTGACTGGCACCTTTATATTTCAGTGATGCCCAGCAATGCTACCAATCAGTGTCATTAGTGCCACCCATCAGTGTCCATCGTTCCATCGGTGCCACCTGTCAGTGCCCATCCATGGCCATCTGTGCCACCCATAAGTACCCATCAGTGCCACCTACGAGTGCCCATCAGTGCCGCCTACGAGTGCCCATCAGTGCCGCCTACGAGTGCCCATCAGTGCCGCCTACGAGTGCCCATCAGTTCCGCCTACGAGTGCCCATCAGTGCCGCATACCAGTGCCACCTATCAGTGCCCATCATCAGTGCCACCTCATTGGCGCCACCTCATCGTTGCCCATCAGTGCCGCCGTATCGGTGCCCATCAGTGCCCGTCATTGAAGAAGAAAATGTACTTATTTACAAAAATTTTTAACAGAAACAAAAAAAAATTGTTTTTTTCAAAATTTTCGGTCTTCTTTTTTTATTTGTTGCGCAAAAAATAAAAACCACAGAGGTGATCAAATACCACCAAAAGAAAGCTCTATTTGTGAGAACAAAATGATAAAAAAATTTGGTTACAATGTTGCATGACTGCGCAATTGTCATTCAAATTGCGACAGCGCTGAAAGCTGAAAATTGGCCTGGGCAGGAAGGTGTATAAGTGTCTGGTATTGAAGTGGTTAATCACAATGCACATTTCTGTCTACCTTGACGACTGCTGTTGTCTTCTGGTATCATTTTGGATATTTTCATATTCCAATAAACTTTACTTTGAGCCCACGTGAGGTGCAGCCATTTCTTGTTTTGACAATTTACCAATTTAGCCAGGGCTAGCACTCAGGTGTGTGTTCCAGTGGGTGTATTAGTTACACCTGGAGCAGCGAGTTCTTTTCATTTGGACCATTTAAACCCAGGAACCCAGTTCTAACACACTGATCCAACCATGCCATAGTTCTTTGCATATGTGCTTTTGTGTGCTACATACCCCATAATCCATCTTGGGAACAAAAAAGGGTAGCTATGTTACATACAGTCAGACTGTGGGGAATGAACGTAGCCATCCACTAACAGGAAGTCACATCATGGCAGCAAAAAAAAAAAAAAGAAGGAATTTGGAGGTGACTGAGGGCAATAGAAGGTGACCACTTCAATACCCAGCACTATTACCCCCTTCCTGCCCAGGCCAATTTTAAGCTTTCACCTCTCTCGCACTATGAATGACAATTGCACGGTCATGCAACACTGTACCCAAACTAAATTTTTATCATTTTGTTCACACCAATAGAGCTTTCTTTTGGTGGTATTTAATCGCCACTGGGTTTTTTATTTTTTGCCAAATACACAAAAATACAGAAAATTGAGAGAAAAAAAAACAAGTGTTTCTTTGTTTCTGTTATAAAAGTTTGCAAATAAATATTTGTTCTTCCCTCGTAAATTTAGGCCAAAATTTTTATTGGTGCATTTCTTTGGTGAAAATAACTCAAATCAGTGTACAGTATATTATTTAGTCTGTAGGTCCACAAATATATATATATATATATATATATATATATATAATATATTATATATATATATATATATATATATATATAATATATTATATATATATATATATAATATATTATATATATATATATATAATATATTATAAATTGCTCAATCCTGATGTACTCACGGCCTATCTCATGAGGCCCTAAATTGCCTGGACTGTACAAACACCCCCAAATGACCCATTTTTGGAAAGTAGAAAATCCAAGGTATTTAGTAAGAAGGATGGCTGTTTTTTTTGGAAGTTGTAATTTTTTGTCATAATTATTTCTATATTGATTCCTTTACCGGTATGACAAAGTATCTTCAAAATACATGGATCGATCAATATTTTTCTTCAATGGGAATGTTTGAAAATGGAACGTTTTTAACATGCTGTCCATACATGGATCACCAGTTCCGCAGTGACCAGCCAAATTTCAAACCATGTATGGGCAGAGAAGTCAATCTACCAATTGACCTCCCTACAAACACCCTGTCAGGTTTTCCCTGCTTGATCAAAGGCTATAGCTGGCAGCGCTGACCACTGTATTCTGACGGTGGGGAAGCCTCCTCGCAGTCAGAATACAATAGCACAGTGGAGAGGATTCCCTCATTCACCTTGAATATGTGGAGGGGGGAATCAGGTCAGTTGTTTTCGTTCAAATTAAAGCGGGGTTCCACCCAAATTTTGAACAATATCTGTATGTATTCTCTTCCTTGCCTAGATGCTGACATGCCGTTTAAAAAAATTTAAATCGCCGTAATTACCTTTTATTTTTCTATTCTTCTTTGCACTTCCTGGTTCTCCTCCCGTGGGAGTAGGCGTGTTTCTAGCCTCTCCCAGACTCCTGGGAGCTATTCTCAGGCTTCCCAGGATGTCACTGAGCATGTGCGGGAACGAGCGGTGAATGCTGGGTGCACAGCATTCACCACATCCAGGAAATAAATGCTTGTGGGCTTCAAATGCCCACAATGAAGATGGAAACCGCCTGCAGTGAATAATATAAGTTATTCTTTCCGACGAAATCTGACACAGGCGGAAATATTACACACAATATGTGAGTATGTAATGCTGAGAAGAAAAGTTTGTGAACGAACTCAAAAAAAAAAAAAACGATAGGTGGACCCCCACTTTAATGGATGACGAAAAAAACCTGATCCTTCTATAGGCTGCCTAACATTTTGTACTCTGTAGTAGACCTTTTCTGTTTTAGTAGTCTCTCCCATCAAAGTTCTCAGCTTAATCTAAGGAGATTCATGTCTTTATCCTTTTTTTGTTTTTTTTGTTTTGTTTTTAATTTTCAACTTTAAAGCACATAGATTTCCTTTTGAATTGGGATCATTAAGGAGATAAACAAAACATAAATGAGAAGATATAATTGTTCCACACTTTTCCCCACAGCCAGGGATTTTATTAGATCTTGGCATTTTTAAAAGTCTGCAGTTTTGTAGAATTTTGTAGTTGTATGGACTGCTGGAAATCTATTCAGAGCTTCTCTTTATAATTATCTGTCAACATTCGCTTGCTAATTTATTAAACTAAAGAATGGAAAATATGCATACATAAAGGAAAAATTGCGTTGAGAGACGATTACATAAACCTGCACCACAGATTAATGTTAATTTTTAAGAGTACTGTAGCCTTGAAGCTGACGTTTGGGCAGATATAAAAGATAAATTATATAATACATCATCATGTATCTAAAACCATAGCTGGCTAATAGAACACATATGGCGAAAAAAAAAAAAAATTAGCTGAACAGGGGTTTTAACTTTTAAAGCAGAGTTCCAGCCTGTAAAAAAAATACAATTAAAAATCAGCAGCTACAAATACTGTAGCTATTGGCTGTTAATATGAGGACACTTACCTGTGCAGGTATCCCGCAATGTTAGCACCCCTAGCCAATTTGTCCATTGGCTATGGGTGCAGGCGCTGGCATCTTCACAGCCTGTTTCCTACAGCGCATGCGCGAGTTGCTCTGCGCTTTTCCGAATGGTCCCGCTGTCTTCTGGGACCTGTGTGTCTCCCAGAAGGCAGCGGGGAAGGGGGAAGGAGGAGGGGCTGGAAATTGCATAGATTGCTACGATCCTTGTGCGGCTATTTTACACGAAAGTGGGAGCGGATACCTGGTTTTGACAGGTATCCGCTTCCCCTGAAAGGTGCCAAATGTGGCAGCGGAGGGGGGGAGGAAGCAAACAAGTGGAGCTCCCCCTTTTGGGTGGAGCTCCGCTTTAACTACTCAGCTATACAAAATGAAAGTTCGGCTTTAGTTAAATGCAAGCGATGTAAATGTCTGAATTTTACATGGTATCTGCCTCTTGCAGGCTCCTGTATAGCAGAGCTCAGACTGGCAGAGGAAAAAGCATTGGCCAAACAGTGACTGCATCCTATCAGAGGAAGTCACAGTTCGGCAATGCCAGCAACTGCGGGAGCCGTAGCTGCCTGAATGCAATGAATATTCCTCCATTTACGCTGTTTAGCATGGATGGGGGAGTAAAATAATATTCTCTCATCTCTTGCAGGCTGAACAGCCAAAATTCGAGCTGTCAATGCCCAATTTTTGATTTTCCCTCTCTTGCTGCCTTGTTGACCACCATCGCCAGTTGCACACACCTTCTTAGGACACCAAGCTCTTCTATACCCATGCCTTACTAACATCAGGCTGGTGACTTTGGCAGTCTTTTTTTTTTTTTTTATACAGCATTCAATGTATGTGTTGTATTTTTATAGATTCCATTTCTTATTCCGCTGGAGGTGGGAAAAACTCTGTTTCATGAAGATTGAACCACATAATGTGCGTTCACACGTAATCTAGTTTCCCTGGATTCTTCACTGGGGCATGCACTTATTATCTCTGGTTTAAACAAGCTGCCTTCACCGATCTTCATATCAAAAGCCCCTTTGCCTAGCTATTCTGTGGGATGCCATTATTTAGCTGTAAAGCCCATACAAAGGAATAAAGTCTCAATTTTCAATAAGCATTTTCAAGCTTGCCAGCTTAACTGCCCTATAAATGTATCCGTGTCTATTCCAGCCATACACAGTTGTCAAAACCTACTACTTAGCATATTATTTCTTGGCTGCATTTTATTTTCAGGGCATCTTACACTTGCATTTGTTTATTCGGTCTTATCCATTACAAATCCCATTGTAAAGCTTGTGAGCCTCCAACAATATTTTGAACAATAAACGTTTTTTACGTTATTGGGTTTAATTATAAGAAAACACTGCTAAGTGCTCTTTGCATTTCTACTACCCACTTTATATAAACCTTACTGCAGTGCCAGGGAAAAAAAACTGCTTTGAAATAAATAAGCCTGAGTGTTCCCTGTCTAAATGTCAGGCATAGGAGAAAGAAATCCAAAAACGAAGACCTGTGTGTGCTAGCTTCTGATTGGTGGACATGGACTGCAGAGGGCCTCTTTAGGCATGCATGATTGATATTTTAGGAGTTTGCATGCCCTAATTTGCAAGTATCCCATCTTATAGAGCCCCTACATTTTGTGAATGCAAGAGATCATTTTACTAGCCATTTATTATCATATTTACTCAAAGTGTTATCATAGATATCAAAGATATCACTTCTGTGACCATTACTTGCATTATCATAAACAATCTCAACCCCATGTCATGGCACCTTAAGTAAGCCAAAACCTTTTTGTATATTTTAATTTTAGTTATTTTGATATTTTAGGGGAGGGTAAATTGATTGTAAATGATCACCTTGTAAAACAACCCATTCAGAAACTGAAATGAAAGGCAAAACATTTGTGTATAGATATAAAAAAACATAAATACGTTTTCGTTCTCTATTTTTATAAGTAATCACATTCCTTCTGTTCTCAACTGCATAAGAGCTGGGGGGAGGAGAAGCAACAGCACACTGAGCTTCCCAGTGATGGGCTATGCAGAGGGGGTGTGTCAGGACAAGTCTAATCATTGGAAGAGAAAGGGCAGAGTTCCCAGCAAGGCTAGAGAACTGACCACGATGTGCGCTCCTGCTTAGCGTGGTCAGTTTTTAATAGGAAAGCAGAGATACTGGAAGGAACACCTTCACATAGGACAAAATGTACATATTTTGTAAAAATACAAAGAGAACAGGAGACTTTCTCATGCAAGTACATGGTACAATATCCACATATCAGGAATATGAATTGCTGGGGTAACAAACACTTTAAACCCACTTTCAGTTTTTATTTTTATTTTATTTTTTTTCACAAGAAATTTCACTTTTCATTTTTATTTTATTTTTTTGTTCTCATGCCAGCTGTCTAAGAGGGGATGTCCCTCAAATTAGAAAGATCTCTCCTCCCCTGGAGTCTACAGGGCAGGAAGTAAAGGGCAATCTCCTAAAAAATCGAATTAAGGAGATTGCCCTTTACTTCCTGCCCTGTAGACTCCAGGGGAGGAGAGATCTTTCTAATTTGAGGGACATCCCCTCTTAGACAGCTGGCGTGAGAACAATTGTCATTATTGGAACATTTCCCATTTTATTCCTGCTCCGGGGGCAACAAAGAAATTTGGATTCACCCTTACT
>JBBGZY010000762.1:435000-489230 GCA_037952925.1 Lithobates clamitans
ATACACTTACACTATTAATATTGTTTAATAGGCACTTACTATATTGTTTTTTGGGCATTCTTGGGATAATTAACACAGTGTGGCTTTCTTCTATTTACTTTAGTGCATCCACAAACAGTGGGCATCACTAAGCTGCAGCTGGGAGATTCACATATAGGGGGCATATATTTGATATAGTGCCTGTGACATAATACATCTTTTTAATGATGAGGGATTGTTTACTCCCACTGACGAATGGATATTTTGTACTTCTGATGCTCACAGTCTGCCCCCCCCTAAAATCTGAAAGACAGTTAACCGGCCCTTTGTTTAGAAAGTTTGGAGACCCCTGTTATAGTCTATTTCCTTTTTTTATGTTTCAGGTCTTTTGTTTATCACAAACTAGGCTGCGGTACTAATGGTAATGCATATTGGCGGTATTATCAGGAGGTACACTGATGTATAAGAATTGAAAAGCTGCTGCTCTGTATAGCTGCATTTTGTATAGAACTATACTGTATATTCTGTATATTTGGATGTTAACTGTACAAATGTTATACTGATACGCTTGGGAGCATTTTTCATAGAATTTTTTTTTTGCAATTTATCAGCTAGGTCACTAGGTCTTTCCTCATTCCCCTTCTGCCCTGAAAAGATAGCATCATGCCCATTGTTCTCCCCTCCTCGTTCTTTCGAAATTGAAATTTTAGGCTGGCCATACACTGACCAAAATTCAGCCCTGCAGAATATTAATCAGTGTTTGGCCTCCCCGCTTAACAGAAGCTGATTATTTAAATGACTTCTGTAGTAGGGACATGTTAAAACATTTTCTGATGATCAGTAGCCGCAGCCACTGATCAGTTTATTGTGACAGCAGCGGGTGCTGCTGTCAGAATACAATGTCTTGTGGGGAGATTCCTCCACCTGCCTTTGTGGATGGAGGATTTTTTTTCCATTTTGGCTTACTGGCTGAACGGAAAAAAAAAAAAAAATATATATATATATATCAGTGTATGGCCAGCCTTAGCAAAGATTTCCTTACCCATCAAAGTATATGGGCAGCTTTAGTGCTGTTTAGAAGCTACAATATATACATCTCCTTGTATTCATTAACTATTAAATAGATGAAATAGTTTCGGCCAGCAGCCATTTAAGGAGTCCTGATGTTTTCGGCAATGGTCTTTTATTACACTGATCTAGTTGTTCGGTTTTATCACAAGATCCCCAAGGCTTCCCTGAAATATTCCAGTGAGGAGGTCAAGAATTTCAGCTTGTTTAGATTGCATTAAGATTCATGCACCGAGTGAAATAAAAATATGCATAGGGTCAGTGTGCTTAGGCCAGGAGAGCTGAAGGAGGCCGGTGTCTGAAAGACTACCACCTTTTAGTCAATGGGGTGGAGAAATCCCAGGAATGTCCTGACTAGTGTGGTAACAGGGCAGTGTGAGATTTCTTTATGCTATTCTGACTACATCCCAGTCTTGTGTTTTCTCAACTCCCATAGTGTAGGAAAACCGGCACTAACTCTAAAACTTATGCCGAGATCTGGATTAATTCAAAGTGATTTCTCTCAATTTATGGTGCTCAGATGCTGTGAAGATCCGCTTTAAACTGTTGAGATAAGATATCGGCCACAAAGGAAGTGCATTGTTTTCAGTGAGTTTGCTGACTGCTAGATTTCCATTGTGAGCGGAAATCAGAACTGAAGATGCAATAATCGTGTATGAACAAATTATATATACTGTACAAATAAGCAGTTTAAACCATTGGGAGCAGTCTTTAAATTAATGCAAATTGCGGACGACATTTTGATAATTAAAAACACATTTACAGTAGATAATAGTTAATACAACTTGTATTATATTTTTGTGACATCCGATGTAAGGTCCAGGTTAATTGAGTATTGGAAATTCTGTTTAACAATTGTCGAATTCAGTGGTTTGCTATCCTTCTTCTGTGACTGCTAACATTTTGTGTGTCCTTCAGTGCAGAGATCAGAGACTTGACCCGAGTTTATGAGCATGTTTACCATCTGTGTTTGCAGCTGGCATGGATGGTTTCTCTTCAGCCATTCATTCCATTCTTGAAAGTCAGGAAGTGCAATGTGAGCTAGATATGCGATATCTACCACAGTATAGCTACCAGCATAGTCAAAAGTAAATTCGAAGTGTCTTACTGCTTAGCTTATGTTTTGGTGCTCCATAGGCACTAACATCACATCATTGTGTGCCTTCTAACATAGTGGCCTGACAGTGACGCACTACCAGTATAGAGCCCTCCACAATCACATGGAAGCAAATGGTCTTGTTGTAGGATCCCTTAGCCCTCTCTTCTTGAAGAATTTCATCCATGGTTCCATCAGACAGTGTCCATAAGTAAAATGATAGCATAAATAATAGAAGCATGTACTCTGTTCTTGTTTGTTATACATGGATAAAGAGGAGGAAGTACTAGCAGTGCATTTAAAGTTGGAGTAAACTCCCTTGTACAATTCTTACCTATAGGTAAGCCTTATTAGAGGCTAACCTATAGGTACAGTAAATATCTCCCAAACATGCACAGTAGGAGATATTTTCTTTAAATGCAGCCAGTGACGTCACGACGCATGTGCTCTGAAGGAACGGCATATCCAGACCTGTGACGTCATCTCCAGCTCGACCATTCATGTTGCTGAAACCCACAAACCCAGTAGGAAGACTGGGAGAAGATGGAAGCGCCTTCAGCGGTGACAGCAGTTAAGATACACACAGTAAATACTTCCACTGTTTACTTCACCATAAATACGACCAAACCAGCTTGATACGATAAGACAGTGTCCAAGGTTTTAAAGCATGCTAGCACATTATGACCTAAACTGCCCGGTGCCTATATATATATATATATATATATTTTTTTTTAATGAGGTTTACTACCACTTTAATACCTTGAACATTGTCTTATCGTATTATGCTGGTTTGATCGTATTTATGCTCTTCAGAAAGTATTCACTGTGTGTATCTTAACCATGTTTCCTAATAGGAAAAGTTACTTGAGATAGTGAAGAGGATTATTGGGTTTGTTAACGCATGTCGCAGTCTTCTGTGTATGACTTGGGGTAATTGGGCTCTGGACACTTTGATTGTGAATTGCTGACCAGTTTTCTGACTATATAGTGCATGCCGTATGTGCTGTGGTTCTTTGTGAACTTGTCCTGTTTTATTCTGAAAAGGAATAAAATCTATTCTTTAAAAAAGAAAAAAAAGGTTACTGAGAAAGGAATTCTAGCAGCCATTACTCAGGGAGCACAGGTGCTTTGAATGGCGGTCCCATCAAGCATCATCTGCACTTTCTGGTAGTCGTCTGTACATAATGGCCCATCCGCTATTAACTCAGGGCACTAAGGTGCCTGAAGCATCATCCAGTGCCCACATCTCTTTCATGATTCCATCAAGCAGCTCCCATGCACAGCCTGCCACTAACTGGCTAGTATTAGTTAATGTGGAACTTCTTTCCTAATCAACTTTGAATATTTAAAATCCTTATGCTGCTAGCATTAGTAAATAGAAGTAAAGTACAGTAAAACCTTGGTTTGAGAGCGTTTTTGCAAGACAAGCAAAATTTGTATATCACATTTACTTGTTTTAAACTTTTTTTTTTTTTAATTATTATTTCTTCAGTTGCTTCCTGGTTTCTGGCCTAGGCAAATGATGTCATACATCCCAGGAGTCTTCAGGAGGGCAGGAGGGGTTTTCTCAGCTAAGCACACCCTCCTGTTTTCATGCCTGAGCTAAGGGCAGATGGACTACAGGAAGTAAATGCTGCATGGATCATCTGCCCTTACTCAAGATGGTCACAGCCAGAAATGCCAGGGAGGGATTTCTCTGCAAGATAAACCTTAGAGACGTGGATGTGTATATTAGTACACACCTCAGCTATCAGCAGATTACTATATTTATCATATGAAACCAATGAACCAGTGCTGTCAGGTAGACAACATGTATCATAAAGACCACATTTTAATTTGATTTCAATAAAAATAATAATCACATTACATTAGTGCAAAAAATTCGATCAATCACAGACCAGAGACAGTCCAGATGAGGGGTTTGGACTTCCTCTGATATGTCTGCATGCGTTTTCTTGGTTCAGTATTTCATCAAATATTGGAGCTAGTATGACAGTCTGCCAATTTGCATTGTCAGGGGGAGGACAGCAATGACAACTCTTATATTTCTCCAATGACAGGTTTATATTTAGTGGCAGGTGCTATAACCTTGCATCCCCGCCATCCTGTTCAGTAAAAGCTAAAAATTTGATTGGTTACAATACTATATTTTACATGTTGTTTTGTGCCCTACTGCAGTGGTGAGTAAAATATGCTACGACTCACAAATATATCATTATTGAAATGTAGTCGAGAAGTCATATTTCATGAGGCTTCATGTATATGAATATTGTATATTTCACAAGGCTTCATATATACCTATAAATCACCAGGTTTCATGCATAGAAACACTGTTAAGCTGCAGAACGGATTACATACAGAAGTGGCCATGGTCCCAGAATATTATACCCAAACAGCCAAATTCAGTATTTCTTTCCTATACGAATCATAGGCCCGAAGGGAACATCTCTGGAAAACTGGCTGCTTTAGAACATAAGGAATGTAGTTGTCACACGAACAAAACAGTGTCCACATTTTTAAAACTGGCATCAAGATCATTTCTGTTGCAAACATGTCGCTTCAAAGGTTTGTAGATTACCAGTGTTGTCAGACTCCCTGCTGAGCAGGTGGCATTTTACAACCTAGGATGATGTCCACATGTTACATTTTTTTCTGTATAACACAAATCTAGGTGAGACAATGGTGAATTTTTCCGAGCTTTTTACTGAACAGTGAATTTTAGCAAGTGCCTGTATCTGCTTTATTTTTTTTATTAAAGCACATGCAACGTTTTTGATTGTTTTAAAGGAGAAGTCCAGCCAAAGCTTGTTTAGGATGAGCTTCTCCTATGGATCACAGGACTGCAGTTCGTTTTGCACTCCTGTGACCCGTTTTCAGCAGCGAGGGGACTGAATTCTGCTCTATGCTGATGACATCATGGATATCAGTTCAGGCACTGCATCATCCTGACAATGGGAGTCTGGATCTGCCAGGTGCCTGGACTGACACCCGGCTTAGCCTCTCAGTGAGCCACTAAGAGCCTGAGACGGCCACTCCACCCCCTCCACAGCCTAGCGCTCCAATGAGTGAGGAGGGAGAAAAGCAGAGAGCTCTGACTGACAGTCTACAGCTCTCTGCTCGGGGAACTGAGCGATCTGCAATGTTCAATCGCCCAGTTCTCAGTACAGATGCAGCATCAGACCCATGCTGCATCCACCAAGGTAAGTATGATGGAGGAAAAAAAATGAATCCATACTTCTCTTTTAAAGATTCCTTCCTAGTATGTAAACAAAACATTAGACAAACTTATGCCTAATACACAAAATGAGAAAATCGAACCAAAAGTAATGATTTCGGAGCGATCGTTCAATAATCTGATCCTTAGTACACAGCTTTCAAGAACCAATCACGACGAAAACGTCTGAAGGGACAGCATGAACATTTTTCTCACACGATAGCAGAACGAGCGATTTTAATGTACTTTTAGTATAGTATTTGTATGGGGAAAAAATCTTGTGACCAAGACCACGCATGCTCGGAAATGAAAGAATACAATATAAAACATTACATCTCTTCCGAAGTTGTATGAGAATTTTCATAACTTTAGTAACCTGTTAGTTTTCAATATGAGACTAGCATTCCAAAAAAATGACAATCATTTGTCCGATAGTCTTATGTGTACTAGTCATCAGCAGAAGTTAAATATTTCAGATACGACCCAACTGTACTGTCATACACCCTAAAGGGTAGATCATCCAGAAGGCAACCTATGTAGCCATCAATGGCCTGGTAAATATCTAGTATGCCCATCCACAAACCCCCATGCTCCTGCAGTAAACCAGAGGGCATAGCACAAATGGTCAAAGCTGTGCACCTGTCCTTTTACTTCGTATGGGAGGATGCACTTTTGGGTAATTGGTTTCTGATGGTGTGGGCTATGCCAGTACAGAGTTAAAGTGGTTGTAAACCTCAGACAAGTACAAAGCATAGATTTCTATAGTGTGTACTGGTCTCCATCCAGAGCACTATGGGGTTGATTTACTAAAGGCAAAAAAAACTGTGCACTTTGCAGAGTGCAGTTGCCCTCTGCAAGTGCAATTGCTCCAGAGCTTAGTAAATGAGGTAAAGCTTCACTTTGCAAAGAGTACCCAATCCCGTGCAAGGAAATTTAAAAAAACTGCATTTTTCCTTGCACATGATTGGATGATAGAAGTCAGCAGAGCTTATGGTCATTTACCAAGTTCTGGAGCAACTACTCTTGAAGAGGGCAACTGCACTTTGCAAAGTGCACAGTCTTTTTCCCTTTAGTAAATCAACCCCTATGTGTCATTTCTGTCTGCTGCTTCGTTCCTCTGCTATCAGCATGAATCACTTCTGACAAGTTTTCCAGACACCTAGAGAAAAATGGTGAGAGGGGAGGGAGCTCCAGCAGATTGACAGCCTCAACTCTGCTCCTGTGTGCTGTGAGGAGGGGGTGTGCCTCTTCCCTCCAATCAGCTCTCAGAGCTCTCCTCACTGAGCTTTGCTGAGTGTAATTTCAGCTCTCCATCCCCTTTTTTATGAACTCTAAGGCCTAGCAAACATTTTTAGATGGTTTGTAGTGCTTTCATATTGACAATGTATAAAGGGATAAAAAACAAGCACTAATGAATCTCAAGCTGACCTTGACTGATATCAAAAGCTCATATACACTAACAGCATACTGATGGGGTCTTCCTGTGCACTGCAGACACTGTGAAAGGCAATCGAGCCCTGATGGGCTCAGAGTACTAACTCACCATATCCTAGTCCAGGGATTTTCAAAGTGGTCAATATTAACCCTTAAGCATTGATGGGACTTTTCAATGGGTTGATAAAATGTCTGAGGGTAAAAAGGGATCAGTAAATATCTGGGTGTTAATAGGTGGTAATTAAAAGATGATAGGTCATTTTCAGTCAGTTAATCCTTAGGGTCATTGTAGAGCTCCATGCTAGTCTCTATTCCTGATGGTGAGGTGGCTAGCGGCGATTAACCAGGATTGGATGATCAGCCACCAGTGAGTGGTGTGTTTCTGGCCTCATTTACCAGCATGGTTTGTGTTGTACATCTGTTACCTTTCACCCAGGAATGATATAAGGATATACTCAATTCCCGTACTGAGTATCTTCTCCCACTTTATACTTTGTTGGAGAGTTGGTTAGTACACCCTCCTCAAGCTCTGTTGGAGAGCTAGTGAGTACACGCAAAGTGATAGGAGTTGTGCCAAAGAACCGATTGCTGTACATTTACAAAAAATTCTGCATATTAACATCCATAATGGCAGTAGCTGATACTAAGATAAAGTGTTGACAGTATTCACAGGGACATTATTGTTTATCATCTATTATTATGCATAGTAAACTATTTAAAGTAGTATTTATTATATATTTTCATCTAATGTTTAGGGGCCAATTAGCAAACTGAAACATCATAAACATCCTTGTCCAAGTTTGAGTGCTGCTATATGCATTTTTACAGGAGGGTAATAAAAATACAGATTCAGGTATGTATACCGGGTGTATTTAAAATATTGAAATTACCAAATGCTTGAATAAGTCTTTATGTAATGTTTAATGTTTTCATAGATTTTTTTTCCTGGCTTTTTTTTTTTTGCATCACAAAATTTTCATATAGAGCCAATAATCTCTGCATTATAGAAGTGTGAAACTCAATAGGAAATGCTGTATTCCTATCACATATGCAGCATTGATTAGTAGATATGCTCTTCTGACAGGAAAGCAGGCAAAATGTTAAGGCTGTCATCTGCCATCACTCTAAATGATCTTGTGGTTTATAAGAGCACAGGATTGTTTCAGTAGTCTGTAAACAAGAAACTGTCTTGCTGATCAAGAATACCAATTGACAGATGAAATTACCATGGGGAGTTTCTTAGACTTATGATTTGTGTGCAGTGAAAAAATGCACCTTACATTTATCAAATCATTGATCTGTTTGAGATAACCCAAGAAGTTGATTAGGCAAAAATTTGCGCTGCTCTCAAGCCAGGTTGGGTCCTGGTCCTAAGTACCCAGGTACTAAACGCTGGCAGAGGCTTGTTCTATTCCATTAATCGTGAGAGTCAAGGGAGAGAAAAACATTTGGACTCCAAGAATGTTTAAACACTGGAAAAGTTATTGTTCCTGACCAAACCAGCAAAGAGTCTATACTTGGGACCTCTACTGACGCATTTCAGCTCGGCTTAATCGTAGAGACGAGAAGGAGCAAGAGTGAAGATGGCATCCCTCTAATGCCATCATTCCTAAAATGTATATACTGTAAATGAAATATCTCTAGCACTACAGGTTATAGAATAACCTCTCTCTTGCTAAAAAACCAGAGAGAGGTATGAAAAATATCTTCTCAAAAAACTTTTATTACAGGAAAAAAAAATTCTCAGAAGAAAATTAATAAATAAAATGTAATCTCAAAGACAATGAGAGAAATATTGCTATTAATAAAGAAACTAATGTAAAGGGGAGAGGAGAGAAGGAAAATGCAGTGGGGACAAAGAAGCTGATGGAAAGGGGGGTTGGGGGCAAAAAGAAGGCAGGGGATGTATGGAAAGAAGGGGGGAAGGTAAAGTAAGAGACGGACTCTCTATACTTCGTAGACAAGAAGTTAAGTAGATCATTGTGCTTGTAACTAGAATATCACAAGAAATTAATTATGAATGGGAAGTGACCAACTATTATGAATAGGCTTGGCCTCTTGATTTTTAATATTCCCCTTCCCCTTCTCCTCTTCTCCCTTCCCCCTTTTCCCCTACTCCCCTTTTCTTGCCACTCCCCTTTCTCTTTTCTTCTCCTTGTCCTCCCATCCTCTCTTTTTATTTCCCTTCTTCCATCTCCCTTCCTTTCCCTTCCCATTCCCTGCTTGCCTATTTCTCCTTCCAATACAGTGATTGCTAGCCAAGTATGTTTAATTCCTTCTGACAAAGCTCCAACACTTTGGAGCTTGCCCCCATACATTCATATTCGCCCATTATTAGGATAGGCAGCCTCAATGACCAGTAGGAATATGCAGGCAGGAGGAAGGGATGGATCTCTATTGGCCAGTAAAGTGGCGCCCATCATAGTCAGAGGCCAATAGAGATGAATGATGCTTAGCAGCAGGTTTCAGGCAACCTGGCATTCTGCAATGTCAGGAGGATTTGGGAGGCTGTCATAAGTATATAAAGACCTAGAAACATCTACGTCGTACCTTTTTATATTTTTTGTAATATTTGTAGGTGGCTTTCTTTAAAGTGATACTAAACACACACTGTTTAAAGCAGGGTTCCACCCAAATTTTGAACAATATTTGTATGTATTCTCTTCCTTGCCTAGATGCTGACATGCCGGTTAAAAAAATTTTAATCGCCGTAATTACCTTTTATTTTTCTATTCTTCTTTGCACTTCCTGGTTCTCCTCCCATGGGAGTAGGCATGTATCTAGCCTCTCCCAGACTCCTGGGAGCTAGTCTCAGGCTTCCCAGGATGCCACTGAGCATGTGCGGGAACGAGCGGTGAATGCTGGGAGCACAGCATTCACCACATCCAGGAAATAAATGCTTGTGGGCTTCAAATGCCCACAATGAGGATGGAAACCGCCTGCAGTGAATAATATAAGTTATTCTTTCCGACGAAATCTGACACAGGCGGACATATTACACACAATATGTCAGTATGTAATGCTGAGAAGAAAAGTTTGTGAATGAACTCAAAAAAAAAAAAAAAAACGATAGATAGGTGGACCCCCGCTTTAACTTAGTTTTTTTTCATATATGGATGATTGCACTGTAATTATTTTAAAAACATGCAAGTACCTTTTTCCTAATCGATACAGTTGTCAAATGACACAGATCTTTCCCAGCATGTCTACAGGGAAACATAAGCAGGAGGAGCTTCTAGTCCTCAGCTGCTGGTCACGCATTGAAAAAAAAAAACAGCCTTTGGAATACAGAGTAAAAATAAATTAATATCAATAGACTGTTTTAAATTGTCATACAAATGTATATTTGAAATCAAATTTTTATTATATTTTGGCAATAACATGATGTGGGCAGATTCCTGCTAGTCACAGGCTGTGTTACGCCCCTCCAGCCTGTGTCTTAGAATAAGGGGGAGGTGAAGCCTGCATCAATCTACTTGTAATATCCCACCCCCATTCTGTTTAGCTGGTTAGTGTGCACGAAGGAGGAGGGAGGACGTGGACTGTCATTTACCACCGTGTATGGGCTGCCCAGATGTTATAGGGAGGAAATGCTCAGCATAGAAACTCACTGAAAACTGAGCATGTGTAGAGCTGCCAACACTGCTCTGCAAAATCCCTAGCTTAAATGGGGACATGAACAGAAGGTGGCGATAAAGAGCAGCAGGATCAACCAGGTTTTTTGCAGAATATAGAAAACAAATCTCATAGTGACTGAGCGAGTATGAACAGCATGTAATACAGCATTTATTGATAGTTTTTTTATGACGTGTGCTTAGTGACATTTTAAGGGTCCTGTACCTGCTGTTGTATTGTCTATAACAGTGTTTCTCAACCTTTTTTTTTTTTTAGTCAAGGCATCCTTTAAAATTATAGACAATCTTAAGGCACCAGCTAAAATTATGGACAGTCTCGAGGCACCCCATTCTTAAATGTAAAAAACTATTCTAATACTTTTACATAATACATCAACATCCACACACTTAGGACACCCATCGTTGGAGGCGATTTATTCTTCCAAATCCAATACACTTTTGCACACTGGTACTGACTAGTATTCCAATGATTCTCTTTTCCATCGGGTTTTTCTCCATCACTCAGCTAATGTGACCCCAGCACTGACAAAGAGGAGCAGGGGAGGGTAATTGGTTGTTAGGACTCCAGTGGCTAGAAGGTTGTAATGGTGCACAGTAAAAACCTGTGGCTTTGTGTAACTAAAAGGCAGGCTTCGTCAATCTGCTGGCTTGTATACAATTTTAAGGAAATTTTTAGGCATTTGGCCAAGGCACCCCTGAAGAAACCTCAAGGCACCCCAGGGTGCCTGGACACCCTGGTTGAAAAAAGCTAGTCTGTAATATAATATAGAATAAAAATTGATTGAACAGGACAGGCACAGCAGGCGTGCAGGCCTTGGAACTAGAGTACAGATATCTCAATAATGATCCCTGAGAGAAGTAAGAATCTGTCAGGTAGTTTGACAATTCGGCATTTACCAAACACTGAATGATCAGTTTTGGGTTGGGCTACTTCTTTAGCCTGAACGCGTGGAAGACTTCAGAAGTCTAGTTCAATGTTTCTCAACTCCAGTCCTCAAGGCGCCCCAACAGGTCATGTTTTCAGGATTTCCCTCATTTGAAATGTCTGTGGTAATTACTAAGGCAGTGAAACTGATCAAATCACCTGTGCAAAATAATGGTTAGCCTGAAAACATGACCCGTTGGTGCGCCTTGAGGACTGGAGTTGAGAAACACTGGTCTAGTTTACAGTGTCAATAAACATAGTTTACTTGACAAATAAAAATCTTTTTTAACGATTCCTCTGCTCGCTTTAAATCTGTTTAGCTTGGAATGATTCTTTTCAGAAAGCTCCTTTAAGCAATGTAAGCTGTAATGAAAAGCAATGCTGAATAGCTGTACATTCTTGTCACATATTCTGTAAAGGTCTCGCTTTTGTGAGTCACTGGACAGGATCTCATCAGACAGCCATCAAAGCCAACACAAAGGGCATTCTGGATCTCTTGAAGGACGCTAACATTGTATAAAAAAGAAGGACTCGGTTCTGAGCTGCATTGCTTGAATATTTACATGCTGAAAACCCAATACACAATGCAATACTTTTTAAAGATGTCTGCAAATCTGTAACCTTTTCTAATTGTTTGGGTACCAAGTGTTTTTTTTTTTTTATCCTACGTGTTCAAATTGTAAAAGCCTAAAGTGAGTGGGTTGATAGAAAACAGTAACAGAAGGCACACACCACAGAAATGTATACACGCTACTAAGTAAGTGCAGTGAAGCACAGAAAAAATTTCCATTTAAACCTCTGAATTGTGATTCCTAAGCCTGTGCCCGCTTCAGTGACCAGATTAGACATCCAGCTTGCTGCTATGTTCTCTTAGAGTAGGGGCATAATACAGATCTTCTCAAAGCTGGCTGAAGGCCGCCAAGCTATTTGGGCCAGATTCTTCTTCTTGACTACCTGCAAATGTATTTTTCCCAACAATATTACACAATAGGCACTTAAAATTAATCTAATCTAATTAGAATCAAATTAAAATCTAATTATAAATGTGATTACACGCAATTAGATTTTTGTGAACAGTAGCGTATTTTACTAAGCTGCAAAAGTTATAGAACGCAAGCGTCTTCAGTAGATGCAGGCTCTTGTAGCAGCCACAGGCAAATAAATGGTTTTTGTTGCAATTTTCTTTCTGTTGTGGACCTTAAATGGAAACTTAAAGAAAAGTTGATCTTGTATTTCAACTTAGTAGAAATGTTATTGATTTATGTATGGTGTCTGACCAGGTCAGGCACAGGGTCTGCCCTTGCTAGGGCTTTTGGGGCTTTATATAGTGATCATGTAGTCCTAGGCATGCCTGTGATTTTATTTATATATATATATATATGTGTGTGTGTGTGTGTGTGTGTGTGTGTGTGTTATATATATATATATATATATATATATATATATATATATATATATATATATATATATATATATGTGTGTGTACATATATATATATATATATATATATATATATATATATATATATATATATATATATATATATATATATATATATATATGTGTGTGTATATATATATATATATATATATATATATATATATATATATATATATGTGTATATATGTATATGTATATGTATGTATATGTATATGTATATATATATATATATATATATGTATATGTGTATATATATATATATATATTTATATGGGAGAGAGAGAGAGATCACATTGGGTGTTATTTACTAAAACTGGAGAGTGCAAAATTTTGGTGTAGCTTTGCAGAGAAACCAATCAGCTTCCAGGTTTTATTGCCAAAGCTTAATTAAACAAGCTGAAGTTAAAAGCTGATTGGCTACCTTGCACAGCTGCATCAGATTCTTAAATGCCCCAGTTTTAGTAAATCTCCCCCAATGTGCCAATGAAAAAGATGTAGTTTGCTTCGTATAAAGCGACTGTACAGCCCTCTTCACGTGAGAGAAGAGATGGCTGACAGTTATTTGAGGTGCAGAGACTCTTGTGATTTTTTTTTTTGGCAAGCCCCTACACACACTCTCCCAGAAGTTCTTCTTCCCCAAAGTGTGCCAAAGTAACCAGGAAAGTTTAAAGTGGTTGTAAACCCTTACATATAGTCAGGGAAGTGACTGGCCTCAGGTGATACACAGAGATGAAACAAATCCGCTTACATAAGTTGTACCTGTCTATCTGCAATCTCCTCTTCTCTACATCTGTTCAAAAACTAGAATTTATAAACCTTGTCTGAGCTGTCAGAAAAGGGGGGGTGGAGCTGAAGTTACACTCTGCAGAGCTCCGTGAGGAAAGAACTCTGAGAGCTGATTGGAGGGAAGGGACACAGCTCCCTCCACACAGCACACAGGCACAGAGCTGAGGCTGTCAATCAGCTGGAGCTTCTTCCCCTGTCACCATTTTTCTCTTGGTATCAGGAAAACTCATCAGAAGTGATTCATGCTGATGGCAGAGGAACAAAGCAGTAGACAGAAATGACACTTGGTGCTCTGGATTGAGACAAGTACACACTATAGATTAATGGTCTCCAAACCGTGGCCCGGGGGCCAGTTGTAGCCCTTTGTTTTCCTTTATCTGGCCCTGGGGCACTGTTCCTCTCACTGATACGAGACACTATTCCTCCCACTGACACCAACTATGGGGCACCGTTCTTCCTACTGACACTAATGTTGTGGTACTATCCTTCCTACTGATACCAATAATGAGGCACTACTCGTCCTACTGACTCCAATGGTGGGGTATTATTCTTCCTACTGACACCAATGATGGGGTACTATTCATTCCACTATCTATCATTGGGTACTATTCATCCCACTGACACCAATGATGGGACACTATTCTTTCCACTGACACCAATGATGGGACACTATTCTTTCCACTGACACCAATGATGGGACACTATTCTTTCCACTGACACCAATGATGGGACACTATTCTTTCCACTGACACCAATGATGGGACACTATTCTTTCCACTGACACCAATGATGGGACACTATTCTTTCCAGTGACACCATTAATGGGGTACTATTCTTCCCACTGACACCAATGATGGGACACTATTCTTTCCAGTGACACCATTGATGGGGTACTATTCTTCCCACTGACACCAATGATGGGACACTATTCTTTCCAGTAACACCATTGATGGGGTACTATTCCTACCACTGACACCAACAATAGGGTACTATTCCTCCTACTGACAACTACATCTGCCCCCCCCACCCCTAAAGTCTGAAGGACAGTAAACTGGCCCTTTGTTTAAAAGGTTTGGAGACCCTTGCTATAGAGGGGTATTCTTTGTTCACATTTCATGCCAGAGGTTTACAACCACTTTAGGAAAAATACCTAAAGTTTGCAAATGGTATGTTTTTCCCCATCCTGCCTCATTGAGTAAGTAGTGACCCATGCTAGGCTACATTTACACTATCCTTCTGTGTTTGATTTACTTAAATGCAGGAAAAATGATTTGGGAAGTCTAAAAAATAAATATGCAGATGCTTTCTTAGATCAAGTTCCTCTGCTTTTAAATGTACTTGCATTTACATGTGTTTAGATGTGTTCAAAGTATCTAATTTGTCCCAGGAGGCACAGAATTCTATATTCGCTAAATGCCGCTAAACTTAATATGTCTAAATGCAGGTAAACGCTCAGTGTGAACTATACCATTTAAAATCATTACATATTTCTATGCATCTAGAAATGGCCTATCAAGGCATATAAATAAATGTGTGTCATTGCCAGTGTGAATGAGGCCTTATCTTAAGACTAGGGATGAGCCGAACACCCCCCGGTTCGGTTCGCACCAGAACCCGCGAACGGACCGCAAGTTCGCACGAACGTTAGAACCCCATTGACGTCTATGGGACTCGAACGTTCGAAATCAAAAGTGCTCATTTTAAAGGCTAATTTGCATGGTATTGTCCTAAAAAGGGTTTGGGGACCCGGGTCCTACCCCAGGGGACATGTATCAATGCAAAAAAAACTTTTAAAAACGGCCGTTTTTTCGGGAGCAGTGATTTTAATGATGCTTAAAGTAAAAAAAAAAAAGTGAAATATTCCTTTAAATATCGTACCTGGGGGGTGTCTATAGTATGCCTGTAAAGTGACGCGTGTTTCCCATGTTTAGAACAGTCCCTGCACCAAATGTCATTTTTAAAGGAAAAAATCTCATTTAAAACTGCTTGCGGGTTTAATGTCATGTCGGGTCATGGCAATATGGATGAAAATCAGTGAGACAAACGGCATGGGTACCCCCCAGTCCATTACCAGGCCCTTTGGGTCTTGTATGGATATTAAGGGGAACCCCGCACCCAAATTAAAATAAGGAAAGGTCCCTATATACTCTGAACAGCAGTATACAGGCGGTGCAAACAAGACAGGGACTGTAGGTTTGTTGTTAAGTAGAATCTGTTTGTAATTTTGAACATTTTTAATGTGTTTAGCTCCAGCCAAAAAATCTTTTCTAAGCTTTTTGGAAAACATAGGGAAGGGTTATCACCCCTGTGACATTTGTTTTGCGTCTTTCCTCCTCTTCAGAAGATTTCACCTCACTTTTTTGTCCCAATGAAAAATGTTTTTTGAAAATTTGGGTTTTTTTGTGGAACAAGGATTGGAAAGCATCAGTGGAAAGGAAAAATTGTTTTCCCATATTAACTCTTACAGGAGAGAATTTCCCTTCCTTAGGGGTAGATTTCATCTCACTTCCTGTTGTCTCCTTCCGTTTGCAAGTAGGAGTCGTTTGTAAGTTAGATGTTTGAAAGTAGGGTCCTGCCCTATATACTCAGCAGAAATTTGGGCCTTAGGTGTTGCTGTGGCCAAAACACTGTAAGCCCTCACAGGGCCCTGCTGTGAAATATTAGATCAAGAATTGTAATTACATGCCCCTGTTGAACAGGAGCTGAAAAATTAGGCCTTAGGCACTGGTGCTGGTGCCACAACACTGCAACCCCTCACAGACACTCTAGTTGAAACGCAGGAACAAGCCCAGCTGCAAAGTATTGCATCAAAAATTGTAATTACACGCCCCTGTTAGACAGGGGCTGAAAAATTGGGTCTTAGGCACTGGTGCTGGTGCCACAACACTGCAACCCCTCACAGACACTCTAGTTGAAACGCAGGAACAAGCCCTGCTGCAAAGTATTGCATCAAAAATTGTAATTACACGCCCCTGTTAGACAGGGGCTGAAAAATTGGGTCTTAGGCACTGGTGCTGGTGCCACAACACTGCAACCCCTCACAGACACTCTAGTTGGAATGCAGGAACAAGCCCTGCTGCAAAGTATTGCATCAAAAATTGTAATTACACGCCCCTGTTAGACAGGGGCAGAAAAATTGGGTCTTAGGCACTGGTGCTGGTGCCACAACACTGCAACCCCTCACAGACACTCTAGTTGGAATGCAGGAACGAGCCCTGCTGCAAAGTATTACATCAAAAATTGTAATTACACGCCCCTGTTAAACAGGGGCTGAAAAATTGTGCCTTAGGCACTGGTGGTGGCGCCCAGAACCAAAAATGTTCTTACAAGCTATCAGCGTGATGATTGAGGAGGAAGAGGATAATTACTCAGGGATAGTCACTCAGCATCAGCATAGGCAGTCTTTGAAGGGATCTGAGATTTCAAAAAAAATTATTCGGTTACATCTGCATCAGGTGCTTGGTAGCTGGTGGTGATCCAAGACTGATTCATTTTTATGAAGGTCAGCCGATCGACCGAGTCGGTGGACAGACGCACCCTGTGATCGGTTACCACGCCTCCAGCAGCACTGAATGTGCGTTCCGAAAGAACGCTGGATGCAGGACAGGCCAGTAGCTCAATTGCATACTGTGCAAGCTCTGGCCAGTGATCCATCCTCAAGACCCAGTAACCCAGAGGATTTTCGGTGGGAAAGGTGTCCAAGTCTGATCTTGCCCCTAGGTATTCCTGCACCATGTAAAACAGACGCTGGCGATGGTTGCTGGAACCGATCATACCTTGGGGCTGCGGACCAAAAAATTGTCTGAACGCATCGGTCAGACGGCCACCTTCTCCACCGCTCCTTCTTTGACTGACCGAAGCCTCAGCAACACGTTGTCCAGAAACAGGAGTTTGTAACCTCCCAGTCTCTGGGAACGCGTTGCACAGACCTTTCTGCAAGGCCTCCCGAAGATGTTTCATCCTCTGCTCCCTCTGCGATGGCAAGATAAGGTCCGCAACCTTACCCTTGTAACGTGGATCAAGGAGGGTTGCCAGCCAGTATTGGTCCTTCTCCTTGATACCACGAATACGAGGATCCTTACGCAGGCTTTGCAGGATCAGGGAGGCCATGCAGCGTAGGTTTGCTGAGGCATTCGGTCCGGAGTCCTCTGGGTCACTAAGGACAACAACGTCCGCAGCCACCTCCTCCCAGCCACGTACAAGTCCATGTGTTCCTTGGGACTGATCCCTTAAAGACTGCTGATGCTGAGTGCCAGGCTCCACCTCCATACTGACACAATCTTCCTCCTCCTCCTCCTCCTCCTCCTCGTCCTCTTCCTGTGTGATCGGCGGGCACGCAGGAACACTGTCTGGATAAAGGGGGCCTTGAGAGCTAAGGAAGTCCTCCTCTTCCTGCCTCTGTTCTGCCTCAAGTGCCCTGTCCATTATCCCACGCAGCGTGTGCTCCAACAGGTGGACAAGGGGGACAGTGTCACTGATGCATGCACTGTCAGTGCTCACCATCCTCGTGGCCTCCTCGAATGGTGACAGGACAGTGCATGCATCCCTGATCATGGCCCACTGGCGTGGGGAAAAAAAACCAAGGTCCCCTGACCCTGTCCTGGTGCCATAGTCGCACAGGTACTCATTGATGGCCCTCTGCTGCGTGTGCAGCCGCTGCAGCATGGCCAACGTCGAGTTCCACCTGGTGGGCATGTCACAGATTAGGCGGTTCTTGGGCAGGTTAAACTCCTTTTGGAGGTCCGTCAGCCGAGCACTGGCATTATATGACCGGCGGAAATGCACACAGACTTTCCTGGCCTGCCTCAGGACATCCTGTAAGCCCGGGTACCTGCCCAAGAACCGCTGCACCACCAAGTTAAGGACGTGAGCCAAACAGGGCACATGGGTCAGTTGTCCCTGTCGGAGGGCAGAGAGGAGGTTGGTGCCATTGTCGCAAACCACCATTCCTGCCTTAAGTTGGCGTGGCGTCAACCACCTCTGAACCTGCCCCTGCAGAGCTGACAGAACCTCTGCCCCAGTGTGGCTCCTGTCCCCCAAGCACACCAGCTCAAGCACCGCATGGCATCTTTTGGCCTGCGTACTTGCGTAGCCCCTTGAACGCCTACGGAGCACCGCTGGTTCCGAGGAAGAGGCCATGGAGGAAGAAGAAGAGGAGGGGGTGGAGGAGAGAGGTGTGTCACAATCAGCATTTTGGAGGCGTGGTGGCGGAACAACCTCCAACACTACTGCACCTTGTCCTGCATCCTTCCCAGCTGCCAGCAGAGTCACCCAATGCGCCGTGAAACTTAAGTAACGTCCCTGTCCATGCCTGCTGGACCATGAGTCAGCGGTAATATGCACCTTACCGCTGACCGCCCTGTCCAGCGAGGCATGGACATTGCCTTCCACATGCCGGTAGAGAGCCGGAATCGCCTTCCGTGAGAAAAAGTGGCGTTTGGGTACCTGCCACTGAGGAACCGCACATTCCACAAACTCACGGAAGGGGGCAGAGTCTACCAACTGAAAAGGCAGCAGTTGAAGTGCTAGCAATTTTGCCAAGCTAGCATTCAACCGCTGGGCATGTGGATGGCTGGGAGCAAACTTCTTTCGGCGGTGCAGCAGCTGGGGCAGGGAAATTTGCCTGGTACAATCTGACGTCGGTGTACCAAAAGCAGATTGCCCATAAGTACTTGGCTGTGACACACCTAATTCTACACCTTCATTCCTCTCACTGCAGGTCGCAGAGAGGACTGAAGGTCTAGTGGGGTTGGAAATCTCAGCTGATGAGGAGCAAGGAGAGATCGTCTTTGTTCTTTGGTGTGGGTCTTTTAGATACGCTTGCCAACGAACTGCATGGCAGGTCAACATATGTCTGGTCAAGCATGTGGTACCCAAGCGGGAGATGTTTTGGCCACGCGAGATACGCTTGAGACATATATTGCAAATAGCAGCGGTGCGATCTGATGCACTCGTCTCAAAAAAGGCCCACACCAAAGAACTTTTTGAATAACGCGCAGAGACTGCAGCGCCCTGCACATGTGGAGCTTTGGGGTGTGATGCAGTCAATGTGCTGCCCTTAGGCTGGCCCCTGGAGGGCATCCTGCCTAGTTGGTGATGTGCCACCTCCTCCTCCTCCTCCTCCTCCTCCTCCTCCTCCTCCTCTCTCCTATCAGGCACCCACGTTGAGTCAGTGACCTCATCATCCCCTCCCTCCTCATCACTGGAGCAAACCTGGCAGTATGCTGCAGCAGGGGGAGCATGACTGCCAGATTGCTGTCCTTCTTGGGCACCCCCTCTGTCCGTGCTCATGTTACTGCCTTCATTGAGCTCAGTATCATCATCAGAGCCTTCCAAACGCTGGGCATCCTCCTGGAGCATGTACCCAACACTGTGGTCAAACAGTTCGAGGGAATCCTCAGGAGGACATGGTGGGGCTAGGGAAGGAGTCACTGATGACATTGAGCTGAGGGAAGAGGCCGCTGCTTTGCCAGACAAAGCACCCTGGGCATGGGTGAGAGAGGATGAGGAGGATGAGGACGGCTTGGTCATCCACTCGACCAAGTCTTCCGCATGTTGCGGCTCAACACGGCCAGCTGCCGAAAAAAAGGCCAAGCGTGTCCCATGGCCACGTGCTGATGAGGATGCACCGTCTCCACGACCAGCACTAGACACAGAGCCTGCTTGCCCTCTCTTATTGGCTTGTGACTGTCTGCCTCTCCTTCTTGGCCTTCCAGACATACTAATGGCCTGTAGCTGCACTAAGCTGGGATAGAACACCTGTAATTTTCTTCAGGTAGCTTTATATACTGTAACCAGACAAGCCTGCCTGTCAGTAGGAAGATAACAGGAACGGATCTAGCTGAACACTGTGAGCAGGACGTACTGCACTAAATGTATATAGCAGGAACGGATCTAGCTGAACACTGTGAGCAGCACGCACTGCACTGAATGTAAATAGCAGGAACGGATCTAGCTGAACACTGTGAGCAGGACGCACTGTACTGAATGTAAATAGCAGGAACGGATCTAGCTGAACACTGTGAGCAGGACACACTGCACTGAATGTAAATAACAGGAACGGATCTAGCTGAACACTGTGAGCAGGACACACTGTACTAAATGTAAATAGTCTAGCTGCCTGACCGTGGTACTAATAGGATCAAAAAGAACACCTGTAATTTTCTTCAGGTAGCTTTATATACTGTAACCAGACAAGCCTGCCTGTCAGTAGGAAGATAACAGGAACGGATCTAGCTGAACACTGTGAGCAGGACGTACTGCACTAAATGTATATAGCAGGAACGGATCTAGCTGAACACTGTGAGCAGCACGCACTGTACTGAATGTAAATAGCAGGAACGGATCTAGCTGAACACTGTGAGCAGGACACACTGCACTGAATGTAAATAACAGGAACGGATCTAGCTGAACACTGTGAGCAGGACACACTGTACTAAATGTAAATAGTCTAGCTGCCTGACCGTGGTACTAATAGGATCAAAAAGAACACCTGTAATTTTCTTCAGGTAGCTTTATATACTGTAACCAGACAAGCCTGCCTGTCAGTAGGAAGATAACAGGAACGGATCTAGCTGAACACTGTGAGCAGGACGCACTGCACTGAATGTAAATAGCAGGAACGGATCTAGCTGAACACTGTGAGCAGCACGCACTGCACTGAATGTAAATAGCAGGAACGGATCTAGCTGAACACTGTGAGCAGGACGCACTGCACTGAATGTAAATAGCAGGAACGGATCTAGCTGAACACTGTGAGCAGGACGCACTGCACTGAATGTAAATAGCAGGAACGGATCTAGCTGAACACTGTGAGCAGCACGCACTGCACTGAATGTAAATAGCAGGAACGGATCTAGCTGAACACTGTGAGCAGCACGCACTGCACTGAATGTAAATAGCAGGAACGGATCTAGCTGAACACTGTGAGCAGGAAGCACTGTACTGAATGTAAATAGCAGGAACGGATCTAGCTGAACACTGTGAGCAGGACACACTGCACTGAATGTAAATAGTCTAGATAGAAGATAACAGGAACGGATCTAGCTAAACTGAATACAGTGTATATATATATATGCAACACCTGGGATGCATATATATACACAATACACTGTAAGTGCAGCTAACTGACTGACTGTTCTGCCTAATCTATCTAACTCAAATCAAACACTGTCTCTCTGTCTATCTCTTTCAACGCCGGAACACACACTACACAGGGCCGCCGTGCAGGCGGCCTTATATAGTGTGGGGCGTGTACTAAATCCCCTGAGCCATAATTGGCCAAAGCCTCCTTGGCTTTGGCCAATTACGGCTCTCTGTTCAGGCGGCGCTGTGATTGGCCAAGCATGCGGGTCATAGTGCATGCTTGGCCAATCATCAGCCAGCAATGCACTGCGATGCCGCAGTGAATTATGGGCCGTGACGCGCCACACGAATTTGGCGCGAACGGCCCATATCGTTCGCAATTCGACGGACGGTCGAACAGCCGATGTTCGAGTCGAACATGGGTTCGACTCGAACACGAAGCTCATCCCTACTTAAGACTGTGCAGGATAATGTTCCTCCTACTTGGAACCAGCCTTCTCTATTACTGTCTCTGACAGCATAACATTCATAATGTTTAAAGTTATGCCCTTAATAAGATTAATTTGAGGAAAGAAAAACAATAATTGCACTTTTGTGAGCATCAGTATTATTACACTGCTTTTCAGGATCAGTCATTTGTTATAGATGTCAAATGACAACTTATGGGAATAAAGGCATTTATCTTCTGAAATGAGCTGGCTCTTGTTTATCTTATGAAAACGTTATCACTTGGCATGTGTTCTATCCACCTTCCAAACCCACAGCGCTCCATTAATTGGGATTTCCTGTCACTGTCCTGCATGTAATCCATGCCAGACTTTACCCCTAATTTGTATACTGAGCAAGAATCTGGAAAAGAGATTGGTTCATGTTCCTGCACATTTGTAGAGCTGTCATTGCTGGCGGAGGAGTCTGTGACCCTATCCGAGTTTCTGTAAGAAGTAGTAAGGTGATTGTGGCTGTATTAGTAGGAGGGAGCACATCTTTAAGCTGTAAGCTTGTGCAGATAGCGTTTTATCACAGCTCAGTTCACAAAGCTAAAGCTGCTGAATGAGGATCCTTATTTCCAAAAAAAAAAAAAAAAAATGTCAAAGCCAATAAGACTTAATAACTGCATGACTGAAAATAAAGATCCTTATCCTTGTGTGAACAGTTCAAACACCTAAATCCACAACCGTAAAATCAATCCCATAAACCTAAACCCACAACAGTAAAATCAGTCTGTAAATGCAGTAAAGCATGCTTGATATACTTGCTGTGGAACCTAAGGGGTTAATCCCTCACATTGTGTAGAAAGGCTGTTTGATCCTGTCTTCTCTGATTCTTCCCTTCTTCCACAGTCCCCTAACCATCTCCTGTTAGTACAGAGCCTTGGGGCAAGCTGCACATGCTCAGTTTGGTCTGTATTGCTAGAGACTAGAGTTTTTTTTTGTTTTTTTTGGGAGAGTGCATGTGATCAGCATAGGGCCAATCGGCACTGTCCAGAGGGTCAGGGGTCCTGCAGCCTCAGTGCAGTCAGAGTAGAATGCAAACTCCTCCTACAAGCTTTAACCAGACACTGATAGAAGTCACAAGACTTCTCTGAGAAAAGGTATTTAGCAGTTTATATTTGCTAAAACCATTGCATTTCTATAGACATATGCTTTCGCTGCTCAAAGATGAGTCTGCTCAAACGGCAAGATCTCCTCGTGCAGGGTGCCCACCCAGTCGCAGCTGTCACAATCATGGAAAAAGATTGCACTCCCAAGCTGAGATCCAATATGCCTTTGTTAGCTTAAAATCATGAAAAGCACATTAGCTTCCAGTATCCGTAGCGAGTTACTGCCCTGCCACATTGTGAACACAGGAGGTCACTCTCCCAAGGGTGTCATTCAGGGAACGCTGCATTTTTTTTTTTTCAATGAATGTCTATTCAGAAAAGGCTTAGCATTTGTTGAAAAAAAAACAAACTGTGCCTACTACAGTGATTTCCAGCTTCTACATGGAACCCACAGGTATGGAGCATACACACTTTCATCAGTCCAAGCTGGATGAATGTAACTAAGCAAAAAATGCCATACCTAAACTTCAGATTTAGGGGACGGTTCACACCAGAGAAATGCATTCCAGATGCGTTTCTGCAGGCACGTTTTTTTTTTATGCATTTTTGCTGCATTTTGGTACGCTTTTAATTTGTTTTAACTGTATTTTTTCCCCTCCTTTTTTTTTTTTTACAGTTTCATGTTTTAGTTTTTTTTTTGTTTTTTGCTGTAATGCATTTTTGATGCATTTCAGTACAGTTTTAGTTCAGAAGAAATGCAGCATGTTCTACTTTTTTTCTGCACTGGAACGCACTGGAGCTGACTACACTGGTGTGAACTAGGCCATTGAAACCCATATAATCTACTGTCTATGTGTTTTTGATGCAGAAAAATAACCGCACTGGACTGCATCAGTAAAGAGCCGCTAGAAATAGCGGCGCTTTAACGCTAACGGACCCGCCGCCCCAGTGTGAAAGCAGCCTAAATGCATATAGTTGTATGCATTTTTCATTTGAAGGGTTTCTATATATTTGTATTATGGTTTTGTTTTTTACTCTGCCTTGCTTGTATCACTTGTTTTTATAATAACAGTCTGAAATGATATACTACTATCAAAAATATTATGTTGGTGTTGTATAATAAAACAACACTTTGTCAAGGTTCTTGGCAGTTGGCCCACAGTGATTGTTAAGCATGCTTATCAGACTGTAAAATTCAGCAGACTTATTATGTCGGGAATTGATTTAGCTGATGGCTCCATTTGATCAATGTCTAAGGCCGTATTGCAATAATGATGGCGTAGTTTGGTCTACTCACCCCCAAATACAGGAAAACAGACCAATTACCAAAAATATTGCTAAAGCGAGTGTATTCCTTCTCTTCACGTTAGGAAATGATAAATGACAAACATTGCTCAACATGCTACTAAATTGATTTTGTAGTTGCCTCTTGCATAGATTGGCAAAGCACACATGTTCTGTACCAACAAGATGCATTGTGGGATAGTCAATTGTAGTTCTTGTCCCAAGAGCTGCCATTTCTGGCATGGTCTCTCTTGTACTTGTGACCATTAAGAGACTCAGATTATCTCCCTGGAGTAGACTTCCTAACATCATCTGCTCTCTTGTTAACGAATGTGACCATGTCAGAGCAAAACTGAGAGACAAAATATTGAAATGTAATGGTTTAAAATAATGTACAGTAAGTAGAGGAACCTCAGGAAGACAAAAAGAAAAATGGAATAATCTGTTTCTAAGTTTTACTTATAAAATTTGTACAATGCAGAGATAATTGTTTTGGAGTCACTAAACCTTTTATTGCACAGCTTAGCTTAAATTTACATGTACAGTATAGTATTGGTTCGAATAAGATTTGGTATGCAAAAGTCAATTCACAAAGTTTATCGCTCCACAAAAACTTCTATGCAATTAGCAGACCTCCAGCTGTTACAAAACTACAAGTCCCATCATGCCTCTGCCCCTGAGTGTCATGCTTGTGGCTGTCGGGGTCTTGCTATCTTTTATGGGACTTGTAGTTCTGCAACAGCTGGAGGTCCGCTAATTGCATATCCCTACTCTAGCTGCTGTCAGATTTTCCCCACTTGATCAGCACTGCAGGCTATAGCATACAATGCTGATCAGTGTATTCTGGTGGCAGGGAAGCCACAGATTGTGCATCAATAGAAACACACACTGTAACCTAGAATGACAAGGCACTTCTCTGCTCCTCCCTCCTTCCTTTCTCCAAGCTAACACATTGATTGGAGACTGTACTGTCCACTATTAACTCTTTCCTGTGGAGACTGGAATTTCAGGGAAGCAGCACTGAGAGAGCAGGAGCCAGCAGCACTGAAGGCTGTAAACTAATTAAGCTGGGATGAGAATTCTAACAAATTAGTTTTTGGACAATGTTTATTTTATTGTGCTCAATGTGCTAAACTAAATAACACTGAGGGTTTAATACTACTTTAACCACTCGCTGACCATCCTATAGCAGTTTTACTGCTACAGGACGGCAGCTGTGCGCAGGGTCACATCTATATACGTGATCCCACATTTTCAGGTAGGGGGCGCACATGTGCGCCTCCGCCAGCTCGCTCCCACTGTGATCACACACAGTGGAAACCGATCTGTGGGTACCGGGTACTTGATGTCCACTGGCACCCATGATCGTTAGGCACATACACAGAACTGCGATTTGCCTTGTAAACAAGGCAGATTGCCGTTCTCACAAGAGGGAAGGGATGGAGTTTGTGTCCCTGCAAAGCAGGAAATAAATTCCATCTCTTCCCCTAGTAAAAACAGCACACACAGTTCATATAAACATTGGTTAGGCACACAGTTAACCCTTTGATCGACCCTAATGTTAACCCCTTCCCAGCCAGTGTCATTAGTTCCATGACAGTGCATATTTTTAGCACTGATCACTGTATTAGTGTCACTGGTTCCCAAGAAGTGTCAGTTAGTGTCAGAATGTTTGCCGCAATATCGCAGTCCCGCTATAAGTTGCTGATCACTGCCATTATTAGTAAAAATAAATAAAAATATCCCATAGTTTGTAGACACTATAACTTTTTTGCAAACCAATCAATATACACGTATTGGGAAGTAGCAATATGGGTAGGTGACAATGACTGGAAAAAGAAAAAGGCACCGACATCCCTGTAGATAAATGTAAAGGAGGCAGGGTTTTAGCTGGACTTTTTAGGTGCCAACTAGGGAAATTAAATCATTTCAATCCATTGTAGATATAGAAAAAGATCTAATCTTGTAATTTATTTTTCAATATCTACTATGGATTGAAATGATTTATTTCCCTTGTTTATTTCCCTTGTTGACCTAAAAAGTGCCGCTAAAAATCCCCCTCCTTTACATACACGTGTTGGGATTTTTCTTTTTACCAAAATATATGCAGGAGAATACATATTGGCCTAAATTGATAAAGAAATTTGATTTAAAAAAAAAAAAATGTGCATATGTTTTATAGCAGAAAGTTAAAAAGTTTTTTCAAAATTTTCAGTCTTTTTTTTATTTATAGCACAATAAAATTAAAAAACGCAGTGGTGATCAAATATCACAAAAAGAAAGCTCTATTTGTGGTAAAAAAGGACATACATTTTATTTTGGTACACGACCGAGAAATTGCCAGTTAAAGTAACGCAGTGCTGTATCTCAGAAAATGGCCTGGGTATGAAGGGGGTATATCTTCCAGAGGTCAAGTGGTTAAAGTTTACATACAATGTAACCATTGCAATCTTTATCCAACCCCCCCTCCCAGATTAAATACAGTTCAAAGTTGCTAAAGCCATGCAGTGTAAGGAAAATGAGATGCCGGTAAATGAATTTTTATTGGTTGAACGAGTTTGACTGTACAGAATGTGGATATCGTTGTTGCCTACCAATGTGGCTGCTGGCAGCTATGCCATGTTCTGAATTGGCATTCCAATTTATATATAGTTTTCCTGCTGACAAGAGCTTTACGTTGTATTTGTCTCTTTAACAATGTATACCTCTGAATTGTTTCTCTTAAATTCTTTTCTATTTTGGTCCTGCTTCTTTAGATCCATATACATGCCATGTTTTTCATATCTGAAAGTGTATATTAAATACAACTAAAGGCTCCCGTATGACAGTCTGAACATGGATGAAATCCAGTCCATGTGATGCACAAGCATCTTAAAATAAACAAAAATGTTCTCTACCTTCCCTGACTGAGCCAAATCCTCCTTGATGTGTGTCTCACATGCTTCCCCTCTCAGACACTGCAGCTCTCGGAAACCTACAGGTCATTGTGTGACTTTGCTGTGCCGGAGGCCATAAATGGGAGGCAATAATTCCAATTAATCATGGATTCTATGTATGGAGTTCTGCAAGGAACATCAATACGGAGGATACTTGAACTGCATGATAAAAAAGAATGATTTGAGAATATCTTATTGCTGAAAATTGTAGAAGAAAAAAGACAAATCCTTAAACCCATTTGATGCCGGGTGCCATCTGCTTGGTACATAATTGTGTCTATTTATTGTGAAATTCCCCATCTTGTTATCTTGATTTTAATGTGGTAAGCCTATTTTTAAAAAAAGGCAATTTTTCTAACACAAAAGCTGTAAAGAACAACATTATTATGTGATAAGAAAACAGGATTTATGTTACCAGGATTACAGGTTTCACCTTCTGGTCCTCTTATAGAATTATAATTAAATGTTTCAATGCATTGTAAAGAGCCAGAGGCGAGCTATTTCTCTTGGGGTAGGGGGTCTCAATCATGTCAGGATAAATACAGGATTTTGAAATATTCCAGCTCCATCTTTTTAAAGTGAAACAAAAGTGTAATAAACCTGAATTATTTTAACCCCCCTTCTAGTCATTGCCATCCACAACTCAAATTGCTAGGAAAGGTTGTGCATTTGGGCTGAGGGGGCTTAGGCTGCTTTCACACTGAATGCGCCTGGCGTTAGCGGTAAAGAGCTGCTAGTTTTAGGGGCGCTTTACCATTGTTTTAGCAGCGCTTTTCGGCTGCTAGCGGGGCACTTTTAACCCCCGCTAACAGCCAAAGAAAGGGGTAAAAGCACCCGTGTTGCGGCCCTGCCGAATCGCTTTACAGGAGCTTTGGCACGCTGCCCATTAATTTCAATGGGCAGAGCGTCTTGGGAGCAGTGTAGACACCGCCCCAAAGATGCTTGCACACTGCCCCAATGTGAAAGCACTCGGACTTTCACACTGGGGAGGCATGGGAGGTGCTTTACAGGCGCTATTTTTGAAAAGTGCCTCAGTGTGAAAGGGGTCTTAGTAGAGAAGAATCCAATACAGTAGAGCTGCATGATTCTGGCAAAAATGAGAATCACGATTTTTTTTGCTTAGAAGATAAATCACGATTATCTCACAATTCTCGCAGCGTAACATGATCTTTTACATTAAAACAAAAAAAAATTGGGCTAACTTTACTGTTTTTTTTTATTCATTGAAGTGTTTTTTTTCCCCAAAAAATTGTGTTTGAAAGACTGCTGGGCAAATACAGTGTGACATAAAATATTGCAGCAATTGACATTTTTATTCCCTATTCTGCTAAAATATATAATGTTTGGGGGTTCCCTGTAATTTTTCTATCAAAAAATATTGATTTTAACTTAACAAGTGTCAGAAAAAGATTTAGACTTTAAGTGTTTAAACTTTCTGAATTTACATGTTGTTAAAAACTTGGCAGACTGCCTGGATTTTTTCTTTACACAGAAGTTTATCCCTTTGATCTAAGAAGGTAGAGATAGTTACAATGTTTCATGTTAAAAACTTGGCAGACTGCCCAGATGTTTTCTTTTGACAGCTGAGTGAGCAGATATGTCTCTCCACTTGTTATGTGAAAGAATCTGCAAACTCTGCAATAGAGATCATCAGGGGGGTTGAATCGAGATCACGATTTTTCAACGATTAATTGTGCAGCTCTACAATGCAGCCAATCAACTCTCCTCTTTGAAAAATACAAGCAAGGGACATATGTGGCAGTTGATCAGGGCTTACAAATATAACAATGTTTCCTGACCCGACTGCAAAAATGGCTAGATTGGGCAATCAAAAATTTGATGCCTGTAGACACTTGGGGCTGATTTACTAAAACCGGAGAGTGCAAAATCCCGTGCAGCTCTGCATAGAAACCAATCAGCTTCCAGCTTTGTTTTGTCAAAGCTTAATTGAGCAGGCTGAAGTTAGAAGCTAATTGACTACAATGTGCAGCTTCACCAGATTTTACACTCTCCAGTTTTAGTAAAATCAACCCCTTTTTGTTCCAAAAATGGGAAACTCCAGATTTAGAAAATTTCCTTTAACTTGTCTCATCTAATATTTTTGCATAGCTATCGTATTTAGGCAAAATGAGAAACGTAAATTTCTATGGTTGATTGTGACTTCTGTGTAATATTTAATGAACCATCTTAAAGTTCTCTTGTACTATCTATTCTTCTATTCAGTGCCTTTAAAATGTTACTCCAGCCAAAACTGTTTTTGCTTTGCACGGACTGTGTAAGGTTTTTATTTCTGTCTGTGGTCTTTAGGTTTCTCTACACTATCTGTCCAGGTGTCAATAGGAAATGAGGAAAAATCTGAGAGCAGTAAAGGAGATCTCATCCTTCTTTTTTTTTTTTTTTAAACGCTAAAAACAAAAAGCCCCAAAAAGTTATAATATATGGGGCTGTTTAGGTATAGAACAATATTGAAACTCATATCAGTAAACTGTTACATATGTATTCAAAATTTTTAAAAAAATTACATTCTAAGGGCTCTTCCACACGGGTGGACTAATCGGGTCCACCTGTCAGTTTTTCGATCGGACCCTCTAGTCTGCTCTGTGAAGCGGCGGGTGTCAACGGTCATATGTCCATCGACACCTGCCTACATCTGATCCTATCCGCTAAAAACAAACATTCCCCATTCGTCTGGCGGATCAGATGGCCATCGGGTGTAAATAGACAGGCGGACCATTTCTATCCGACCACCCATAGAGGAGAGCAGGCGGTGTCCATGTCCACTCTGCATAAGCGGAGCAGACACAGACCAGCTATCTGCCTGCTCAGCGGGGACCAGTGGACAGATTCCCCGCTGAGCATGCAGACTCCAACGGAGCCCATCCTGTATGTAAGGGGCCTAAAGCATATTGAAAGACTGATACATATATAACCCCTCCAATATCCCACACATTCTAATTCCAATATTCACTGGGTACGATCATTGTGGATGTGGGGTGGAGCTTCATACATTTCAAATACTTCTGAGCCGGAGGTAATAGACATAATCTATAACATAGACAAATGTTATGGTTGCACTGTGTATGTTCATCACCCAAAAAATGTGTGTATCTATGGAGTGATATCCATGTACTTTGGTTGCAAATGTTCTTTAATTTCCTGGTAAAAAAGCAGATGATACATGGTCAACTGGGCCTAGAGTATACTTTAGTGTACGGTGTTGGCTGTTTTACTGTTAAGAGCAGTCATCCTGGTTCTGCTTGGGTAACGTTGCATATATTAAAACTGAAGGTCATTGTATGCTGTCTTTCTCAGGGACATTGGTTGCAATGTCTAGCTATCTTTCAGACATGACCGTTTCCAGCTGATTAGGGGGTCAAGCATTATAAATAACAATAGCATTGTAGACTACGTTTTCCCTTTTTTTTTCTTCCTCTTTCTATTTCTTATGTGTTTATTACCATGTTGCATTTTGTTTAAGAAAAAATAATAATTATAAAACTGAGTTATCAGTAGAGATCCCTGGCTGTCAGAAATACCCCCACAACGGCTGCATCAGACTGGATGTTCGCACTGTTGACATTTTTCTGCCTGGCTTCTCTGACTTTTCTCGTTCAAAGATTTTATTACGATTTTCAGGAAAAGACAGGGCCATAGGAACTGTCACACAGGGACTTTGACATCAAATGAATTGAAGCGAGATCCAATATGGCAGGAATAACAATGTTATGAACTCTAATATGTTAAACTAGAGGTAACTAGTGTCGAGTGATATTGATTATTGCTGAGCAAAGTAATATGAGAAGGTGTAGAGAAATTGGGCTAAAGAAGAGGAAGGGGGGGGGGGAGTTAGTGCCTGGCATGGCAGGGAATAGGCAGGGGAGTGGGGTGGGAATCCCACAAGCTTAGGTTCAGTCCAGGTAGGCGGTTAGAAGAATGTTAGGCTTGCTGGGTCCAGAGAAGGTAGGGCATAATTGAGCCATGGGTCGCAGGTTTTTAGGAATTTGGGCTGGCAGTTGTTAAGGATGCTGGACATTTTTTCATGAATCAACCTAATGGTCATGCGGTGGCTTCTCTGATTTTGCAATTGAAGTTTATTGGATGAAAAGGTATTGACAGGTACCCATGTAGCAACTTTTGGCTGGTTCGTTAGGAACCAGTCAAAATTTGCACAGAGATGGGCCAACTTTAATCACTGAACTGGAACAAGGATGCAGATTAGGAGTCCCACTTTACTCTGACTTTCTAACCTGCAAGGTTGTTCTGGATCAGTGAGAGTATTGAAAACAAAGATATACGGGCTACAATTATATAATAGGAAGTTTATTTGAAGCTTTTTGTGCTTCTGAGTTATTGAGACTCAATACGATTAACGTGATTGTAGCCGTATTAGTGCACTTGCAACAAAAACCATTGAGTACTATCCGTGATACTTTTATTTGTGCATTAGTACTGCTTGGACCTTAGAAAAAGGGGGTACACCCTGAATGCTTGTCCTGAAAATGTGAATGTTAATGCAGATAAATTATAACAGACAGTACTCAATAGTTTGAGACTATAATAGAAAGTGCAAGATAATTCTGTACTGTTGGGATATATTCCTTTAAAAAACTGATCAGTTTTGTATTTCTCTTGTTTTTTGTGTTTGGCAAAGTACATAATTAATTCACAATTGAAGTGAGCAACTGGAGTGTTAGAATAATACATATGTCTATGTTTTTTGCTAATGTTTTCTTTCCTTGGCTATTTACTCTAAAGCCAAATGGGAATGATTGGTTCCAAATGCCAACCTCTTCCAGCAAATGGATTCTTGGCGGTTTTTCATGCTTGGGATGAACATCAAAGTTGGCCCCCGTGCTGAGATACACAAAGCCACTATCATTTTATTCTCTTTAAATGTCTTCCTCAGTGGGTGTTTAGCTGCTATATAGTGGCTTTACCTGCGCGTCCGGAGGCATTTATAATTGACGAGCAAGGGCAAGAATGTTGAGAAATAGGACAAAAGATGACATTTTCAGCTGTGTTGCCCATTTGGTGGCGAACAAAGCAAAACAGAGGTCACTGGCAGTCTGAAAAGAAGAGAGATAAAATGAGATGCAGACCTAGTAATTTAGTCTTATAAGAGGGTCGAAATGTCAACAAGCCAGCAACACCATGTAGTGATTAATGATGATCTTTTTCTAGGCACTGTGCTGTTTCAAAATATGCACAGAGAAATCACTAGGCTGTATGCAGGGGTGCTGATCAAAATACTGATCGGAGAGGTCATGGATGAAATGCATTTTCCCAGCTCTCTGTTTGCACTTCTCCGTCTAAAGTGATATTTCGGTAACAGGTTGAGTCCGGTGGATAAAATCACCTCCAGCTTATTATTTCTTCTCCCTTCAGGACCCCAGTGGGGAAGGTACCCTTTAATAGTTTCTTGATCTTTGTTCCTGCCTACCTAGTGGTGCATTCTCCATAACATAAAAAAGTCTGATATTTGGCAATACATCAGTCAATGGGAAACCTACTATGAAACCATAATAAGCTTTGTCAGATTTTCCTTACTTCAATTAAGTAATGGAGATTTATAATGGCGATGACTAGATTAGTATACATGGTGTTTAATTTCTGCCCCTCATCACTGAAATGTGATAGAAATCTATGCCATTTAGATGTAGACATTCATGCAATGATTAATTTAACTAGAAGCACATCAATTCTTGCACTAGATCAGTTATAATTAGGAAAGCGAGAGGACCACAGTCATGTCTCTGTCTAAAGCAGGATTATCTATTAGTTTCTAATGTCTAGGTAAACCTAATTTTTTAAATGTCTAGGTAAATCTACTTGATTTGATCTTAAGTAATTCTAATTTATTTTAAGACACCCTCTTTGAATAATAAAAATGGAGACCATATAGTATCTCACAAAAGTGAGTTCACCCCTCACATTTTTGGAAATATTATATTATATATTTTCACGTGACAACACTGAAGAAATGACACTTTACTACAATGTAAAGTAATGAGTGTACAGCTTGTAGAACAGTGTAAATTTGCTGTCCCCTCAAAATAACTCAACACACAGCCATTAATGTCTAACCAACTGGCAACAAAAGTTGTAAAAACTCCTAAGTGAAAATATCCAAATTGGGCCCAATTAGCCATTTCCCCTCCCCGGTGTCATGTGACTCATTAGTGTTACGAGGTCTCAGGTGTGAATGGGAGCAGGTTTGTTAAATTTGGTGTTATCGCTCTCACTCTCTCTCATACTGATCACTGGAAGTTCAACATGGCACCTTATAGCAAAAAACTCTGGGATTCTAAAAAAAAAAAGAATTATTGCTGTACATAAAGATGGCCTAGGCTATAAGAAGATTGCCAGGACCCTGAAACTGAGCTGCAGCATGGTGGCCAGGAACATACAGTGGTTTAACAAGACAGGTTCCACTCAGAACAGGCCTTTCCAGTCCTGTGGTCTGATGAGTCAAAGATAAACTTATTTGGTTCAGATGGTGTCAAGGGTGTGTGGCGGCAACCAGGTGAGGAGTACAAAGACAAGTGTGTATTGCCTACAGTAAAGCATGGTGGTGGGAGTGTCCTGGTCTGGGGCTGCATGAGTGCTGCCGGCACTGGGGAGCTACAGTTCATTGAGGGAACCATGAATGCCAACATGTACTGTGACATACTGAAGCAAAGCATGATCCCCCTTCGAAGAATAGGCCGCAGGGCAGTATTCCAACATAACGACCCCAAACACACCTCCAAGACGACCACTGCCTTGCTAAATAAGCTGAGGGTAAAGGTGATGGACTGGCCAAGCATGTCTCCAGACCTAAACCCTATTGAGCATCTGTGGAGCATCCTCAAACAGAAGGTGGAGGAGCACAAGATCTCTAACATCCACCAGCTCCGTGATGTTGTCATGGAGGAGTGGAAGAGGACTCCAGTGGCAACCTGTGAAGCTCTGGTGAACTCCATGCCCAAGAGGGTTAAGGCAGTGCTGGAAAATAATGGTGGCCACACAAACAATTGACACTTTGGGCCCAATTTGAACATTTTCATTTAGGAGTGTACTCACCTTTGTTGCCAGTGGTTTAGACATTAATGGCTGTGTTGAGTTATTTTGAGGGGACAGCAAATTTACACTGGTGTACAAGCTGTACACTCACTACTTTACATTGTAGCAATATGTCATTTCTTCAGTGTTGTCACATGAAAAGATATAATAAAATATTTACAAAAATGTGAGCGGGTGTACTCACTTTTCTGGTTGTACCCAAGTTGACTGAACGATCAAATTGGTACATTCAGCCTGCCCATTAATGATTCAAATCTCGGCCGTGCATGGCCGGCCTAAGACAGCAGGGTGTGTATAGTGGGGTGTAAATTAGATCAGTTTAAAGTGGTACTAAAGGCAAACGCAAAAAGCACAAATATGATACAGGCTATCACTAGATTTAACAAGGCAGTCTTTGTTTTTCTGAGCACCCCTTTAGTTAGGGGTTTGCAATGATCAGATTTTATTCATTTGTATAAAACCTTTATCTCAAAAGGTAGTAAAAACAACTATTGAAAAAGTAGCAGGAGTTAGGGTGTTGTTAGTAACATATGTAAAGTCCATCTAAGACTACCTTCTCTAGACAAGGGTGTCTTTGTTGCCCCTCCATGCATGGAGGAGCTACCCTTAAGCTGGCCATACCCTAGTAGATTTTCATGCAAAAATTCATACAAAATTATGTTATGAAAATTTTCAGTATATTCAACGAATTTTGGAACAAATGGACTTTACTAAATAAAAAAAATCACATAAAATATAAAAAATTAGTTTATTCGAGAAAAAAAATTTCATCCCGCTCCTTCAAATTTCCTTGTCACCGTGGCTAAAAAAAAATGAATCTCAATTTATTCCCACTAACAATTATTAATTTAAACGAACAGTCTTAAAACTGAAAATTTCGAAAGAATTTCTACTAGTGTATAGCCAAGTTAAGACAGTTTGTTCCAGGCCAGATCACCAGATGAAAATAAAGGCAAAAAAAAAAATGGAAACCAAAAACTAACCTTTAGGCCTCATGCACACAGGACGTTTTGAAAACGTTCCTAGAATCCTTTCCTAGAAGCGTGTGTTTTACATGCATTTAGGCGCATTTACAGGCATCAGGCACTTGGGAGTTAATTAGCTTTGTTGGCCAGAGAAATCATTTTATTCTGGTCATTGAAATGAAGTAACGCTCAAACACGAAACGCGCCTACCGTTACCATGCATTTACAAGGGTCAAGCGTTTTTTTTTCTGCCAAAACTCTGCTGCTCCTGGACACTGGCAGTGGGGTTTTTCTGCCACTAAACGCTGGTAAAATCCTGTGTGTGCATAGGCACATAGGCTAACACGCCCCTAGAAGCAGCTACATAAACGTCCAGTGTGCATGAGACTTTAAGGATTGGTAATCTGTTAATTTAATGTTTTTTAGGTGTAGATATTCTTTAGGGATTTGCGTCATGTTAAGGGCAGGTAGTGCATCCATCGCATTTTTACCTCTGGGAGTGGTTCCTTGTGCTCCCAGCAGATGGGGGACGTCCACTAGAAGAAGCAGCTCACAGTACGGGGCAGGGCGGTCTACAAGTGAAGTTGTGTGCATAGCAGTTATAGCATACATGTCAAGATAGGACTCTGTAAGCTACCATAAAAAATCTGAATATGCCAGTTGCCCGGCTGTCTTTGATAACAGTTCTCACACTTTTTGCAGATCGTAACCCAAGATATTGAAACCTTTGGATTGACATGACAGTCAGGCAACTGGCAGTTTTAGAAGTCAGCAGCGGCACCCTTCATGTAAGGAGATGTAAAATGTGCTTATTATATTGTTCTAGCATAGTCATAACCTAAATTTATGAAAGGCTGCCATTGTGAATAGAATATATTACTTAGTAGATGGATTTGTAACTGGGCAAACTTAAACTCAAAATGTCCAAAGGATCTCACGCTCACGACAGGTCTGAATACTTGTTGTTAGCACTTATAATGCGATATTCATGGATAAATGAATTTTTGCTGCTAGCAGTATCAACAAACCTCCTTTCCTGAATCACCTTTTTTTTTGGCAGGTACAACCAACAGCATTTACCAAGAATGATTCCTATTAAGTGTTCATTTTCAGTCTTCACATACCAAGCCATTAAAGACACAGCTCTGCTTCATGGCTTCTTTCTGTAAACATTATTGCACAGCGGAGCTATTCACTGCTCTTGCTGGGCCTTTAAATTGTTTGTCATAGCAGATTACTAGGTTTATCTGCTGGCAGTACTTGCATTTTACTGGTCGCAGTAGATTCACGCATGTGCATCTGCAGTTTTATGACTTTTTTTTTTTTTTTTGCATTTTTTGTGTTTTTCATGCATTTATTATGCTTTGTTGGGTTTTTCATGCATTTTTCATTTGCTCCTATTGAAGTCTATAGGGAATATTTACTAAAACTGCACAGTGCAGCTGTGCATAGAAACCAATCAGCTTCCAGATTTTAGTCCCGGTTCACACTGGTGCGCTGTGCGATATTACACGTGATTCGCACTGCAGTGCAAATCACATGCGATGTCTGTGCGATGTGAATTCAGCCATACAGATTGTCACGCAGGACCATTTTTTTGGTCCGCACCAGAATCGGACCACATGGGTGTTCACACCCAATGCGATACAATTCATGTCCGAACTGACACTTCGCACTGCAATATTCAAACCGATCTGGGGCTGTCATTAACTTTGTATTGACACTCCCAGTGGTTTGCATATGGCCGTGTGAACTGCCTGCGAGTCGTGTGTGATGCGGGAACCCTTGCTGGATTTGGTTTCTCGCATTGTACCAGTGTGAACTGAGCCTTATTGTCCAAGCTTAATTGAACAAGCTGACGTTAGAAGCTGATTGGCTGAGTGCACCAGTTTTAAAAATCTCCCCCAATGGGACCAAAAATTTCACAACTAAAGAAGCTCCTGCACCTTTTTTCCAAGATGCACAGAAGCACATAGCATGGTGTAACGGGGTTACGTATAATTCAACCATTTAATGGACAATGGAAATGGACTCATGGACAATAACGGGATTCTTATTGTCAAGCATTGTTGCACGACAATGTTCCTATTTTTGACCTACAGCAGTTGTAAGATGCTTTAATATACCACTGTTTCATGCATTTTAATAACTGTTTAATGTGTGTAGGTTATAATGTTCATTAGATCAATGCCTTTATTTTCATATCAACAATTTCCCAATTTTCCTTGGGATTAACAAAGTATAAAGTATATTTATAGTTGTTTCTGAATGTACATGTTCACCAACTTGTCCAGTGATGGAGATGGGAGTTGGAATAAACGGCAGCCCTGCCAGAGCTAGGTGTAATGCCGCGTACACACGAGCGGACTTTTCGACGGACTAGGTCCGGTGGACCGGACTCTGTCGGACAATTCGATCATGTGTGGGCTCCAGAGGACTTTTTTTTCCCAAAAGTCCGACAGTCCTAGAAATAAAACATGTTTCAAATCTTTCCAATGGACTCGAGTCCGGTCGAAAAGTCCGCTCGTCTGTATGCTAGTCTGACGGACAAAAAACGACGCTAGGGCAGCTATTGGCTACTGGCTATGAACTTCCTTATTTTAGTCCGGTCGTACGTCATCACGTACGAATCCGTCGGACTTTGGTTGATTGTGTGTAGGCAAGTCCGTTTATTCGAAAATCCGTCGGAGAGTCCGTCGAAAAGTCCACCGGACCTAGTCCGTCGAAAAGTCCGCCCATGTGTACGCAGCATTAGAGTATTTGCAGCAACAGTTTTCAACCATTGAAGTAAAGGGACGACTGTAGCTGTCACTTTTACTTTTAAACTCGTTTTTCAAAACCATTAATTAACTGCGTACAGTGTTGTTACAATATTTTTAATGATTTAGTGGTTTTTAATGATATTATTAACATTTAATTTTGTCTTTGGTAGAGTGTGACAAGTGCAGCCTATGTCCAAAGTTATGTTGATCTTTGCAGGCATTATGTGAAGGTTCATTGATGTAAAACTCCTCCAGCCATCTGACATTGTTTTTTTCTGCTTGTTAGGATTAGATCGACTATAATGCCTCGTACACACGATCAGATTGTTGGCCAACAAAACCGTGAAATTTTGTACGAAGGGTGTTGACCCAAAGTTGTCTTGCATACACACGGTCACACAACAATTACGAACGTAGTGATGTACTAGACGTACTACGTGGTTTTTCAGCTCTTTAGCACCACCCTTTGGGCTCCTTCTGCTAATTTTGTGTTAGTAGAAACTTGGTGAGCGTTGATTCGTGCTTTTCTTTTCGCGTTTTTCATTTAGCGCTTTTCAGTTCATGCTTTTCATTCTGTGCTTTTCTGTTCGTTTCTGAACGGCCGTTCGTCAACCAGACATGTTGCGGAATCGGATGTGATAACGTGTTATTTATTATTGACCTTGAAGTTATTGCTTTGACATTGTTTTTTTGGTTTAATAATGATTTGATTTGGTATATTTTCTATATTTTTGGATGCATAGAATGCACTTTTTGGTTAAGTTCTATTGACAGATAGCTTCCCCTTTTTTTTTTTTTTTAATGCACAATAAAAAAATTGTGTAGAATAATACTTGGCTATGTGTTTTACTTCAAATGACAGTTTGGGAGTAGGCAGTTACATTTTAAAAAATATATTATAAAATTGACAAGGGACACCAACACAGTTGTATCTTTGACCTTATAAACTATGGGATGATGGTGTTGCACAATGGTAACTTGCACAAAGAAAAAAAAACATAATGATATTATTCTTGATATCACTGGAAAAAAAAAGGCTTTGAAGATTATTATCCCATTAAGGAAATAGAGAATGTGCGCTGCATTTGGAGATTTCATAATTTGCCACGTCGCGAATGTTAATTCCCCATTACAAACGCTAGTTTACAAGACCGACTGCTTCTGCTTCCGAGCATGCATGTTTGTACTTTGGACTTTTGTCCAACGAACTTGTGTACACACAATCAGAAAATCTGACAACACACATTCGTTGGTGGAAAATTTGAAAACATGCTAGCCAACATTTGTTGGCGGAACGTCCCACAACAATTGTCCGATGGAGCATACACACGGTCGGATTTTCCGCCAACAGCCTGACATCTAACATTTCCCGTCGGAAAGTCCGATCGTGTGTACAGGGCTTAAGGGTCGCGAGGAAAAACTTGCAACTTACTGCCTGCAGTAATATGTGCAGCAAGAAAAAAGCTGGAGGGCTTAATTAGGTTGTGTCTTTGGGACAGGTAACCTACACATAAATCCTTCTGGTAACTTGAACCTTTTATTGGCCTCCTGTGTGTACAGTGTGCATGTTGCAGTTGGCCAGGCTGTGCAGAGGCAGCCCCAGTTTTTTAACTACTTGCTTTACTTTTGAAGCACCAGCTTGATGTTAAAGAGCTTATAGGTTCTATATTGAGGGTGCATGCACACCAGCAAACCTCTTTTTGCAGCAATGCCAGCCAGGGTTTCTGATATTGATAGGCCATTCTGTATCTCATGCAGCCATACACACCTCGATACAGTTTCAATATCATCCTATTTTTTAGGATGACATTGTTCAAAAGAGGGCTCAAAACAAGCAAAAAAACAAAACCAGTGGGAGCTACTGTAAAGATTTACCACCATATAAATAAGTATTTTCTGTGGGTGTAGTTTTAACTTGATCATCACATTATAGAAACCTTTTGTAGTGCAGAATGAGAGAAATCAGTTAATTCTATCCATGCTAAACATGGAAGATAGAGGAATCTCCTCCGTCCGGCTATTGAATTATGACAGCCGCTGCTTCTGCATCTGATTGATTGGCTGCAGTCACTGTTTAGTTGAGATTCCACCTTGCTCCTTTGATTTTCAGAATTAATTGGTGTTGGCAAGGCCACCCACGGCTCGAATTTTGTCAGATTCAGCAAGAATTATCCAAAATTCAAGCTGTGTATGGCTGCATGAGATACAGAAAGGCTGATCAATACCATCAGAAAAGAGAAATGTAGCATATTTACATTTTTTCCAATGTACTGCACTGGATGAGATTTATTTTTCCAAATTAAAAAAACAAAAGCAATGTTGCACAAAAAAAGGAAAAAAAAAACAGATTTACAGATATACAGTACATATACATAACATACATAGGCCTTCTGTCCTTTTTTTTTTTTTTTCTTTTTTTTTTTTTGTTATATATGCCCATATTGTGTTAATGTTCGCCGGTGAATGTATATCTATATTTTAAGCTCCTTTTATTTGTAAAACATCCATTTGCAGTGTAACATTTTCTACACTGACCACAAGGTACAGTAAAACATTATTAAGAGACTTGGTAATTTTGCTGTGTTGCTGCCACACCATGTCAAAAATTTTTTTTATTTTTTTACAACATTGTTTCCTACCATCTCCAAGATGCTAATGCTACTAGTTTACTGATAAAAATTGCCCCAGTGCCAAAAGAAGTCCACTTTTGCCTCTTTTGATATTTTTATCTGGAGGCCTGTAGGAACTCAGTAAATATTACTTTTGATTATTTATTTTCCATTGGGAGAAAATGCATAGTTTGAATATTTGCAATTTTTTCCACAATGAAACAGATCAAAGATCAAATAAATGCAAATGTATTCCAAACTGATAACAGACACTCCATCGAGTTGACTCAGTTGAGCCGATTTTAAGTTCATATTTGTCCAATAAATGTATGTATTTTCTTAAATTACTTTGTGACTATTAGCTTTTCTTCAAGAGTGGCTGACATGGCAAAAATCTGTAATAACGGAGAACTGTGGGCAAAAAACAAAACCTAGTAATAAATATGTAAAGTGAAAGAAACTGTTTACCAGCACCTGATTTTTGGTGCCCTGTTTGGAAGAAAACGAATGTTCTGTAAAATCATGAAGCCCATCTCAAGCAAAGTTCTGATTTTGTGGTTTCTAAACAACGTCATTATATTTTCGCAAAAGGTTTTGTAGCAAATCCCACATGCATTATTGCATCTATAATAAAAGATAAGCCAGGTATTACAGCCTAATATAAATATTTGTATGCAGTAAATGTATAGCTACAAAATACATACATTTTTGTAGTTTGGGATAAAATTGGGAAAGATTAAAACCACTATCAGTTTTTTTTTTTTTTTTGCTGTCTATACTAATCTAGAGAGATTTCTGTTAACTTCCAGACACAGCAGGAGATGACAGGAAATCTCCTCAAAGTGAGGAGAATTCATCTCTTAGACAGTTGCCACCAGAACATTTTGTTCCCATTGGATTGTCACCTCTTGTTCTGGTGACAGCTCTAATGGTGACTAGGACAAAAAGAGAAATGAAACTTCCCAGCAAGTGGACACAGACAGCAATAAAAACTTGACTGAGGGCCTAAACCTAAAAACCCTATTCTATCCAAACCACAATTTTGGGCTTTTTGTCTTACTGACTAGAACTCTTCTTTGGATGCATAGATCCCAACTGTCCTTCATTTGGAAAATCTGACCCTGTCTTGGAACCATATCTTTCCATCCCTCTTTTCTCCTCCGTTCTATTTTATCTGATGGTAGGATCTCTTATGCCGCGTACACACGAGCGAACTTTACGGTAGACTTTGCCCAGCGGACTTTTCGACGGACTTTACGATGGACTTTCTGAATGAACAGACTTGCCTACACACAATCCACCAAAGTCCGTTGAATCCGTACGTGATGACGTACGATCGGACTAACACAAGGAAGTTCATAGCCAGTAGCCAATAGCTGCCCTAACGTGGCTTTTTGTCCGTCGAACTAGCATACAGACCAGCGGACTTTTCAACCGGACTCGATTTCGACGGATTGATTTAAAACATGTTTCAAATCTAAGTCCGTCCAACTTTTGAGAAAACAAAGTCCGCTGGAGCCCACACACGATCGAATTGTCCGACGAAATCCCATCCGCCGAGCAAAGTCTGCTGCAAGGTCCGCTCGTGTGTACGCGGCATTAGTCCTCTAAATTATTGCATATGTTATGTTAAAAAGCCACTATAAAGTTGTGGTTTCAAAAAACAAAACAAAAAAAAACACTTGTGGATTCGATTTATAGTTTTTGCTTATGAATTCTTTGTGGTAGGTGTAAGCGGGGGCATAACAGGGATGTGCCCTTTGTCTACAAATTTGTACTAGAAGGCATATTTCTCATTTCATATAATTGGGAGGTATATAGATGTCTTGTGTTTGAGGTGTTTGCTTTTCTTATTTACTGAGAAATGTAATGAGTATGATAATTTAGATATTGTATGCTCAAGAACGTAATCTGTGTCAAATCAATATCAAAGCCTCACAAGCTAAAAGACTGCGCTGTTTCTGTCACACTGATAACTAATTATTATGTGATTGCACGGCCACATGATGGATAAAATAAACTCAGTCAGCCAGCAGGAGGTGGCCTCATTTTCAATGGGTCCCTGGGTTGAGAATCATTTCCAAACATGTTTTGCTATTAAGCTAAAGTTGGATTTTCCACACAGGATCCAAAATGTTGGTTTTGAAGGATAGTTCCTCCCCTTTTATCTTTTTATAGCTTCTTAGTCTCCTTTACACTGCTAGACAGAAAGCAGCAGTGCAGTTGTAACCTGTAGTTTCCTCCTGGTGATATTGTATTTCCTTAAATCTATTGCAGAGCACATGTGCATCCCTGTGCGGACAAACACGGCTTTCGCGTGGGCATACACCTAAGTACACCCATGTGAACGAGGCATAAAAATACACATGCCTTTTGCATTTAAACAATTTTTGCTTCCATACGTTCACTCTGTTCTGGAAAAAGGTTTCCACCATCCCTATTTACATAGTTATTTGTTCATATAAAACGTCCCTTTATTACAAAATTAATTAAAGTACATAAACACACAGGGCCATATTTTGGCCTGAAGGACATTTTAAAGTATATACAGATAATAACGGTACCTCTCCAATACTGCATATGCTATATAGTTTGATATTCAGCAGATAGCTTGCTTTATGGCATCGTACATCCAACGCGGATGTAGCATGGAATCGCCCCCTTCCTTGTGCAAGTGGAGATTGAAGAGCAGACATTTTTGAGAAGTGGTGGTATATCTTGGTATGTTTAGTGGCATCTGATTAAGAGATTCATTGATTGAATGAATCTAGAACATTGGATGTACAATGCCATTAACAAGCAATCTGCTGAATATCAAACTTAATAACATATGCAGTATTGGAGAAGTACCATTATTATCTGTATATATTTGTAAAATGTCCTTCAGGCCAAAATTATCCCTGTGGGTTTTTAAGAATATGTATTTTTTTATTATTTTGTAATAATGGGAAGTTTTATATGAATATTGACTTGTTGATTTGGTTACAGGCAAAATCCAACAGAGGGTTAGAAAAAACAAACAATTTTTGCTTATCCTCAAGTTCAGGTTTACGTGTCAGAACTATAGATGTATTAGATGATTATGCACATTTACAGAAATTGTTATATAACAACTTTGGGCACAAGAAAAAATGCAGTGCCCCCCCCCCCACCCCACCCCCACTGCAAGAGTAACTGCTCAATAATTCTTTGGGACAGAGATAAGTATAATACTTACCTTACTCCTCACTCCTGTAGGCTTCCTCCATCCAACCGCTCCTGTGAATCCTCATCTTTAAGGCAGAATGCCTGCCTCCTCATGTACAATGCAAGGTTGATAGTCCTGCATTATATTTGTTGCTGAAAGACTACCTAGAGTGCTGGAGTGAGGAATAGACTATTAGTGACCATTCATGGATCATTTTTTTTCAATCAGCCAGTGGACTGATTGAAAAAAGGTGAAGATTCCCTCATCCACACAAGTGAGGTGGATAGAGGAATCCTCCCCGCTGTGTTATTGTATTTTGACTGTGGGGACACCTTCGCTGTCAGAATACACTGCTCAGCACTGCAGCTAATTGGCTGCAGCTCCGATCGAGCAAAAAATTTCTAACAAGCCTGTTTGTGAGTAGATCGACTTCTCATGAATAGAAAGGACCATAGATGGATTGAAATTGAGCCATGCCCTGCTAAATCAGCCAAATTTTAATTAATCTATGGCCAGCTTCAGTAATACTGTCTCATTATTTTCTACCCCTTATGCCGCGTACACACGGTCGGACTTTTCACCTGCAAAAGTCCGACGGACGCCGCCGGACAAAGTCCGGCGGAAAGTCCGACCGTGTGTGGTCTCCATCGGACTTCCGACGGACCGTTTCGGTCGGATTTTTGCGGAAATCCGACGTACTTTAGATTTGAAGCCTGCTTCAAATCTTTACGTCGTACCTCCGCCGGACTCAGTTCCTGACGGAAAGCCCGTTCGTCTGTATGCTAGTCCGAAGGACCAGATACGACGGAGGAGCAGGTTGCTGCATCTCGCGCTCGCTGCAATAGGAAAAACAAATCTTCCTATTGCGGCGAGCGCGGGGCATACCAGGCCCTTAGGTCTGGTATGGATTATAAAGGGGAACCCCTACGCCGAAAAAACGGCGTGGGGTCCCCCTAAAATCCATACCAGACCCCGATCCGAGCACGCAGCCTGGCCGGTCAGGAAAGGGGGTGGGGACGAGCGAGCACCCCCCCCCCCTCCTGAACCGTACCAGGCCGCATGCCCTCAACATGGGGGGTGGGTGCTTTGGGGGAGGGGGGCGCCCTGCGCCCCCCCCCCAAGCACCTTGTCCCCATGTTGATGAGGACAAGGCCCTCTTCCCGACAACCCTGGCCGTTGGTTGTCGGGGTCTGCGGGCGGGGGCTTATCGGAATCTGGGAGCCCCCTTTAATAAGGGGGCCCCCAGATCCCGGCCCCCCACCCTATGTAAATGAGTATGGGGTAAATGGTACCCCTACCCATTTACCTAGGTAAAAAGTGTCAGTAATAAAACACAACACAGGTTTTTAAAATAATTTATTAAACAGCTCCGGGGGGGTCTTCTTCCGTCTTCGGGGGTCCCTCCGGTTCATCTTCTCCCGGCGTCCGGTTGGTTCTTCTCCGCTCTCCGGCCTCTTCTCCCGGTGTCCCAGGTCTTCGGCCGGCCCCTCCGCTATCTTCAGGTAGCTCTATTGCTAGCGGAGGTCCGGACTTCTGGGCTTCTTGGCTTCTTGTGTTCTCTTCTCTTCTCTTCCCCCAGATGTTGACACGACGCTCTCTCCGGCTGGACTGGTCTCTGAGGGCTGCGTTGTGACTTATATAGGCGGAGACCCCGCCCCCATATGATGTCACAGTCCCTGGGCATGCTGGGACTGTGACGTTTTAGGGGGCGTGGTCGACCACGCCCCCTAAAACGTCACAGTCCCAGCATGCCCAGGGACTGTGACATCATATGGGGGCGGGGTCTCCGCCTATATAAGTCACAACGCAGCCCTCAGAGACCAGTCCAGCCGGAGAGAGCGTCGTGTCAACATCTGGGGGAAGAGAAGAGAAGAGAACACAAGAAGCCAAGAAGCCCAGAAGTCCGGACCTCCGCTAGCAATAGAGCTACCTGAAGATAGCGGAGGGGCCGGCCGAAGACCTGGGACACCGGGAGAAGAGGCCGGAGAGCGGAGAAGAACCAACCGGACGCCGGGAGAAGATGAACCGGAGGGACCCCCGAAGACGGAAGAAGACCCCCCCGGAGCTGTTTAATAAATTATTTTAAAAACCTGTGTTGTGTTTTATTACTGACACTTTTTACCTAGGTAAATGGGTAGGGGTACCATGTACCCCATACTCATTTACATAGGGTGGGGGGCCGGGATCTGGGGGCCCCCTTATTAAAGGGGGCTCCCAGATTCCGATAAGCCCCCGCCCGCAGACCCCGACAACCAACGGCCAGGGTTGTCGGGAAGAGGCCCTTGTCCTCATCAACATGGGGACAAGGTGCTTTGGGGGGGGGGGCGCAGGGCGCCCCCCTCCCCCAAAGCACCCACCCCCCATGTTGAGGGCATGCGGCCTGGTACGGTTCAGGAGGGGGGGGGCGCTCGCTCGTCCCCACCCCCTTTCCTGACCGGCCAGGCTGCGTGCTCGGATCGGGGTCTGGTATGGATTTTAGGGGGACCCCACGCCGTTTTTTCGGCGTAGGGGTTCCCCTTTATAATCTATACCAGACCTAAGGGCCTGCGACGGGGCTCGCAAGGTTTCAATCTCGCCAAAAAAAGCGGCGAGATTGAATTCCTTTTCTAGTCCCGTCGTACCAAAGTTAGGTTCAAAATGAACGGACTTGTCCGTGTGTGGGAAAGTCCGTTCGTTCTGAAAGTCCGGCGGAAGTCCGTCGGGAAGACCGGATTCCGGAAAGTCCGGCCGTGTGTAGGCAAGTCCGGCCGTTCAGAAAGTCCGGCGGTAGTCCGCCGGAAGTCTGGCGGCAAGTACGTCGGACCTAGCTTTCTAGAAAGTCCGACCGTGTGTACACGGCATTAGGGTTCATTCACACCCACGAATGCACCCTGCCCGCAATCAGATGGGACAGCCCCAGCGGCGGTTGAAAGCAATGGAAGTCTGTCAGCTCTCGCAGCTAATCGCACCCACTTGCATGTAATCATTCATGCAGTGATCACATGTAAGTGATCAGCCCTGGATGCAGACTGCCTGTGTTCAGGGCCGATCACTCCTGCTCGAACAATTACATGTGAGTATTCGTGATTAGCAGAGAAAAGCAGTAGCCTCCTATTGCTTTCAATGGGGCTGTCCACTAGCATCTAATCGCAGGCAGGGCACATTCACATGTGTGAATGCACCCTAAGGCTACTTTCACACTCAGACCGCCCGAGCATTAGCACTGTGCGGGCAGGAACGGGGCACTTTTAGCCCCAAAGAAGGGGTTAACATGGGGTTAAAAGCGCGCGAAAAGTGCTGCTGCCGAAGCACTTTGTAGGCGACTCGGCAGCGCTGCCCATTGATTTCAACATGCTGCTTTCAAAGATGCTGCTTGCAGGACTTATTTTCCCGTCCTGCAAGCGCACCGCCCCAGTGTGAAAGCACTCAGGCTTTCACACTGGGGAGGCTTGAGAGGCGCTTTACAGGTGCTATTTTTTGCACTAAAGCACATGAAAAGCGCCTCAGTGTGAAAGTACCCCTAGACTTAATGAGCATTTAACCCATGTGGGGGGGGGGGGGGCTAGAGGAGGGAGGCAGGTCTTAAAGTTTGATCACTTCATTTTTTTTATATATATATTACAGCTTAGCTGGTGCAGCATTTTAACTGCCCAAAAACAATGTGTTGCAATTAAAGACCTTTTGATCATAGCATATTTCTTAAGAGAAGCATCAGATTATTCAGCAAGTCAGTATGTCCACATCATATCATTTTACAGTGACATGCAGAAGTCAGCAATCCTGTGCCGCGAGCAGTTGGCTATGGTAAGGGCACACTGTCTCTTACACTTTGATGGGGGTACTGATTTTCATTCTTTGCTTATACTGTAGATTCCAGGTCGTTTATGTTATAAACAGGACTACTGAAGAGGGTATATCCCCCTACGGTGACACAGACAATATAAACCTTACCATTCCTTGCTCAAAACTAAAAGAAAAAAACTTTTGACTTTAGATATACTTTAATGGCCCAGTCAGTCCTTTTCATTTATTTTTGCTGGATGCATTTGAAATCAACGGGCTCTAAGGGAATCAATGTTCAGTATTAACACACGTTGCAATGTCATTACATTGCAAATCAATGTGTGTCATAATACCCTGCCGATGTGTATTAATGTGCTTTATGATACGCATTGAGATTTGTTTCCATCACTTTCAATTGAAAACTTTTGGACCCTAGTCTAAACCAGTTGTTGCTACTGGACTAACCGGACCGAATATCTAGTTCAGAATTTGCTTTGCTGACATAAAAAACACAGATTAATGCAGCTAGACATTAATACATTGTTATATGTATGTTTTTTTTAATGCAATTAATGTATTAAGCTGAATTTGAATCTGAAAACTTTGTGTCAGCCTGTTGCAATCCCCTATACAGCAGTACTCAGGCAGGTGTGAAAGTATTACGAACAGAGTCGAGAGCCAATCTAATGTGCTGCATGCAAATGTACTAACAAAAACTTTGCTTATAGGAGGAGGACAGAGCAGTGAGATGACCTAATCAGTCTCCTTCTCCTTCCAAAATAGCAGGCTGGAGGTGTAGAGAGGAAACTACTGTGTCTGCTAGGGGTGCAACGGATCAAAAATCTCACGGATCGGATCGATCCTCGGATCAGAGTCACGGATCGGATCATTTTCGGATTAGCAAAAAAAAAAAAAACCGCACAAATCTTGTTACACCCACTGGAGTTTTAGATTTAAAAGCTATTTTCAACACAAAACCGAGCTTATATGCATAAATACAGTATTTGTGCATATAAGCTCAGTTTTGTGTTGAAAATGGCTTTTAAATCTAAAACTCCGGTGGGTGTAACAAAATGTCCGCTTGCCCCCTTCTCACTCTATCATTATTGTACTGTGCAGGAGTGTGGGGTGTAGCAAGATGGCGGCGACGAAACGTCACTTCCTGTCGAGACAGCGGCCGCTTCCGGGTGTACTAAGATGGCCGCCGGCTCCGGAGCTAGGCCGAAGCCGCGGCCTTTCCTATGGCTGAGGCCGGAAAGTGCTCCGCGAATCGTGGGTGTGCCGATCCGTGGAGGGTGATCCGTACGGATCACGGATCGGCAACGATCCGTTGCACCCCTAGTGTCTGCTCTACAGTCTATAAACTGTACCGTGGTGTCAACCCCCCCATCCCTGGTTGTTCTGTGTGGCATGTAAATCTCAGAACTAAAGGGACAGAAATATTTTGGCAGGCAAAATGGCATAGCTATTTATATATATATATATATATATATATATATATATATACACATACACAGGCATTGGAAAGTCTCAGTATCATTCGAAATTTTCAGCATGCTGGCACATATTTATGGCCAGTCGGCAGTAGCTTGCTTCAAAAGATAAAATGTCACCTAGGTGAAAGTAAAACCATGCTGCAAGAAACATTTTTTTGAAGCATGTCCGGAAAATGCAAACTTAAAATTTAGGATATACTGTACCCCACCTTTTTAAATGCTGCCTCCCCAGTGTATTTTATACATTTTTCAATAAATCGCAATTTTTCCTTGTTTTCCTATGCGATCATGTGACCGCAAAGCTCTGTCTTCTTTGTGAAATGTGTGACTAGTGGGAGGGAACTATCTCCCTCTTTAACAATGCCTAGAGCAGGGGATGCCGGTGGGTGACATCAATGCTCTATGGAATTCAGACCTGGACATTGCACGGAGGAGCCGGAGCTTTGGATAAAAGGAAAAATAAATTGAGATTTATGCTAAAATTTATGAGGGCCAATAAGAGGCAATTGGGAGCATTTCAAAGTTTTGGGTATGGTATACGTTAATTGCTAGTCCCACATATTGAAGTAGGAGCCATGTTTGTCTGGAAGATTACTATTGTGCTTATTTAATCAGGATATAGTTAACATATTGAATGATTTAGAAAATGGAGTTACTGGTGAAAGCCATGGAGTTGCAGCAATAGGGCTAGCAGCTAGAGCCAAAGCTTAGGTAATAAGCTTTGCTGGTTGTGTTTGAAGAATAAAACATACGATGCATCAAGGAGCTGTATTATTATTATTATACAGGAATTATATAGCGGCAACAGTTTGCGCAACGCTTTACAAAATGAAGGCAGAGATTACAGTTACAATACAATTTGGTACAAAGGAATGGGAAGGGAAAATGACCATCTCTCATTGCCAAGACTGCATTCAGCTCTGTAATAGCTAATTGTATTCCTCCTTAGTGCTGCCCTTTAACTGAATGACCGTTTATAAAGTATCTATTTATTATGATATTTAACTTTTTTCACTTTCAAATTACTTCTGCTCCCCGTTTTGCCATCTAATTACAGTTAAAGAATTTACCCAAGCTTCATCTTTGTTTTTTACCAACTTTAATAGTGAGTTTCTCTATGGCATGATGTGGCAGAAATAAGCAAATAAAACAAGAATGCATCATCCACCCATCATCTCCTCCTAAGCAGAAAGGTGACTTGTGCAAGCCGGCAAAACAACCAACTTTCTGTCTACTGCTGGAAAAAAAAAATAGCAGGCAGCAGACAAGGCTGACGTTCCTTTGTTTATTCTCAATAAACACACAAACACTTTAAAAGTTAACCAAGCATGTGATTGGCCCCTCAGGATAGCCTGTAAAGTGGGACACATTTAAGACTTCAGCCCCGTAGTATGTAACACTAGTTACAGCATTGGGGTGTGAACGTCAACTTAATAGACTGTGAACGCTTGCGAACCTGAGAATAGTTTTCATGGGTTGTAGACTTGAGCTGTTTTCAATGAGAATGGATATTATCTGTCTATATGGATATAAAACTTGCAATGTGGGCGTTGTATTTGAGTTGTTTCTATAAAACAAACAGGCACATTGTATTTAGAATCGTAGTAAAATGAACTTTTCGAACAAAGAAGGTTCTCCACGTTCTAGAAGACAGGCAGCACTGCTATCACTTTCATGTGTAACATTAAATTACAAGCACACTTCACAGTTCACTAACTGAGAACAATTTATTTGATTTGTTCTACATGTAGACTGAAGTTATATTACCCTGTAGCTATACTAGGCCCCAAAGAAAAAAGCAGTCTGTACTACCAGACACCCCAACCACAGAACAATGTGGCTGCTTTAATGTAATGGTGCTGCTGCACCTAGACCGCGTCTGATAAGTCTTGGTTCAGCTGATAATTTTACACCTGGCTCAGACAAATTTTTAAAATTTAATGTACAGGGCTACCCATGGCTCAAGATTTAGCGAACAATTTAAGCTATTTATGGGGAACTTTAAAAAAGTAGCCTGCTTGTATGGTTACTATGGATAGAAATGTACTGGCTCCCTCATTTCCTTTGCACTTGAGAATCCCAAGTAATAGAAGATTTTGGAATGACACCAGTATTTCGATTGGAAACCCTGAACAGCCCCTGGAGCCCTGTCACACTATTCTCACCATGACTGTTGGAGACAGATATTTTAGTTTGTTTTTCTAATGGAGAGCACAAGTCTGCCAGTATGTGTAATGGGTATTTTCTACCTTCCCTTACCTGTTAACACTAAAGTGAACTTGCTTGATAAATAGACAAGCCTGCCTTTTGGATCGTTCAGAACAGTGTACCATAATGTTGTGTGGTAACATTTGCATGTTTTCCAAATGTCCTTCATTTTGGAGGGACTGTCCCTAGTTTGGAACTACTTCCCTCTCTATCTCACAGCTCCTCAAATGTCCCTCTTTTAGCTTTGGTATAGTGATCTGTATAAATAGCAAAGTTAATGACAAACAAGAACTCTTTGAGAGTATGTGGGAGCCCTGGATTAAATATACCGTATATATATATATATATATATTTTTTTTTTTTTGGGGGGGGGGGCTGAAAGTGCCCCCTTCGACTTATACACGAGTGACCGCCGTCTGCCTACATGATCTGCGTGTCATGCAGGCAGACGGCGGCCAGCGTGTGATACATACTACTTGGCAGCGGCTCTCACAGTTCAAAAGCCGCGCCTCCTCGTCTGTGATAGGCAGTCAGTGTACAGCCTATCACGGACATTCTCTCATCCTCGTCCGTGGTATGAGGATGAGAGAATGTCCGTGATAGGCTGACTGCTTGGAAATTGAGTTTTTTGGACGAGGAGGAGGCGCGGCTTTTGAACAGTGAATGGCCGCTGAATACTACACGCTGATCGGTGCAGAGCGGCGCACGGAGGATGCACAGGACACAGGTAGGATGCACACACATGCACGCAGGTACATACACACATGACAGATACACAGGACACAGGTACATATACACATGCACATATACACAGGACACAGGTAGGATGCACACACATGCACACAGGTACATATACACATGACAGATACACAGGACATAGGTACATATACACATGCACATATACACAGGACACAGGTACATATACACATGCACATATACACAGGACACTGGTACATATACAAATGCACATATACACAGGACACAGGTACATATACACATGCACATATACACAGGACACAGGTACTTATACACATGTACATATACACATGACAAATGCACATATACACAGGACACATGACACATGCACAGGACACAGGTAGGCATGCAGCTGCAGATGGGCATTGTTGACCCTCTTTTTCCACTTACAGTAGCTGCTGCATTTCTCACCCTCGTCTTATACTCGTGTCAATAAGTTTTTCCCATTTTTTTGTGGTAAATTAGGTGCTCGACTTATATTCAAGAACGACCTATACTCGAGTATATACGGTATTCCATTTAATTAAAGGTCGAGGCCTTCTAGGGGATGGAAAACCTCTTTTAGAATATTTAATCTGCGCAGTTGCAGGGCCAGGATCCTGGAGCGGGGGACCTGGACAGTGGCATGTATTTTGTTCCTTCTTCTTTCTTCCTTCTTTTTTTCTTCCTCCTTTTTATCTTCTTCCTTCTTTTTTTCTTTCTCCTTTTTATCTTCTTCCTTCTTTTTTTCTTTCTCCTTCCTTCTTTCTTCTTTTCTTCGTCCTTCTTTCCTTTCCTTTGATTTCCTTTCCTTTCCTTCTTCGTTTTTGTGTTCCTATCCCTGGCGATCTCTGTACGGCTTCGTGTCTTCTCGCCTCTCTCCTCTCTCCTCTCATTATGCATGCAATACTGTACCAGTTAACTTGGAGCATCAATTTAAACCTAGATTATTTGAAGTAATCTACAATAATAGGAGCTACACTATAATCATACACTTACACAATTTAGTTAATAAGTCAGCTTTATTTATGACTGGCGCAGGACTTTGACAGAGATATAATGGCTCTGAATATAGAACAAATGTCAATAATCCTAAATATAACATTGTTATGAAGATCACTGAAAACCCCATTGTTCACAATTTGATAGCCTCCCTCAACTGCCAGGGGTGGCGGGTGTTGGCCATAAGAGCTTTTCCTCTCTAAATGTGTATACAATAACAAGAACTGAAAAGCTTTTATTTGTCATGGTCAACGTGACTGGAGGTGTGGCAGGAGTATTGTTGTATTTTTTTACTTCTTGTGCGCTGCTCCATTGAACCCCCTGGTGGGGAGCATGTACTAATGAGTGTTTTTATTTTATTACATTTATCAGGACTACATGTCCCAACGTGCCTTCATAAAATTTCTCCTATCTGAGGAACCTGTCTGCACCGACGTATAGAGGCAGATTGAGGGGATCCTGGGAGTGGCTTCATTAGACCCTGTAAGAAAAAGGAGCCAACCTAAATCTGCATATTGCGGCCAGCGCCTATTCAGATAGAAATGAAAACAAGGATCAAGGAGCAGTGTATATTTTTAGTTCAGCAGCCTTATTTCAACTGATAAAAAGTATGCTATGGGCTTGCACCTTTGTGTTAATAATACACATTGACGCACTTTGAAAAGCAGATGAAAACACTCGTTAACACACCTCAACGTGTAAAAAAAAACAAAACATATCAATGCATGTTTTCATTCACCATCAAGTGAATTAATTACTGTAATTTAAACCTTCACTTTGAGCTGCATGATTTTGGCTAGAACGAGAACCACTATTTTTTTGCTTAGAATAAAGATCAGGATTCTCACTTCTCATCTTTCACATTATACAAAAAAATTGGGCTAACTTTACTATTGCTCTTTTTTTTAAAATTCTTTAAAGTGTATTTTTTCCCCAAAAAATTGCATTTGAAAGACCTCTGCGCAAATAAAATGTGACATAAAATATTGCAACAACTGCCATTTTATTCTCTAGGGTCTC